>JAQPZY010001611.1:1395000-1857500 GCA_029931535.1 Margaritifera margaritifera
GACTCTACTTAAGAGTTGGAGAATTTGGGTATAGCCTTCAAGTACAAAATATATCTGCAGAAAGAACAGTAAATGATGCATTATTTCAGCAAGGGTACATTAAATATAGTTTACAGACTAGACTAGTTCGTGATCTTCATGAGTTTGAATGACACGTGTCTAATTAAGTGTTTCTTATGTGCCTATCACGTCACGCATCACGCGTCGTTTCACGCATGTATGGATTTACATAATTAATTTAGGTTTTGAAGTGTTTAAGTATCTCCTCAACGTTTCTTTTCACAAATGCTCATTAAGTTTGACACTTTTGTACAGAGAAGGTTGTAATTCTAATGACCTGCCAAAATATAGTATCAGGTCACTCATGCTATATGATTCTCCCATTTTCCTTATTATTGGCAGAAACCAAGCATGTATAAACTATCACAATTACTGAAAAATAAAGTTTTAACAACTGTAAAATACCTAGGTAAATATGTGCATAATGCAATCCAACTTAGACAATCTTCTCTCAATCTCTCTCTCTCTCTCTCTCTCTCTCTCTCTCTCTCTCTCTCTCTCTCTCTCTCTCTCTCTCTCTCTCATATTTATGTGCACACAGATTTTCTATCGCCATTATAAATTCATTTATGCAACAATGTATTATATATGCAGTATGTATTGTACTGACTGTGCTTTTTTCAATATGTCAAATCAATAAAGTTCTGTTCTGTTTTGTAATTTTTTTTGCTTACTATGTGATGGAATATTCCATTTAGAAATTCTCTTTTGTAAAATTATTTATTATAAATTGACACTATTTATCTTAAAGGATTGTTAAATCACACTAAATAAGACAAACAAATACCAATGATCATTATTTGCATTACTATATGAATCATGAACGTTATAACTAGTAATTACATAATCAAGATAATAAATCACACACTTCCATGTGACAGATTTTTATATTTTTATCTTTTTTTTTAGTTGCTGTCAGCAATAAAGTTTATTTTATGAAATCAATACGAGTATCTTATGTACTTTGCTAATAATTTCAAATTATATTTAAATTGATTCATCGTTTGGGAATCGCTCAACCCCACCCTTCAAATACAAAAGTTTGCATTTTCTTATAAATGTATTACTGATTTCAAATATCCATAAAAGGGCACAATGTGTTGTGTTATTTGTCAAATCTTTAAAAGCAGTCTTTTTAATTATCATTTGTGTTATTTATTTGTGGATTAAGCGTGTTGCCCACGCCCCTCTTTTTAAAATTTATTTAAAATTAGTTTTTATTTATATTGTAACATTTGCTCTAAGAAGATTTATACACGTGATATTTCAAGTAAAGTATTTTACCTGACATCGATTTTAAATGAACCTAGTGGTTTACGTATAAAACTATTATCTTAAATATTTCTATTGCTTATTATGCTCATATCTGAGAGAGAGAGAGAGAGAGAGAGAGAGAGAGAGAGAGAGAGAGAGAGAGAGAGAGAGAGAGAGAGAGAGAGAATTACCTTCTACTAGAGATAGAAAAATGGATGGACCAATTTTCAAACATTCCTAGAATCTTTACAAAATTATTTAAAACATTTCCCAATTTAATCGTACTCTCGTACAGAAACTTTGGACATATGAGTCTTGTCATTAAATATCTACAACTGTAAGAACTGTCATTATTTTCCAAAAAAAATCAGCTTTTAAAGTACTTTTCTTTCCCTGAAAGACACTGTTCTTCATGTATCCTTTGCATAGAAAGTCCTTCTATCATAGATAGAGGAAGATTCAGTTAGGCAGATAATTTATCGGGAACCAGATACCCCCTGAATAATAGTCAAAACAAGTGCCTGCTTTCTCCTGATTATATCAACCTAATTAAGCCCATTGAATGCATTGCAGATATTTATGAATCATCGAAAACAGGGCAATTTCGGGCAATCATACATACTTGGATATCAAAATACAAATACTTTTATCTACCTATTTTCCTAAGTGGGGTAATTTTCTTCTTATGGCGGTACACGTACTTGTCGGGTTGTGATGGACTAATTGTGGGATAAGATTGTTTGCAATAAGCTCGACATACAAAGAGGTGACGAAGACTGTCAATAGCGTACATGTGTAAACCATACATATTTGAGCGTGAAATCACCACTTGTATATACATGTAGTTTAAATGATGCATCATGTATGAAATCACCACTTGTATATACATGTAGTTTGAATGATGCATCATGTATGAAATCACCACTTGTATATACATGTAGTTTAAATGATGCATCATGTATGATGTTGAAACCATAACTGTCAGGCATACGTAATGTCTGGACGAGATGGGACAAGATCAAGAACAAAATATAAACATGAAAACAGTGCGTGTAAGGGAAGTTTCGCTTTTCTATGGTTTCATCCCGCACACACACACACACTTGCAGTCATGAATTATTTTATTGACATTTCTATTATTTGTTATAATTACAATCGTCTTCGTTATAATAGAAGAATATGTTAATTATCCTTTTAGCAGTGTCCATTTATATATATATATATATATATATATATATATATATATATATATATATATATATATATATATATATATATATATATATAACCAATAACATCACCACCATTGCTATTATCAACATTATTCATCAACAACAGAATTAAAAACAATTTTAAAAAAAGTCGGAATGATGCACACTTTAATCGACGATTGAAAATACAAATCAACATCGACAATAGAAACAATGACTGTTAAAGAAAATTTTTTGACAACACAATAGCTAAATGTTTATTTCATCATACAGTAATGGCCTTGATTCAACTTTTCTAGTGTCCGATTATATTTTTGAAATCTAGTATTTTGTGCACAGTTCTTTTTCATCAGCTGACAACACTTGCTTTAAACACATACATAATCTTGAAATTACTCAAAATCAATTAATCAATTAATGAATCAACCCGTCAATCAATCAATATAATAGTCTTACAGTATGAATACATGCGAGTAGTTTCACGAGCGTATTTTTATAATATCTCATCACTGTAGTTATTATTCCTGTATTATCGAAGAAAATGGAAAAGTCTGACAATGCTATTCTCAGTGTTTCACCAGTCCGTTCGTGCGTGCGTGCACGCGTATATGACAGCACGTTATGTCGCTCAACAACTCATACGCCGTTACATTTTGAGACTTCGTGTTTTAAGATATGACTGGATTATAATACGAAATAAAGAAGACGGATTTCGAATAAATTACTTCGCTGAACATAGTTCTGGTAGCAAATGAAAGAGTGAGATAGCTGGATAAGCAATGATTGGATGGTTTAGTATCCATTACCTAAGCACAGTGTATCTTGGTACATGTAATTGTTTGGATGGTTTGTTTTATGTACTTGGTGAATACATGTATTATACATCCTAATAACATCCGACAATACACTTTAAAAGTATGAGCAAGAGCTAATTTCAGAGTAATACTCCAAGTCTTTTCTTTGTTTAATTTTGTTTTATGTGTTTATTAATTTTGTCCAAATATATCCTTTGGTTGCAGGTTTAAAAGGCCGACCATACTACTTCATGGCACAATTTAACTCCTTTTTTAAGGTCACGTGGCTTAGTATCTACGATCCGTCAAAAAATCTACATATCACTTAGATATATATATTTGATATACGAAATGTTACTAAGTTTTCAGTTCTTTTTCGTTCGTATGTTCTTTTTATCTTACCGTTCTAATCCTGTATATACGTGACTGTTCCATGATTCTATGGTCGTTTCAAAGTTTGGAGGTTTGGGCGTTACTCGTTAATGCTCAAACCTTGAAACTTTAAAACCATCATACAAAGGAGACCTCTAAAGTTGTATATCTTTCTTAGAACGATGTCGATGCAAATAAATTTTTTTAAAATTTATATCAGCATAGCCAAATGCTCTTTATTAGAATAAATGTATCATTCATGTCTCGGCTGTAATTCTGTTTGCCGTATACTATCAAAGAGCGAGCTGTACACATTTATTTATGTGATTGGTGTTCCATACTATATAGGTGCGTGTAGTTGTTTGGGAGTAAGACAGCAAACTTGCATCTTCCTGTCAGTGTGGTTTTGTCTTTTTCTTCTTCTAACGTTCATATACATATATCCCACAACACTAAGTTGGTGGGGGATATAGAAATAGATTCCGGCCGTTCGTCGTTCACTAAGCCACACATTCATTGCTGCAGCATAGCTCCAAATCCGTTCATTATTACAATAGAATTATAAATTTATGTTTGAGAAGGCGCATGAAAAAATAATATGGATTTTCTTAGAGCCATGTGAAAATATAGTAATAATAATAATATACTTTATTTATCCATGGTGACTTAATTAGCTAATAGCTAGTTTACTTTATGGCCCTGCAATTAAAACAAAAATATACAAACATGACATGTAATTAGTAAAAGTCTACAAGGTCAACATCTACTGCATAAAAAGAAAACAAATATAACAAACTACAAATTTTACAAGGTTAACATACTGTTATCACAAAGATGTATCACAACTACAATTTACAAATGTTATGCGGTAATAAAATCGGGATTGCTCATTAAAATATCTACACAGGTGTAGTTTTTTTTATAAAAAAAGCTCAAATATTAGGTGCTTGTTTAATATAGTAGAGTAAAAAGAAGACTATTTATAATAGTTTTTAAAAAAATCGTAAAGGTTTACATTTAGTACAGAGGGCAGAAAGTAGATTAAGTGTAAGGCTAATGACTCCATCCTGACAGGTTGATTTTTACTAGCATTTTTGTAATAGTTATGGTTAATGTGATTCCAGTACTGAGAATCCCATGTCTTGTGATTTTCATTATATAAATGTTATGGATTCTGATCTTGACTCTGATATTATATTATTATGAGGTTAACAAGTTTGTGGGATCAATGTCCACAAACAAAAGTGGGGGCTTGGATTCAGTATGTTAAAAAAATGTATCAATATTCATTCAAAAACTGTTCATGTTAGTTTTGCTAATGAAATTTATACAGATGTTTGGTGTGGTGGTCTTATTCCTCCAATACATAAAAAGGGTGATAAAAAGATGTTAAGAACTATAGGGAAATAATGCTTGAGAATACACCTATCAAAGTATATTCACAATTATTGAACGAAAGACTGTTTAAATGGACCATAAGGTACAATAAAATTACTCATAATAAGTTTGGCTTTCAAGGTTATAGGTCACTGATTTACTGTATAATTTTAGCTCATTCCATACTTGCAAAGGTTTTGAGCACTGGTAATAAATTATGATGTTCCGTTACTGACTTTGGAATGGCTTTGTCAAAGTTAATAGATATCTGCTGTGGTTCAGCTTGATAAAGGAAGGTATTACTACCATTATCTAGCCTTTGAGAGCAATGTATTCATTAATACGGTCATTAATAAATATAATGAACAGATGTCAGTCTTTTTAATCATATATTGGTGTCAGGCAAGGTGAACATTTACTTCCATTGTTATTTAGTGTGTTTACTATGAATAAAATGAAGCTGTCTATTTTGTTGTATGCAGATGATTCTGTACTATTTGCTAAATAAATAGATACTCAGTAATCAATTATAAATGATTTGAAAGCTTACTGTGAGAGATTTTCTTTACAACTAAATATTGATATGACCTAAAGAAAAATCTTTAAAAAAGGAAGACATACAACGGCAAATTGCTCGAGGTCGTCGATTCTTTAAAATGTCTTGTAATTTTTTGTATTTTTTTAAATTGGAGGATAGTTTTGAACTCAGAAATGTTTCAGTGAATGCGGTTTATTTTCTTTGCTAAACTTGTAAAATAATTTCTTATATGATGTGTCTCAACCAATTACAGAAAAATGTAATTTATTTGATTCGTTAGTAGTTTATGTAATTTATTATGGTGCTGAAGTATATGGAGATCACAATAACGAAGCATATGGAAAAAACTCCTTGCTATCAGAAATATATTTAGTTTTTAAAAAATGAGGTCGACTCTTGACATAATTTATAATGGTGAAAGTTCGGCTTACTAAATCAAACGTATACTGTTGTTTCACCTTTTTCCGTGGGGTACCAATTTTCGTGGATTCCTTGGTTGTTTCGAAAAACAACAAATTTATGATACAGAAATCCCCCTCCAGTTTTCTTACACATACATTCCTAGCGATAAAAAATAATTTTAAAAAAGTTTACCTATTTGTTAATTCAATTTGATTACTGTAAGAAAATATTACCTTTAATATGCACCTGTTCTATTTTAACTCTTTTTGGCGAAAAAAAAGTTATAAAGCATTTTATTTTGTTACGGTCCACATGCATGTGCACAGTATCCGGTAACTGTTGTTTCCACGCATAGCCTAAATCGATACGCCCCTTGTGAGATCAGTAAGGATAGAGAGAAAAGAGCGTCAAGTATTTAAGTACTAGTGTTATTTAAAATAAAAGAGCAAATAATGAAATGATCTACGAAAATTAGATTTAATTCTTATTTATATCGTGCCTTCGTTCAAATTAAGCTGCTGTCGAAAATACTTGTATGAAAAAATTACACTTACTTTATTCTCTGCAATTCTGTGATTTAAGATTTAGCCACAGTCGTCTTCCATCTGAATGAACAAAGTACATAAATCGTAGATAAATGCAAACATTTATACTATAATTACAGGTAGCAAAGTTTCCTGTTAACAAATTAAATCCTCCTGAAAGCACGTTTCATTTTAATTTGTATCCACAGATTTATAATCCAAAGAAACAACAATACTGTAAAATACTACAACTATTGCTTGAAGCACAAGTTCTAATTAAACACTATGTATATACATTAATTACAGCACGGTACTAAAGCTCACACTTCACCGAATTTCGGACAAAAGACTGGATCCGTTATCGTATCATTTAATTCTCCTGGTACACGCAAACATTTGTCACCTAAATAATCCCGAATGGACCAGTCCAGCTTTCTCAAAGCGACGGATAATTTGGTCCGATCTCTCAGACAAGTTCTCACGGGCCGTGATGATCCATTTAACGTGAATCGGCTTGCGTGTTAATGTTTTAAGGTCCACTGATAACGTGCATTTATTTTCAGCATTGACGTCTTCCTTTTCCACTCATGGTTTCTATGACATGTTTCGCATATCAGTCGTGAAGTGATTTAATTTCTTTGTAGTGTTCTTTTTACTGCAAAGTGAAATGGTTGGAGTTGAAATGTTTCATAATTCATTGAAAGTTTCTGGTACAGACTCATATAGATACATGTGCTTCAATAAGCGCTTAGTTTGGTGTTGATCACTGCGTCGGCTCCGTTTGATGTTGAGCACTCAGACGAAAACACGGTGTAAGGGATTGATCTTGGCAGGTGTTTCATGTGTTCTCATGATGGCGGTAGTATTGTTTTAACAATTCAAGCGACCACCTCTTTTGTTGTCGGATTAGTTTTGTTCTTCTGTGTTCTTTGTTTTGAGTATTAGCATAGGTTAATCCGCTAAATTCAATCCCAACAAATATGTCAACTTTGACAAAGGCAAAACCACGATTTGATGTACCCACAAAAATGTCTTTTTCTTTTCTTTTTTGTTTTCTTTTTCTTACAAAACCACGAAAATTTGTACCCACGAAAATAAATGAAATCACAATACTAGTCTAATTAAACCTGTATTATATGACCAGCTTATACAATCATAGAGGGTGTTCCTATCTGCTTCTAGTAAATTATTTGTATACATAGCATAATAAGTCAATTTGCTCCAGATAAATTGACTTATTATGCTTTGCATACAAATAATTTACAGTTGTATAAAATCACAAATGATAAATGTAGAAAAACTCAAACTTTTTTTTTTTTTTTTTTTTTTTTTTTTTTTACAATAGTATCACATGCTCTTGCTATAAAATTGGGTCGTTATAGAAACATATCCAGAGAAGAGAGGTTTGTACATTATGTTACCAAAATATGACTGAAACAAAATATCACTTTCTCCTTGTGTGTCTTTTGTATCGTGACCTTCGAAACAAATATTTACCATGGGACTTTTGCTTTTGTCCGACATTGAGCAAATTTTAAATCTCACAGCTTGGATGTGTATCATATACTACATACTCTTTCTAGTCAAACTGGTGTAAAACAAAATTAATTAATCAAGCCAGGTAAAAAACCACATACGTTCCAGCTATCATACATACGCGCAGTACGTTCAAAATGACGCGAGGAATATGCTCAAAAGACATGTATAATTCCTCCTCGGAGGTAAGACTTATATCTGTTTTCTTTTAACTCACATCCATTATAGTCTCCGAAAATTCACTTACTTACTATTAATACGCTATTGTTTTCACATGTACCTCAATACTATGTTCTTATAGTGGAGGAGCAAAACCAGACAAGTTCTATAGATTTCACTTCGCACTACATAGAAAAGAAATAGCGAACACCATCCTTAAATAATTTAAAACGGAGAATGGATTAATTTTATGGTGGTGGCAACCTCTTGGGAGGGTGCTAATACCACAGAATAGTTAATTAGTACAATAAAGGTGAAACCCGACATAAATGATTTAACACCACATGAATACATTTTCCATATCAATATTTTTTGTAACACATAAGATAAAAGAAAATGATCATTATTCTTAAAATATACCCAAGAGTACACGGATTAATACTTTCATAGTATCCACCCTGCTAGTTGGTGTCAAAGTCAATGGGAAGTACCCACCAGAGACATCTATAATATATGTTATATGGGGTACAGACCCCCTCCACCCGCAAAATAAAAGATTTGACATAATCCCCTCCCCCAGTCTAAGTTTAGCTTAAACTTTTGAAACCGTCACAAATATACATCTTTGTGTGTCGGCTTGGGCCCTTTGAAGTGTTGTGCCGGCTTCCCTCGAGTAGACAAAAGAAGTATAGTGTGCGGGTTAGATGAAGCCACATATATACGTGTTTCTACAGTTTTGTGGGCCCTTTGAAATTTTGTGTCGGTTTCCCTTGAGTAGATGAAAGACGTATGTTTATGGGTTAGATGAAGTCACATATATACCTGTCTCTGGGCCCTTGGACATTTTGTGTTGGCTTCCCTTGAGTAGATGGAAGACGTATAGTGCGGGGGTTAGATGTTAGATCTTAACAGACAAGGAGGTTAAGATGCCTCATGATCGTTTTTCTAAAGACTAATTGCACACACATTTTCTTTGTCACCTCGCTTTCATAAGCATCACTCCAGACTTTGAATCCATCGCATTAAATCCTTCTGTGATGTTTTTATCACTTGCATTTTATCGTATACCGTATTTAGAAAAATAGAGCCAATATTTTAGGACTTTAGTTTGTCACAAAAATACGAACTCCCATGTTAATCATCATAAATCGTCATATAATAAGCTGTATTTGGGGGTATGTGAAACCACTTGAAACTTAATGATCAGTATGGAAATAATCAGGAGTAATAAGGGTGGTGAAAAGTTGTGCTATGATGGTTACATGTACACGAAGAAGGCTGAAAACACACTCCGCATCCAATGGGAGTGCTCCCATAGGAAGGCACGCTAATACAAAACGTACCACCCCATCTAAAAAAAAAAAAAAAAAAAGCCTCAAAAGGTTTTTTGTTTTTTATGCACACATAAAATTGTATGATTTTGGTAACAAAACATTTTTTTTTTTTTTTACTTATATTTTAGTGATTGCAGATCTGGAGAGGTTGCCAAATTGAAAGTGGTATATTCTGACGGTTTATTTTCGTGACCGTGTTTTGAGTCTTCTTAATTGCTAAAATTACTCTATCACTTCAAATGTTCCCAATATAATAATAATAAAATTGGAGCATATTAAGTCGCTTATGTAGTGTCAGGTCAGGTGTGCATAAGCTCTGAAATAAGAAATGCTAGAAATATCTTCATTGAAATATCATAAGACTCTCCAAAAAATTATAGATTATGATCAATCCATCTCAGTTGCCATATTACTAGTAATGTCCATCTGTTGTGTTCTAGGCTTGAAACTTCTCCAAGACAAACAAGCGCAAGCTGGAATGTCATGACGTAAACATGTGCAGTATGCCAATTCTCCAATACAACTTGCAGAAGTAACAATACACGAGACATATGTTTCTTTGCTATGTAACCCATATGCATAAAACTTTGAAGAAAAAAATAAATGTTACATAGATGACAAAAGTTGTAATTTATCTATATTTGCACATAATGACCCCTATATGATCTTGAATCTGAGAATTATCTCCAGAATAGAATGTATATTAGAAATTTTAAGTGCAAAATGAACATTCTACTTTAGGTTCTCAACACTAAATTTAAAAAGAACCTTTACATCAATATATATATATATATATATATATATATATATATATATATATATATATATATATATATATATATATATATATATATATATATATATATATATATATATATATATATAAGAAAATAAATACAATCAGGATTTATCACATTTACATAGAGTTAAGGCCTATATGTGATCTTTGCACCCCAAAATAAAATGAGAACCCCGCTGGATTATAAAAGAACACATTATACTGCATCTTTTGGAAGATGATTACTTTATCTTGGCTAGGTAATCCACTTAAGTATATTGAAACAATGTTTACATCCAATAGGTGAGAAATGTGGTTATTTGACCACACTTGCACTTAATGACCTTTATATGACCTGTCCACTTTTAGAGAGATTATTCACACCTTGAATATGTTAAAAATGTTCTGTACAATATTTGAAATTTAAGTTTCTATTTTACTAAACAAAACCTGAAAACAGCCTTTATAATTGAAAAGATAGAAAATCAATTATTCATTTTATTTGCACTTAATGACCTTTACAACCAAAAAGACAATGACCACCTCACTGGATAAGTGAGAATGAATTATTGAATATTTTCAGCTTAACATTGTTTCCTCTGCTAGGTATAAGGTATAGTTTCAAACAACCTATATAAAAAAATAAAATAGACAAGGGAATTAATTTGTACTCAACTTGCACTTAATAATGCCTATATGACCATTGCTCCTTCAGAGAAGTGACCAACCACCCTGGCTTAAGTCAGTATGCATGGGACAACACTTTACCCTTTGTAGTCACTTTTTCTCTTTTAGGTAGTACGAAAGTGCCCCAATCTGGGCTTTGTGCTTCCACTATTAGGGAATTTCCTTATTTCATATTTCCGATGAACAATTACCATTTGTACTCGTGTATAAGCCGACACCAATTGCAAACTGCATAGACCCAGATCTGCCATCGCACAATGTGCCGGCAGACTTGGGTCAATGCAGTTTGTAGGGACTAATCAGTAGAACAAACAACATAGACCCTGATCTGCTAGCGCATTATGCGACAGCAGATCAGGATCTATGTTGTTTGCATTTGGACTCAGCTTATACGCGAGTATAGACGGTATACATTCACGCATTTAAAGTGTATTCTGCATGTAATTGAGCATATTCTGTACACTGTCATTGTGTTCTCAATATTAATGATGACTGATGGATAGGAAATCAGAAAGATGATACTGTGGATAGATAGATAGATGCTTGGATGGATGAATAAAAAAAAAAAAATTGTGTTAAAAATACAATTTCCAAAATTTTGTGCAAGGACAAAATATTGACTTAATTCAATACCTGAATTGGGAAGTTGTATGAAAGTGAGTTAGACTTAAAATTCATAAAACTTTCACAGTAAAAAAACAAATGTTTACACAGAATGCAATCCTTTATAAATAGTAGTTTCATCCCAAAGTTTTAAGTAGATTCTCAGTCTTAGTAAAAAGTATTATTATTATTATTTTTTTATTGAAAAATCTGGCCTGAAATCAGTTTTTTTACAGAGTAAACATTAACTAAAGTTCAAAATGCAAAAATCAGAAATTACAGTTCCACTTATGTGCAAATCTTCAAAAAAATGGGCAGAAATATTTTATTGGTCAGACAGAGTTTTGTGCAAGTATCGTAAACAGTTTTGGAGATATTTTATCTCAAAGATTTAAGTAAATTCTTATTCTTTTCACAGGTTTTATGAATTCAAAACCAGTATGCATGAGAACAAGTCATCTTGGAGATTAAGCAGTCCAAAAGGGAAACAAAGTTCAGAGACAATGCTGCCATCATTATGCAATCATGCACTTTATTATCCTCAATAATGCTTATGCATAACAAAGTCTAACAAATTATAAATGATCTTCGTGGACGGTAATGATTGTATATTACAATATGATGTAACTCTTCAAAACAGCTTGCTTTTGTCAAGGAATGATTGAAACATAAATACACTCAGTATGTACAAAATGAAAAAAATGAAGGAAACATCAAATACATGTATATATGTATAAATCAAAACAAAATATGAACTTAAAAATTATTCTGAAGTGTAATTTTTCATTTTAACATAATGTATTGTTCAATGTATGGAATGTTTCTAAGACATAAGTTAGCTGTGGTCAATTGAACGTCAATGATATTCAGGCTGTGCCTTGAAAAGAAAGATAGTTTTATATTTTATTTATCTTTATGATTCTGAGAAAGACATTGAAGATCGAATGAATAATCTTGGTGCAAAACTGAAGAAAAAACACTGAAAAAACCTGGAGCCAATCTGATGTGCTCGGAAAAAAATCCCATTTTTCTGACTCAATTGATGAAGCACATAGAGGAGTTTGAAAAAGCACCTATTATATATGCAAATGTCTCTAAGTACAGAAGCTGCCTTAGAATATTTAAGTCTTGGAATGTAGCTGCTAGACTGGTTGACTTGTACAAAAATGTAGCTGCTAGACTGGTTGACTTGTATAAAAAAGTAGCTGCTAGACTGGTTGACATGTATACAAAATGTAGCTGCTAGACTGGTTGACATGTATAAAAAAAATAGTGTTCTTCAGCAAGAAACTTGTATCCTAATGAACCTGTGAATGTAACACACTTCATGACTGGTCAAATATCAAAATTTGCAGCAGTAAAATCTATGATATACTTTCATAAAGTTTGATGCCATTATAACATTGTGATTCTACCTATGATGTAGTACCATTGAGAATTACATTTTCTGTCATTTTTCAAGAAAAGTTTCCAAAGTGTGTTATAATGAGGATCGCAGTCTTATGTTTCATGATTTTAAGACCTTAATGGTGGTGTTTGTATCAGAAATATCTGTTTTACTGGTTCCGCTGATGTGTTGCTGCTAAAACTTAATCTGCAATAGTAAAACCACCATTAACTTCCTAAAATCCATATCTCATAATTTTATTAGGTAATGAAATATGAAGCACCTAACATGGTCATTCAAACAAGTGAACACATTCAGTATTGCCTGATTTTCTTCATGCTTTTGTGACCTCTATAGAACTATTTCTATTCCACAATAATGTAGAATTTTCAATATATGATTCCATTTTCAAAGGCAAATAGTTAATACAGCTCTGGTTTTCAATCAACTTAATTGTGGGCTGTCAGAGACAAATGAGGTACTTTTTATTAACACTATCAATTTAACCTTCATTTGATGTGCTTTTAATTGGAATGTTGATGAATATTAAATGGAATGATGTAAAGCATAATCAACAATAAATATAGATTATTTGGAAAAATACTTCACAGAGCTATTATGGATGGCTTCATATGCTTTGGATAACTAAATAAAAAAACAAAAACAAGTATATGTGCGTAAAAATTTGACATGTTGAACAGCAAAATATTTCCACAAATGAGAAAGAAAATTAGTGATTCAAAGAAAATTATTGTCTTTTTTGTTGGAGTGTAGCAATGAAAGAAAATGTTAGAAATCTTATTAGGCTCTAACTGAACATTAAGTCTGCTGCTTATTTATATTTATTAAAAATTATGTTTCTATGCAAAGTCTTTTCCATTTAAACATGCATAGTACCCAGGGATGGCAATTGTTAAAAAATATATGCAAGGGTACTCTGATTACTCAAGGAGTTCAGGTGAAATGATACAGACATCTTAATTGCATCTATGGGTGACTACTGCACACTGAAAGCATCTTCCCTGGATCCTGAGGATGTTTTATTGGAACAGCCCTAAGCTGATTAAACAACTAATAAAAAAAGCCGAATTTCAAAAACAATTATTCTATACTTAAGATATTCTTTTGAGATAAAATCGGTGAAAATCATGAAGTATATGGATGTAATATCACCATTACCACAAGTTCTCTAATGCTACCCCATCTCCCCAAATTGAAATCTGATAAAATCTACCTTTATTCCATTTCCCAAACTTTCAGTTTTAAACAGTATGTACTAAATTTGCATTCTTATAACATTGTTGTTGTGATGAAGGTTGTTTGCTGCAGGCTGTGAACATAATACAATTTATACATGTATAAAGTAAATGAAATATAAATATTTATAAAAATGGGACACAGAAGATTAAATCAAATTTAAAGCTGGTGCACATTTTGTCATAGAAAAAGAAAATACTGAAAAAGGAATTAAAATAAACAAAAAGTCACAACAAAACTTAGGAACAATAAATTTAAATGATTAGAAAATAAATAATTAAATGCATTTTAACATTCAACATTCTTTTTTCTTTGAAGATAATATGTAGAAAATCAAAAGACATACAATCATGATTCAGATCATAGATATACATGTATTTGTGTAAAACAATAGTCCCAGGACTGTGTTAATAGAAGACTGTATCAAGAAAGTGTGCGCCTCCAACCTCTCCCACCTAAAAATGTGCAAGAAACAACCAGAACGTTTCTTAGAGTAAATTTTCTTTACAGTTAGATGGTAATAATTATGTTCCAGAAATGCTTAAAATGCAGGAACTTTTGGAGGCTTTGCCCCTGGAACCTTGCCAGGGCTTCTGTCCCACAGACTTCTCGCCTACTTGTTTATGCCCCCCCCCCCTCCAATACTTCTGGATCTGCCACTGGAAATGATAAAACTCTTCAGATCTGAATTAGTCGCATTAGGGCCATCACCACTGAATATCTTTTGGTATGAGCATTCCATGACTACATTGGTAGGTGAAGATAGAATTTTCCCCAGGTTTACAATAAAGAACCAACTAATTTCGACCTCTATGCAAAATTGCATGTTTGTTTTGCAGGTGATTAGTTAATTTTGTAGGTGCTCTGCTTTAAAGCTGGATATTTATTACACATCTTAATGTATACATTTGTTGTCCAAAATTTGGTACAGCCACAGCCGTACCAGTTGTACAACCGAAAGACAACCTTGCACATGCTAGTTTGTTAGAAATTATACATAGATAAATATCCTGTAGCATATTTCTGATAAAAATAATACAAGAATTACTTAACTTTAATGTTGATACTTTACATTGTGAATTTCTCAGTATAAAATAGGCCTTTGGTAATGTCCTATATCCTGAGGCCAATGTTTATAGTTGCTCACCAAAATATACTTCATGGCACTGGAATTTTTTTGAAAACAATTGATCCAATCATATACATTTTAAAAATGTAATGTATTATTATAGAAGTCTATGGAAGTTAACCACTTGAACTTATTTATGGTAAATTAATGTGAGCCATGCATTTTAGGAACCTGAAAAACAAACATTCAACCCCCAACCTCCCGAAAAAAAGAACCAGGAATAATGTATCAATCAAGAAACTGAATTTAAAGGGAATAGTAAAGTAAAATTATGTGAAAAAACTGCTTAAAATATAAGAAGTGTTATTAAACTGCTGTTAATCACTTATTACTGTTTAATTTCTCAATTATAAAGCCATTATCTTAAGTAAATGTAAATTACCATAGATTATTACATAAGCAAGTATTTTCACAGATGACAATATGACTTTATAAGTACTGTCTTTACTCTCGTATAAGCTGATACCAACTGCAAACTGCACAGACCCAGATCTGTCGTCACATAATGCGCCGGCAGATCTGGGTCTATGAAGTTTGTAAGGACTAATCAGTAGAACAAACAACATAGACTTTGATCTGCCAGCGCATTATGTGATGGCAGATCAGGGTCTATGTTGTTTGCATTTGGACCCGTCTTATATGCGAATATATACAGTAACATTTTTATATAAATATATAAATAGAAATTAAATCATTTTTCTTTCTTTTGTATCTCATATATGACTGCTAATGTAACTTCTTTACTTATAATGATATTTTATGTTACCAAAAATAATAAACCATACACTTAGTAATTTTTGTTGGAATTTCTATAAAAAAAAAACCGGTCATATTTACGAAAGAAATAGCTATCTCATATCTTTCTTGAGCTGAATCAAAATCTGATCCAAAATTTCAGTGACATGTACAATTCAAGTCTTGTATTTTCTTCTCTGAATTTGAATAAATGACGAATCATTTAAATTATTCAAAGAAATATGTCATTTACATTCAAATAAAAGAATTAGACAAAGTAATGCTTGATGGAAAATAAGGAACACATGTATTTGTTACACATTTATACTGTACAACCTTTAAGGCCTGTATCACATTTATACTGTACAACCTTTAAGGCCTGTATCATATAGATAAAAGGGATGCATATTACTTATACCCACATGAAAGCTGGATCCAACTGCAAACTGTATAGACCCAGATCTGCAGTCGCATTATGTAACTGCAGTTCAGGGTCTATGTTGTTTGCAGTTGGATCAACTTATTAGCAAGTACATACGGTAATTCCTGGATAGGACTTGTGGTAAACAATAAGAAAATAACAAATTAACAGTCAAAAATATATTAAATAGTAATATAAGTATAATATTAAATCTTTTTTAAAATGGATAAATAAAATCACTGCACACAAACTGACTATACAAATTATACATGTATTATTTTCTGAGCAACCAAAAAATTATTTTTGTAAATGAAATGAAAATATAAATAACAGAAACACTTAAACAGGCATCACTCATGTTTAGTGACATCACTCATGTATAGTGACATCACTCATGTTTAGTTCAGGAGAAATTTCCAGCTGAGACCAGCAAAGATTAATTGTTAAAATAGTATTATGAATGTTATGCACTTTCCAGATTCAAGCAGCTGGAATGTTGGACAAATACATACAGTATATACTCGCGTGTAAGCTGATACCAACTGCAAACTGCATAGACCCAGATCTGCCATCACATAATGCGCCAGCAGATCTGGGTCTATGCAGTTTGTAAGGACTAATCAGTAGAACAAACAACATAGATCTGATCTGCTGGCGCATTATGCAATGGCAGATCAGGGTCTATGTTGTTTGCATTTGGACTAAGCCTATACGTGAGTATATATGGTAAATTTACAGCAGAATAAATTCATGACATACTGTATGTATTATGTATCAGCATTTAATGGCATATCAGCACAATAATGGCTATATGGTACTGAATAAAAAGTAAAGTTCTATAAATGTCAATGACATACTGTCATTAACTATGGTGCCATTGTAACGATATGACTTGCCTTGTAATGTAGTGGCACTGAGTAATATCTTTTGCCTATTTTTTTTTTAAAAAATGTTCAAAAGTGTGTAATGTTATTGAGAATAACAGTGTTGTCTGAAAATATTACAGTGTTAAAGATGATTTTGCTGTTGCAAATAACTGTTTTTCAAGCAACACATCATTAAAACTCCATCTGAAACAGTAAAACTACCATTAATATCCTGAAGTCCCCAAATACAAAGACTATTATTGTGTAAGTCCCAAAATTCAAAGACTATTATCGTGCGATTCCCCAAATACAAAGACTATTATTGTGTAAGTCCTCAAATACAAAGACTATTATTGTGTAAGTCCCCAAATATAAAGACTATTATTGTGTAAGTCCCCAAATACAGACTATTATTGTGTAAGTCCTCAAATACAAAGACTATTATTGTGTAAGTCCCCAAATACAGACTATTATTGTGCAAATCCCCAAATATAAAGACTATTATTGTGTAAGTCCCCAAATATAAAGACTATTATCCTGTAAGTCCCCAAATACAAAGACTATTATCGTGTAAGTCCCCAAATACAAAGACTATTATCGTGTAAGTCCCTAAATACAAAGACTATTATTGTGCAAGTCTCCAAATACAAAGACTATTATCCTGTAAGTCCCCAAATACAAAGATTATTATCTTTAAGTCCCCAAATACAAAGACTATTATCGTGTAAGTTATTTAGTAATTCTCAGAATTTTTCTACAAATGAGATCTTTCAATTTTTCTGTATGGGAAAGAGGAAGACAGAAAATATATCCAGTAATAAAATACAAGGTTTCTATTACTAAAGAACAGAAATTAATCCATTACATTTTTGGTAAATGACAGAAATTTGATTTATTCTTGATAATAATTTCAATTTAAATTCCTAAAAGCTACCCATAAAATGAACTGATGGGCAAGAAATTGAAAATTTCAAGTTGCAGGAAAATCTTGTACACGGTACTAGTTGCTAGTTTTAGCAGGCATCTACAGATAAACACACTCAGTCTGGATGTGCACACAACAATCTGATTGGCTGATGGATAGATTGTAAGCAAATTGATTGGCTAGCCAATTATCTTATCTGCTTACTGGATTCAGACTTGATTATGAGGTTGTGCTGAAAGGCAAACTTTTTAAACAACTAGTTCTGCTAAAGATGTTTAAATAAATATGTTGCATCTAGTCTTAAAAAAATTTCTTTACTGATCCCAGATGAAAATGAAACTCTTACAAATCTATTTACAATTGGCTATGAAAATTAATAACAATTATTTTTCAAAATATTCATTCAGCAATAATGATTCCTTCAAAGCACCATTCATACCAGCATAATAAAGATCTATACTGCCACTCAAACCCAAACATGTCAACAGGGCAATGTAAATTATGGATTGCAATTCTAAAATTTAAGATGAATTCATCTGGAATGTTTTCTTTTGTGACCTTGTCATCTCTAATCAATGAAAATGACAATTCTGCAACCTTAAATACTAACTTTAAAATTTCTTTCCTTACCAATTCCTAATACATATATTGATGGTAACATTAAACACTTTATGTATACAAAAGGATCCCTAAACTGGGTTAAGCTATTAGAATCATCAATTTAGTTACTTTGCTTGAAAATTAGGCTAGCAACGACCGTATATACTTGTGTATAATCCGATACCAACTGCAAACTGCATAGACCCAGATCTGCCATTGCATAATACACCGGCAGATCTGGGTCTATGCAGTTTGTAAGGACTAATCAGTAGGACAAACAACACAGACCCTGATCTGCCGGCACATTATGCGATGGCAGATCAAGGTCTATGTTGTTTGCATTTGGACCCGAGTTATACGCGAGTATATACAATAGTGCCAGGGAATATAAGGTGAAAAAAGAAACATTACATTTACATTAATTAACCTACATTAATATTTATTATATTACCTACATTGTTTGCATTTCAACCCGGCTTATACACAAGTATATACGGTATATGAAGCTACATTTAACTGCCCATAACTGCCCTTTCTTACCATTAATTTAAAAATTCAGATCTACCGAGCTGAGACCAGTAAATTTCTTCTTTGAGCATCTAGTAAAGGGAGATAAATAGCTAAAATTTTGTGTTCAATATTTTTTTAAATTATAGTTTTTCAATTAAATCTGAACTGCAATTCAACACTATGAATTCAGTTTTTAAAAAAAAAATTTGTGAGAACATTTTAATAGAATAGATACCATACAATTTAAAACTGAAGGAAACAAAAAGCTGGCCATGGCCTGCATGTAAAGCCCACCCATAAGCTTCATTACTGAGGTTATTCATGTAACTGGGAAAGACTTGGAAGAAACTATAACACCGAGGTTAATCTAGGGTGTGGATGGATGTACGGACAGTTGGACAGACACATGGATGCCAAAAGTGATTGTGATGTCAAACTTCCACTAAGGTGGGCTTGATATAAAAAGCTCATTCTATAATTAAAAATCCCAAAGAATTTTTTTCCCATGATTCAACTTTTTAAACTATTTATCAACCTATTATAACTTGTTTTTGTATGTGATGAAACTGTGGTAATGTGAAATTAATACTTTATTTCGATATACTGGCCTTCTATTTTTTCAGATTTCTTATGTAATACTTAGAATGATTGGTTTGATTAGGTGTTTTAAGGCACATCAACACTTTTAAGGCTATATCATGTCGAGGCAAGTAAAGTCCCGTGCCCAAAGACACACAACAGTAGCCAATCCAGGCTTATCCAATGGTGGGAATCAAACCTGCTCCCTTCTGGTCATGAATCCAGTGCCTTAAATACTGAGCCAATGAAGCTCAATACTTAGAATGAAGGTTCATTAGTTATTGAAAACTATTATTATGTATACTCACTTGTAAATCAGGTCCAACTGCAAAATGCATGGACCCAGATCTGTTGTTGCATAATGCACCAACAGATCTGGGTCTATGCAGTTTGTCAGGACTAATCAGTACAGCAAACAACATAGACCTTGATCTGCTGGCGCATTATGATACAGCAGATCGGGGTCTATGTTGTTTGAAGCTGGACTTGACTAATAAGCTAGTAAATACAGTAATAGCAGCATCTTCCTTGTAAGCCTGAACTGAAATTGTACATGGTTATTTGACACACCTGTCATAAGTAAATAAAACAGTACACAGATGGCAAATTGTGAGACATTACTATGCATTAAACTTGCACACAGGTCACGTTTATCTTTCAAAATAAGCTAATAAAATAAGTAAACTAGTATGATGGAAATTTTTAACAGATGCTACAGAATACTATGATCTAAATACTAACAGCAGTTACTAAGCTACTTATTGGCATTGTCATCTCCTACTATTGCTTTACACTATTCAATTCATTCTGTAATATCTGAATTGTCAAATTCTGATCCATTAATTATAATCAGTTTCATTTCTTCTTTTTTTATAACAGTTTCACAGTACTGTTATTATTACAAGTAAATTTTTTTATTTAAGAAAATAAGAAAAGCACAATAATAGCAGGTTAATAACCCAGTTAATTATATAAATTCTTTTTAAATACAAAATGAATTGCTAAGCAGCAATTTACTTATTTACTTATTCTGAATAAAGAGTGGCATACAAATTTTATTTCAAAATTTTTTCAGTAGACAAATTCCAAAATGAAGATAATTGCAGCACATTTTAAAAATGCATACTCTCAAATAATCAATATCTGTTTCAGAGTTAGTGATAAAAACTACAGATTATGTTGATCGTAAGTTATGGTACATTATCTCTGTTTTCGATTTTATCGTAGATTTGACTAACAAAAAAAAAAAATGTATTTATTGCTGTTAATAATTTATGCAATTTTTTGAGCTAACAAATAACTGATGAGCTTTAAGCAGGGTAGGATAAGGTACAGATATGCCAAAATATTCTACATTGTGAGTATAACCATATGTAAGCATTAACATATCATAGGAGCAATAAACATCAAACATTTCATCATTTCAGAAAGACAATGAAGATGTACTGAACTGAATATAGTTTTAATTTCAAACGCAAAATACCAACAATGCATGCAGTCTCATATTTACTTCCATCTTAACTAAACTTAATCTTTCTTGGGTGTACAAATTTCACCTAATGTTAAAAACTCACAGTCGCTATTTCTACATACTAATACTAATGATGTACTCATGGTTTGACAAATGAACAATTCTGAAACTTAGGGGACAACTGAAAATGTGCAAAGCTTCTTCATCACTCAATAATTTTGCTTATCAATTAATTAATTTAAGAGACTAGCGATGTTGCTGTAATTTAAATTTTCCCAGTAAATGAAGTGATGATTATCAATACAATGAAGGACAAAATGACTTAATATGAATTTGATCCACTAAATTGACAATGATGTCATATTAAAACAAACTTTATGTTTGGTTTTGTTTGTTTGGTGTTTTATGGCACAGCAACACAAGTAGGTTATTTAGTGCCCTGGCAAATGGAATAAAGTGCCTTGCCTAAGAACACACTATGAAAGCTGATCTGGGCTGAACCAATGGTATGATTCAAAACTGCACCCTTCTGGTCACAAGTCTGGCATGCTATCCACTGAGCCACCATGGTTCCACAAACTTTGTGTTGACTGGTTTGCAACTGATTTTCTAGGAGAATGTTAAAAAGTATAGTCAGCAGCACTGGTGTCACTCTGCTTATGACATCTGATTTCATGATGGTAGTAGACATCAGGGCCATTTCACTATGGAAAAGGGGAAATTTTACCCCACCCCTCCCCCAACAGGATGTGTATTTGTCAGCTTATATTTGTGTTTCATTACCAGTCTCAACTGAAAATTTTACTTGCAAAGGTTGATAGCTCGAATATGGACCACAATGTGAAGGCAGCAACATGCCTTATCTCACACATTTAGTCTCTGATTGGTGTTTTTTTTCTCCCTCCCTTCCCCCTCCACCCCCCACCCCAATGCAATGCTGTCTCCAAACATCAAATTTAAACTTTTGGAGACAGCAATACTTTCCAATTGGAAAAAACTGAAAAAGACACTAAATGAGTAATAAGTATTGTTGACATGACTAAATTGATAATCATACTATCGACTTGTGCAAGTTAAAAATGTCCAATGAGCATTGGGTACATCAGGCTGGCAAACCCTTCCCCATTTATAGTGTAGCAAATTGTTTAAATTTGTCAAGCCCACATTAATGGAAAATAAGACATAGCAGTCACTTTTCCTGTACTGGCAGCAACAGCTAGTTAAGGTTTTGATTAAAGTTTTCATTTACATATAGGTCCTAAGGCCCTAGATAGATTATCATATTATTTGGTATCAATCATTAACAAACGAGACAATTCATACCAAGATATGTTCCCTTGCAATGTGATCAAGGTCACAGTCATAAAAAATTTGCAGATTTTGGTTAAAGTTTTTCCTTTCCATATATTTACTAAACCACTTGATGGATTTTCTTCATACTTAAGATGAATCATTATGAAGCTAAGTCAATTCATTCTGTGACATGATCACTAGCCCTTGACTTTTAGGTCAAGGTCACAGTCACAGAAAATCTGCATTAGGTTTTGGTTTGAAGTTGTTTAATTTGTTTATATTTCCCAAACCCCTTGCTGATTTTCTTCATACTTGGGATGAATCATTATGAAGCAAAGATGATTCATTCTGCAACATGCTTGCTCAACTTTTCAAGGTTACACATTTTACAGCAATGCTTTGATTGAGGGCTCGAAATGCAGGCCCTGTCCTTCTTTTTCGATAAGGAAGTAGCTCTGATGTACTTTGCCATCATGAAATAAAACATCATATGGGTGGAGTGATATCAGAGACTCTGAATACTGCAAGGATTGGACATCATGAAAAGTAAATTTTTTCATTTACGGGAATATACTGATGCTGGGAATGTAGATCTCAAAATCAATACTTTCCATTCAAGTTACATTAAGTGCATTGATACCTGGACATATTAGGAATGCTGGGTAATATGGATTTCAAGAAATTGCTCAGCACTGTTAAGTAATTAATTAAACTGTTTGAATTATTGAGTCATATAAATTGGAAAATTGAAGTGTATAATGGATACTGTCGGAATAAATAGATCAACAAATCCAAATTTTCAATTTGTAACATGTAATGTACATGCATAAACTGAATCAAGCCTGTAGTAAGAAATGACAAATAAAAAGTGTGTGTGGGGGGGGGGGGGGGAGTAAAAAAATCATACATTTTGGCTTAAATTTCTATATCAAGTTCTATCATCTGAACAAAAATACTATTTCTATTTTGATAAAACTAATTTTAAACAAATTTACATCACAAAAATTTTGCATGTTTTAATCTCATTTTAAACAGGGTTTTGTCAAGATTTCCTAAGAAAAAAGAGAGCTAGTATTATTGAAGATTTTCAGCATAGCACTCAAACTCAAAAACAGAATTTGTATACTATATATACATTCCAGTTATACCCTGTAGTTGTGATGTCTGTTACAAATTGTCACATGTAACACTGTTGAATATAGCAGCACATCCATGGCACATATGCTTGTACTGTAGGTATTGGTTACACTTGCCACCCATTTGATCTTTTGGCAACAGTCCAGATAAAGTTTCAATTGCAATACATTGATCTCATTGAAACATCTTCATACATATATGACCACCTAACCATACTCAGAAGTATTCTTGATTGTATGTGCAGTTATACAAATGTGCAGCGCACTTGAAATTTTTTTGGTACTGATTGCATATTTACATAATACAGTGTGTTTGCATGCATAGAACTGCACTATACAGATAATTTTCTATACAAATTTATGCTCATTTTATGCAATGTGCACAGCACATTTTTTAATTAAGCATTTTGTCTAAAATGTGCTCCTTACATGTAATTATAAAAGAACACTTTAACCAAATGAGCTATTTCTATTCTTGAAAATGGTCACCCAATCCTCATGATTTCTTGCCCTGTATGGCTGCAAGGCCACTGGAAGTTATGGTGCCAAAACTCTGTGAGTAGCTTCCATACATTGCCTTGGGTGCACCTGCAGAGGGGTTGTTGACTGCATTATTGAACTGCTTGCGGCCATATATCGGCTTCGGTTTAGAAGATGCTGACGATGGTCTTTGATTAGGAACCTGCAATTCAAATATAAAATTAATTAGTATAACCTTATACAAAAAATGTGGTCATAAAGATATCAAAATTTGTACTGTACTAAATTATAAGTGACCAAAATAAGAAGTACTGGGTAATGTCCATTAGGTACAAAATAAGAAGTACTGGGTAATGTCCATTAGGTATATGATCTTGAGTAAACAATTAGACTAATGAAGTTTAGACCACAAGGAACTTCTATTTTCATAAATTTAAATCACATGCTGGCTCTGTTTACTACTTACTAATCATCAAATTAAAACTGTGTGTGTGTATATATAAACTAATAAATTGATTTATCATAAAAACCTATACCTACTAAATAAAATCTACATCATATTAAAGGAACAGTCTGAATCTGATTTTCAACATCAGTTTTATTTAACAATTTAAAACATTAAAAATGATTAACTGATTAATTGTGAATTTATTTCAAACATTAAAAAATACACCAAATTATCCAATTCCATATAAATATCATGACAAGCTGTGACACATAATTTTACCATCCTTTTAACATTTAATAAACAGTAAGATATTTATCAATTTGAACTTAATATTGTCTGTATTTAATATTTAAACTTAAAACAATATAGGTACAATGGCTTTATTATTAATTAATATGTGTGTATAAGGGTGTAACAAAGCTCTGGCAAAGTATACAAGACAAAATTACTGTATAAAAGAGAACTGATAGGAAGTTGTAAAATTAAAAAGCAAAATAAAAACTTCAAAAGATTTTCCTTACTAAATATAATACACCATTATATTGGAGCCATGCAAAGTGTAAAACCTGATATCCAATATCAGTTATGAAGACTAAGGGAGATTTTTGCTGGGACTATTCTAGAACTTGTTTACTTTGGTGTTTTTGCTGGGACTATTCTAGAACTTGTTTACTTTGGTGTTTTTGCTGGGACTATTCTAAAACTTGTTTAGTTTGGTGTTTTATGACACAGCAACAAATGGGTTCAGTGCACTGCCCAAGGATACACCACAGTAGCTGACCCATTTATTCTGGGGCTGAAAATGTGGGGGTAAAATCCATTGCTCTATTTGAAAAAAGTGGACATTTTCAAAAAATTGGAGGGATTTAATGAAGAAATAAAAGGAGGACTTAAAAAATAAATATGATGTGTCAATTTTTATTTTTGGGTGGGATTTTATTTAGACATCAGTGCGAATCCCACAATTATGCATTCTAGAATAGGCCATTTTTGCATGTATGCTGTATATCACTGCATGATCATTACCAATAATTTCCAACCCTAAAGACTGACTAATTATCAATCAACTATCTTATGGGATTCACCAGTCAATGATACTGTCCAGTCTAAATAATAAGCATGTGCTATCTGCTTATTGTTTAAATTAACTACAGTTTTAAGGAGTTATTTAAGTATACGTACTTATTGATATTAATTAGTTTTGAATTATGATAAAACTGTTGTAAGGTATTCATATTTATGCTTATCAACCAGATTTAGCAAAATATTACAAACAGATGATTAATAAAAGAAAGACAGCAAGAATAAAGGAAATGACAGTATTAGAATAAGGTTATTTGATCTATATAAATTGTTGTGATATTCATCAAATATGGTACAGAAGAATCATTACAACATTAAATAATGTGGACAATGGGAAAATGTAAATACACAGCAGCACAGTGTTTGTATAGGCACCAATAGCTACAATATAATGCTTTTGTTCCAGCTATGAATTCACACCACAAAATTTATACCAGCGAAAAAGACTGTATGCAATACATAATACAGGCATGAAACCGAATGAGAATGTTCCCTCTAACAGAGGACTCATAAAGACAATAACAAAGTGAGCAATTAGGAGGCAATTTCTAATATTTTAAATTATCTTCTATTAAAACAATAGTATTACAACTCAATAATTGTCACACAGAGTGAATAAAAGAAGCAGTTTGTGAGATTTTCTTTTCATCTCCCAATGTAACTTTAGCTACACACAATTTCCTTCACAAGTAAACTGCAGACACGATATATACTTGTTTATAACTTGGATAAACTGCAAACTGCATAGACCCAGATCTGATGTCACATAATGTGCCAGCTTATCTTATAAGCAGTATACATGGTAACAGGAAGCACTTCAAAACTGTGTCAGATAGGGGTTTATTATGTAAAGCATCATCTAAGTGGGTCTGGATACATGTTACTTGAAATCCGTTTTCTACATTATTGATGGAGCCCTGTTGGTCCCCTGCCCTACTATTAGTGTTTGTTTTCAAAATCACATATGATTTAATGTGAAGCTGTTGGCACAGTTACTGCAGGGTTTGAAAACATTTTAATTTTCTTTTTTAAGACACTCTTAAAATAATGAAGACCAATAACTGCATCTGAAATTTTTTGTAGGTCATCTGCCTGTAAGTCTTTTGCTCTCTTAAAGGTAGATCAGAATGCTATATACTATACTCTCAAAAGTAGACCTGAATGTATACTACACTCTCAAAGGTAGACCTGAATGTATACTACACTCTTAAAGGTAGACCTGATTGCTATATACTACACTCTTAAATGTAGACATGAATGTATACTACATACTTAAAAGTAGACCTGAATGTTATACACTAAACTCTTAAAGGTAGACCTGAATGTATACTACACTCTCAAAGGCAGACCTGAATGCTATATACTACACTCTCAAAGGTAGACCTGAATGCTATTTGCTACACTCTTAAAGGTAGACCTGAATGTATACTACACTATTAAAGGTAGACCTGAATGTTATATACTACACTCTTAAAGGCAGACCTGAATGCTGTATACTACACTCTTAAAGGTAGGCCTGAATGTATACTATACTCTTAAAGGTAGACCTGAATGCTATATACTACACTCTTAAAGGTAGACCTGAATGTATACTACACACTTAAAGGTATACCTGAATGCTGTATACTACACTCTTAAAGGTAGACCTGAATGTATACTATACTCTTAAAGGTAGACCTGAATGTATACTATACTCTTAAAGGTAGACCTGAATGATGTATACTACACTCTTAAAGGTAGACCTGAATGTATACTACACTCTCAAAGGTAGACCTGAATACTATATATTACACGCTTAAAGGTAGACGTGAATGTTATATACTACACTCTTAAAGGCAGACCTGAATGCTATATACTACACTCTTAAAGGTCGATCTGAATGCTGTATACATGACTCTTAAAGGCAGACCTGAATGCTATATACTACACTCTTAAAGGTAGACCTGAATGTATACTACACTCTCAAAGGCAGACCTGAATGCTATATGCTACACTCTTAAAGGTAGACCTGAATGCTGTATACTACACTCTTAAAGGCAGACCTGATTGCTATATACTACACTTTTAAAGGCAGACCTGAATGCTATATACTACACTCTTAAAGGCAGACCTGAATGCTATATGCTACACTCTTAAAAGTAGACCGGAATGCTATATGCCACACTCTTAAAGGCAGACCTGAATGCTATATACTACACTCTTAAAGGTAGACCTGAATGTATACTACACTCTCAAAGGTAGACCTGAATACTATATACTACACTCTTAAAGGTAGACCTGAATGCTGTATACTACACTCTTAAAGGTAGACCTGAATGCTATATGCTACACTCTTAAAGGTAGACCTGAATGCTGTATACTACACTCTTAAAGGCAGACCTGATTGCTATATACTACACTTTTAAAGGCAGACCTGAATGCTATATACTACACTCTTAAAGGCAGACCTGAATGCTATATGCTACACTCTTAAAAGTAGACCGGAATGCTATATGCCACACTCTTAAAGGCAGACCTGAATGCTATATACTACACTCTTAAAGGTAGACCTGAATGTATACTACACTCTCAAAGGTAGACCTGAATACTATATACTACACTCTTAAAGGTAGACCTGAATGCTGTATACTACACTCTTAAAGGTAGACCTGAATGCTATATGCTACACTCTTAAAGGTAGACCTGAATCTATATACTACACTCTAAAAGATAGACCTGAATGTTATATACTACACTCTTAAAGGTAGAACTGAATGTATACTACACTCACAAAGGTAGACCTGAATGTTATATACTACACTCTCAAAGGTAGACCTGAATCTATATACTACACCCTTAAAGGTAGACCTGAATGCTATATACTACACTCTTAAAGGTAGACCTGAATGCTATATACTACACTCTTAAAGGTAGACCTGAATGCTATATACTACACTCTTATAGGAAGACCTGAATTTATACTACACTCTTAAAGGTAGACCTGAATGCTATTTACTACACTCTTAAAGGTAGACCTGAATGCTATTTGCTACACTCTTAAAGGTAGACCTGAATGTTATATACTACACTAGGAATCTGAATTTGTTAGACATTTCATGTGCACTGTAATGACTTGACACACACAATTTCATTCACAGGATCAGGAGATATGGCTATTTAATTACCACCAAAATATGACCTCTACAGAAACAGCCATGCAACTTTTTGTAAACAGCCTGATATGCATGTGATGTCAGTGGGGGAAATGCGCACAATATACATAACTGTCAACAATAGTACCAATAACACTTTCTTTTTGTTTTGAAACATTGTTTAAATTGTGTGCATTTCCATTAAGCATAGTTGACTTACTCTGAAACCTGTTTTCATTTTCATTAAAAAGTTTCTGTTAAGTTTATATTTAGCACGGACTTGCATGTCATAATCTTGCCAGAATTACCCCAAAAAGAATAATTTATGTTTTTCTTAATCATTTTCTTCACCAAAAATATGTGCAAACCTTTTGTATAATATTAATAGCCAGATACCAAATAAAAGAATCAATCATCTTTATGTTAAAGAGTCTGGTATATTCAATACATGCGTGTTTAGGTGTCATTTATATTACATCAAGACATCTGACATGCAATGTAGTATTTAAGATCCCCGACTGTAGCCCAGTAATTAATTAACATTGGAAGTTAGATAATTGGACAAATGATAATTGATAATTTCAGATTACACTTGGTAAAGGTGTCATTTATATTACATGAAGCCATCTGACTTGGTGCATCATATTTAACAGCCCCAATTGTAGCCCAGCAATTAACAGCAGAAGTTTGATAACTGATTGATAATTGTACAAAAAAAACTAAATTAAATTTATTGCTAAAAAAATTAATAATGTAAAATTTTTTATTGATTCATGATTCCAAAACTAATCTCTTTGTCTCAGTCCTGGGTATGGGGGGCCTCCAAGATCTATAATTGTCAGCAATTTCCATGAAGGGGAGGAGAGGCTTGACCACCAGTCTGACCCTGCCTTGAATTCATCTGTTGCTGTAGTTGTCTGTCATTCGCAATTCAACATACATCTCTCTCTCTCTCAAAGGAATGTGAGGATTTGGTAAATTATATTTTCAGTTTGTAAGGACTAATCAGTAGAACAAACAACATAGACCCTGATCTGCCGGCGCATTATGTGAAGGCAGATCAGGGTCTATGTTGTTGGACCAGGCTTATATACGAGTATATACAGTACTCTCTCTGCATGTTATGATTTGAACTTATGGTTTATTTATTTATTTTATTTTTGTATCTGTATAAATATATTAATATATGTGTACAAATACATAAACCCTAATGTTATTTAGATTTTCTTTAATGAGAAATGGGTCATACTGGAGGGCTCTTCCAGGCTATGCATGAAGTAGGACATGCCCAATAACCAAAATTGTTTTTGAAATTGCCTATGATTTATTGTGTAGCTGTTGGCGTAGTTATTCCAGGACAGTTTGAAAACATATATATATTTTTGAGACAACTGAAAATAAGGCGGACCAATAATTTTATTTGAAGAAAGATAAAAAAAAGGTCACCTGGATGCAAGTCTTTTTGCTCTCAATGTTATTTTGATTTTCTTGCAAAGATCAATAGGTCATAACAGAGGGGGGGGGGGGGGGGAGGCTACTCATTGTTGTGGCTGCAGTAAGACATGTCTAATTGCTGAAAATTAAATTAATGAGCAAAAATTATGGGATATAAATTGAACAAATTGCAACCAAAAATGTACATAAAGTAAAATAAACTCAATTATTAGATTAGATGTTTAATAATGATAATGATTACTTATAATTAGTGTAAAAAAGTTCATGAAATGAATGCTGTATTTAACAATTAAAAAGCACAAACAACTTTTCTTTTCAAAGCAATATTTACAAATTGTGAATTGTGCAGTTAATTAATTTAAAAAAAAAAAGAATTTATACATATGTCACATACTGAAATAATTTACTATGCTACAAAAAAGACAATTAAAATTGATTGAGTTGCCTAGGTAGACCTAATGAATGAATAATCACTAAATAATATAGCCATGTGGTCAGGTGTAAAGACTAATTATGGGTAATTTATTCATTTATTAAAAACTACAAAGATACTGGGCAAAGTTACATGCTTAGAACTATTTGCTGTAACACATAGTGGAGGAACAAAATGAAAATGTTATAAAGATTTTTGAATTAGATGCTAATAATTTACCCTTTCAATCATATTGATTTTTGCACAATGCATTGAACTTTTCACTGATTTTCAGAAAGGGGCCCTCCTACTGATGCTGTAAAAGCTGGGCTAGAAAATTTCACTTGTCTGCTTGTATTTCTATTGGTGGCTGAGGATGGGCAAGTCGCATTTTCAAAATGGTTGTCCAAATAGATGAGTGTCATTTAAAGGGAATTTAGTATTTTGTGCAATGTAGGATGAGTAAAATTGATGCAGAACAAGAAAAAGTTCAAAGCCACAAACCCTGCAGGACAATTAGCCAACAGAAAATTTTTTGAACCCAGTTTTTTGTTTTGCTAGTTTTAATGGCATTTGTAACACATTATTATCTCTATCATGCTGAGGAAATGGGAGTTAAGTGCCTTTCCCAAGGACACCATGGCAGCCAACCTGGGCTGGCCTGGGCAGGTATGCCAATAGCAACCATTGGATTACCAGTCAGATGCTTTACCAACTGAGCTACCACAGCATCATTTAGTTATTTGTATCATACAGACCATGACCTCCTTGTGTAAGTTGTATAGTCTGTTTGATCTAGAAGTGGACCTGGTATTTTAAACTCTTCTAAAAATCTAATACATGTATACTCAATGCAAAGATGACTAGTGACATCAAAGTTCTATTTTTTATACATAACTACACAAGAAATGTAAGATTTTTGTATGCTTTGATTTAAAAGTTTGCTTTTTAATCATATATATTTAAATGTCATCAGTGACACATCCATTTTTGAATGGCAAAGATAGCTATTTCAACAGCCACATCTGACCGACACATTGCTAAGCACATTATATTTTTGTAAATATTACCTGTGGCAAGTAAATGGGGCACCTGTTGCTTATGTCATAACTCTATTTAGTTGAACAAGTCATATGAAAAGTTGACCTTGGATATACTTATGTGTATAGGTAATATATAGAGGATGTTCATAAAAATCTGGAACCTGTTTTTGTCATCAACCATTTACACTTATCTATGAAAGAAAGTAAGAAAGAGTGGTAGGTGGGAATATAGGTATTGGTAAGTAGGAAGATAGATAGATGAACAGACAGAGAGACAGAGAGACAGACAGACAGATAGATAGATAGATAGATAGATAGATAGATAGATAGATAGATAGATAGATAGATAGATAGAGAGAGAGAGAGATAGATAGATAGATAGATAGATAGATAGATAGATAGATAGATAGATAGATAGATAGAGAGATAGATCTGTTTCCTACTCATCCTTAGATATACAATCTGAAACATTCCTTACCCAACCCTCTTCTACCCCTGGATACTGCCAAGAAAGGAACCAGCTTTAAGAATAAAGAATTAAGTCAAACGCAATTAAGAGTACTAAATACTGATGCAGCTACCAGTGTGACAGACAAAATGGGGAGAGGTGGAAAATACAGAGATCGAGAAATAATTTAGAAGAGGTGAAAGAAACGGCAAATAAAACTATAGCAGACAGTTTGCTAATACATGTACATGTAGATTGACCAGCATAGGTGTTGTTTTGCTAATTTTCATTTGAAGGGTTGTGAGGTGACAGTTTTCGGATATGCTGTTCATGATACAGATTACAATATATTTTTCAATTAATTTTCTTTATTCTACATCTGAAAACACGGTGAATGAAACATGGCCTAATGTTTACATAAATATCAGAGAAATAAAATTGTGATATTTAAAATGTTTTTTATGTCTTTTCTTTTTTGTGTGTCTGTTACAAAATGATACTGATCAATCATTAGTCCATGGGCTTGATCTGCATGTAATATGCATCAATGAAGCAGACAACTGTAATATGCATCAATGAAATAGACAACTGTAATATGCATCAATGAAATAGACAACTGTAATATGCATCAATGAAATAGACAACTGTAATATGCATCAATGAATTAGACAACTGTAATATGCATCCATGAAATAGACAACTGTAATATGCATCAATGAAGTAGACAACTGTAATATGCATCAATGAAATAGACAACTGTAATATGCATCAATGAAATAGACAACTGTAATATGCATCAATGAAAGAGACAACTCTAATATGCATCAATGAAGTAGACAACCGAATTGCTAGTCAACATATGGGTTGCAGTGTAAACAATGACACATGCATCATGGTAAGTCTCACATAACTGTTGAAATAGCTTCACCCTAAGGAAATGGGTTTCTCTGATGACCAATGAAAATACAAATGATTATTGCAAACTTTTTACCATATATACTGTACTCGTGTATAATAGGATACAAACTGCAAACTGCATAGACCCAGATCAGCTGTTGCATAATGCACCAGCAGATCTGGGTCTGTGCAGTTTGTAAGGACTAATCAATAGAATAAACAACATAGACCCTGATATACCAGCACATTTTGCGATGGCAGATCAGGGTCTATATTGTTTGCATTTGGACTCGGCTTACATGCGAGTATATATGGTAATTAAAACCTCAACAACTCTGAAATTTCTTGATTAGTTATGTATAACAATTAAAACTTTGATGACAGTAGTAATTTTTTAGCAAGTAAGTAGATTTTGAGAAAAACTGAAAGAGGCAGGTCCACTTCTTGATCACATGGACCATAAAAAGGGTAGACTTTCTTTGCTAGAAGGATTTAGTCTTGCTTCCTTATAACTGTATATTTGTGCCAGAGTAATTAAACTAGATTTTTTTAAATAAATGCTGGAACACTTGTTGATGCTGTTGTAATTGATTTGGCTACAATAACTTACATGACACAATTCAACAGTATTGAATAAATGGGTAAGAGGTTCATTGTATTCACCTATAGATTTAGTAAATTTTGTTTATGTCAGAGTCTATAAATAATGTTTAGCTCCTGACAGATTTACCATCCCTGGAAACAGGTGTCAATCATCTTACAGAGTTAGCCAGGTACCCTGGCTCACTTTACTATCATCAGTAGCTTCATATAAGCAAAAGTTCAAGTGACTTCCATTCAGGGCTACTCATGAAAGCCCTGAATCACACTGCATACATGCCAGCTGTTAGACCACCACAACCAAAGGTGGCACTATACATATAACTTTACTATGCATATAAGTACACTTTCCCCATAACTGCACTTCACAAACACAGCACTATTGGTTGGTCAGAATATTTATCAAGTAAGATTTGGAGTCAAGTCAAGTATTATGATGGAGGGACCAGCAATTTATTTTGTAGAAAAAGAGGCTTCTGTAAATACATATGCTATTATTATGCTGCCATACTGGTCTATGATAACCTGGAGTTGTTTTAAGACTCCTTCTTGTTGTTATGGATTTTGGAACTTAAATTTTCAATATTGCCTTGGCTACACACACTGGTATATCGGCATCATTTTTCTAATAATGAAAGGTCTCCATTGCATGATGCTTTATGGTATATCGGCATCATTTTTCTAATAATGAAAGGTCTCCATTGCATGATGCTTTCTGTCAAAGCTGGTCAAATTCTTTTAAGTGTTTTTGCAGTCAAAGTTGTGTAAATGTTTTTCTGTTTTAAGTAATGGTGGCATATCTGATGGGGATTAGCATCATGTCTATAAATGTGAAAGGCCTGTAAGCCAGGGTGCTTTCTGTCAAATTTGGTCAAATTATCTTAAGTGTCTCTTTATAAGAAGTTATTACAAGTTTTTCCATTTTTAATTGCAGTAGCCATATTTAATTATAGATTGGCATCATTTGTACAAGCTTAAAAGTACTTCATGGCATGATGCTTTCTGTCAAATTCAGTCAAATTCTTTTGAGTAGTTTTTTTAGAAGTCATTTAAAGGATTTTTTGTTTTTAGTAATGGCAGCCATATTTGATGGCAAATCAGCATCAGCTGAACAAATCTGAAAGCCCTTAATGCCAAAATGTTTTCAGTCAAATTTGGTCAAATGCTGCAAAAGTAATTTCTGAGAAGAAGTTGTTTCAAGTTTTTTCTTCTTCTGTTTTAAGCAATGGTGGTCGTATTTGTTGGTGAATCAACATCATTTGTACAAGCTTGGAAGGCATTTATGCTATGATGCATTCAGCCAAATTTGGTCAAACTCTTTAGAATGGTTTTTGTGAAGCCATTTATTTCTAGTAATGGTGGCTATATCTGATTGCAGATCAGTATCTTTTGTATAAAACTGAAAGCCCCAATGCCAGGATTTCTGTCAAATTTGGACATATTCTGCTGAGCAGTTTTTGAGAAGAAGTTGTTTGAACATTTTTCTTTATAACTGCCATACTGGATGATTAGCTGCCATACTGGATGATTAACTGCCATACTGGATGATTAATTAGCTGCCATACGGGATGATTAATTGGCATCTGCCATACTGGATGATTAATTGGCATCTGCCATACTGGATGATTAACTGGCATCCAGTGAACAGATCTGAAGGCATTCATGCCAGAATGCTCCCTTTAATATCATGTGCAAAATGGTCAAGTGTTTTTTTAAAAAGTTGTAACACAACTGACAATGCATTATGGATGATGGATGAAGGACCATACCATTAGCTCACTTGGCATAATGACCAGGTGAGATAAAAGTTCAGTATGTTGGTGATGTACAGTGTGTACATTTTATACTTTTATTTTGAAGCCATCGTCGCAAGCCACAGATGAAAATCCATTATATTCCTTTTATACATGTGGCTGCTTGTGATAAGATTTTCTTATTTGTAACCAATATACATAAACCTGCTTAACCAATCGTTGTAAACCAGAGTAAAATTGTCGCTGAAAATTGACACAACTTGAACTTTCATGCTATTTGAATGAGCCAATTAAAGTTTCTGTTCAGAACACAGTCACTTATATATTGATAAACAGGATAATTTTGTTAAAGTGCAAGAGCTAGTTTCATTGTGTTGTTGATGATGTAATTTTGTTAAAGTGCAAGAGCTAGTTTCATTGTGTTGTTGATGATGTAATTTTGTTAAAGTGCAAGAGCTAGTTTCATTGTGTTGTTGATGATGTAATTTTGTTAAAGTGCAAGAGCTAGTTTCATTGTGTTGTTGATGCTGTAATTTTGTTTCGACATACTTATGAGAAATGAGAAAATCTAGTCACAGACAGCCATGGGTAAAAAAAAAGGAAGCGTAGTGGATTTTCACCCAGGGCTTGTGACGAAGAAAGGAAGAATTCTATCCAACATGTTTCATAGGGGAGGATAACCTATAAAGTGGTCGACTGATATTCCAAGTGAGATATTTAAGATGTTGATGTAATATGAAACTAAATTTATTTTATTATTTGAGTGACATGAAAGTAATTTCAAAGAAGTAACAAAATGAGCAGCAAGACAGACTACTCATAATATATATATATATATATATATATATATATATATATATATATATATGGTCTAACAGTAATCGTATTAAAGGATAGTATTGTGATAAAAATCTACAGGCATCAAACAAAAGTAAGTGCTAATTTAAGCAGTTTTCAGTGGTGACTTTAAGTTCCAAACGTGACTACTGCATAGACTGAAGTGAATATTAAAAAAATTTAAATCTTTTATATCAAAGTACACAGTTCTACCTCAAGTCAAAAATTTGCAAGGTTTTACATGAATGAAATATCTAAACAAAAGTCACAAGAATATGATTATGCAGGGGTCTGACCTGTGCTCTGAGTCACGTCTATTGACTTATTATTTGATAGCTAAAAACCTACATATAACATTAAGAAACAAACATTACTGGGTAATTATATTTTGGTCAATAATACTAACCATTCAGGAATTACTAGTTCTATAGAATATCTGAACAGATGATTTCTTTGTAACAATAAATGTAAATAAAATATTCAGACAAACAAACCCTAAAACTTGCCTGTATTAAGAAATCATCTGTCTTAAGCAGCCACATTTTGAAGATCTTATAAACTAAATCACTGCAGTTAAATGAACCTATGTTCAGCAACCACCTTAATTTAGTGGTCAAATTTCCCACTTCTAACAGGAGGCTGCTTAAGGAACCTATACTCAATTTCACCAACATAAATCTTATATTAAGTCTAGAATTAAGACATTTGATTGGTCAATTTTAAGTCAAACATAAAAGTGTAACAAATCAGATTACTAGATTCAAGATTTAAATTTTAAGTCTAGACTTAAGTTTTGTTGGTGAAATTGGGGTCTAGCTGAATAGTATGACTTGTTTGTTTCAAGTTGCTATAAATCAATAACTTTACATATATATATATATATATATATATATATATATATATATATATATATATATATATATATATATATATATATATACATGTATATATATATATATATATATATATATATATATATATATATATATATATATATATATATATATATATATATATATAAATTAGTATAACAATTCATCAATTTAATCTGGAAACTGGAATTAAATTCATTGCAAAGACGATGATACAACATGAAATTATATAAACTATTTAGTCCATTCTGATTTGCAAACAATTACATTACAAATATAATGCATGAATTAGTTTTGCAACAATTTAGTAATCCTTAAATAGAATGCTCTGCAATGTTCACATGCAAACAACAATGAAGCGCAAACCTGCAAGCATCAAACAGATCTACTCTATTCTTGCCAAGACACAGCCTTAGTTTCTTCCACTACAAATATGTTATCCCTTTTAAAAAATCAAGCCTAACTATGAAGCTGAGCCCTTGCTTTATACAGTTTTAATTGCTGACTTTAAACAAAATTCATTATATGGCTGTCAATCTTCAAAATATGAAGTACTTGCCAATGCATTCATTATTTGAAGAACCCTATTGCCAAGTCCTAAACTATTAAAATGTAACATTTTCTGGCGCTAACTTGATCCCTCTAAAAAACTGATTCTCTGCAAAAAGGTAGTCCTTTCAAAATATTTTAAATATATATACATCTATATTTTTGTTATGACTTATAGTGTGATTTTAAACACAAACTTATAATGGGAACTTGGTAACCAATCAACAACTTTTGACATTAACTTATAATGGGAACTTGGTAACCAATCAACAACTTTTGACATTAACTTATAATGGGAACTTGGTAACCAATCAACAACTTTTGACATTAACTTATAATGGGAACTTGGTAACCAATCAACAACTTTTGACATTAACTTATAATGGGAACTTGGTAACCAATCAACAACTTTTGACATTAACTTATAATGGGAACTTGGTAACCAATCAACAACTTTTGACATTAACTTATAATGGGAACTTGGTAACCAATCAACAACTTTTGACATTAAACTGCCGTACTCTGTGCATGATTAGGTTGGATGTGTAAGCTGGCATCTTTGCAAGGACAGCAATTGAGAAAATTTCCCATTTTATAAGACAAAGCTACTAATTAGAACAATCAAAGCCATATACCATATATACATGTACTTGTGTATAAGCCTATACCAACTGCAAACTGCCTGGACCCAAATCTACCTTCACATAATGTGGCAGCAGATCTGGGTCTATGCAGTTTTGTAAGGACTAATCAGTAGAACAAACAAAATAGACCCTGATCTTCCGGCACATTATGCGACGGCAGATCAGGGTCTATGTTGTTTGCATTTGGACCCGAGTTATACATGAGTAAAGACGGTAGTGCCAGGGAATATAAGGTGAAAAAAGAAACATTACATTTACATTAATTAACTCACATTAATATTTATTGTACCAAAATGTTTATTTACAAAATTCACCTAAAATTGTGTTGATTTATATCTGCATTTAACGCAGAAGCAATGATTCAAGGGTGTAACAATTATGCTAAATTCACTGATCAAATAAGAATCAAGGCTGAAAATGAAATAAAAGCCAAAATCTGTCAAATTTATTAATCTAATCTGTGGTGCTGATTTTAGTGAACATACCTGAAGTATTTAAACCGATCAGTGATGTAAATTTGTGAACTTCCATCAGAATTTGGCTCAAGTAAGTAATCATTGATTGTCTGACTCGTCCAAGATAAACAACTGATACAAAGTTTTTAGTGACATTTGGTAGAAATCTAACAATTGTTGGTACAGAAGGATATCCTCCATCTGTTAAAAGTTGCACCAAAGTTGGCAGACAAGAAAGAAAGAAAATAAGCTAGTATATAAAATAATTAAAAGGAATAAAAATTTAGCTCATTCTGAAGTAATATGTTTGGTTTACCACCCATCTGCGATAATACAGAAAAGGTTACAAGTATAGCTTAAAGTAATTTTTTTTAAAAAGTGCACAAAATAATGACATCTGAGGATGGTAAGCAAAATTTTTGATAGCCTTCAAAACTTAAGTTTACTGACAAAAAGACACTTCTAGTAGTGAAATCTATTACTTTTCTAATCACAATTTTGGAAAGCCTTCAAAACCTAAGTTTATTTACAAAAAGACACTTCTAGTAGTGAAAATGATTACTTTTCTAATCACAATTTTGGAAAGCCTTCAAAACCTAAGTTTATTTACAAAAAGACACTTCCAGTAGTGAAATTTATTACTTTTCTAATCACAATTTTGGAAAGCCTTCAAAACCTAAGTTTATTTACAAAAAGACACTTCAAGATTGAAAATTATTACTTTTTGGTCAAATTTTTTGTCTGACATGAGCATTTCTTTTTTTCAATATATCCCTGGCATATAGGGCTGCTGAGAAAGTTTTGAAAGAAGAGAAAGAAAAACAGTTGCTTATACAGTGAAACCTGCCAAATTCAAACTTTGATTGCTTCAAATTTCTGCTCAAATCCTAACATTTCTGGCATAGTGATTATACTGCACCACTGATTACCATACATGTAAATATGAGCTCTACTGTATCTGCTTGCCTAAAATCTGGACCCAACTGTGCAAAGCGTCAATTCAGATCTGTCAATCCAATGCACCACTCGATGACAGATCAGGGTCTAAATTGTTCATTCTACTTACATATAGGACTGCACATGACTAGCATACCGTATTTATCCATGGATAAGCCCATTTTTGATGATAGGCCCACTACTATTTTTACAAAATTTGGAAAAATGTTTATGAAGAATTTATTTTGTCTGATAATATGCCCACCCCCTACCTTCTGACAAATTTATTAGGCTGGCTTCCTGGTCTTATCAAAAGAAAAATACTGCATAATTACCCTGATCTGCCAGCATGTTAACAGACAACATATCTGGGTCTATGATGTTTGCTGTTGGGTACCTTATAGACAAAAATAAATACACTCTATATATCAAAGTCTATTCAAAATATATATTTTTATTTGGCCTGATATTGTTCCTATTAGACAGGTTTTACTGTATTGAAAACTTTAATGCTGATAGAGCTATGTAAGGGCAAACATACTGGCCCATGGTGCACTAGAGGAGGTAAAATCATGGCCATCTTTTTCCGTTTGGTCTGCTGCTGCAAAAACAAAGTATTCCATGCAGACTTTACACATGAATTATAACTGATCAATAAAAAGGGATATTATGAAATTTTTCTTAAAGTGGAGTAAGTCCTTTGATAGCAGGAGGAATTATATAAAAAAAAACAGTGGGGTGGCTAGCAACTAGTGCATTCATAATTTAAAAGAAAAATTAAAGTCCATGGTTACCCAATCACCCCAATTCCAATGCCATTGATGAGTTTGAATAAATATGCTGAACTGATTAGAATTTAAACAAGTAAAATGTACCAACATTTCATTTCAGCCTCATTAACTGGATGTTTCCTATTGAAGGTGCTATAACCATAGCATAGTATATTTGAAACTGCTCTAAAAAAAGGGGACTTACACTTCAAGTTAGAAAGAGAACCATTTATCACAATAATGCATTAAGTACAAGACACAAAGCAGGGGATGACAATTTCCCAATCCAACTAGCCTAGTCAACTAAAAGTAATTGCTGGGCAAGTTAAATTTCATATAAGTAGCCCAATTTTAACATAGATAAAAGAATGAAAATGTGAATTTCAAGACCATTTTTTCCCTGTATCATCCTTGTCAGGGTCATAGGTCAAAATTGGAATTGTTGCCCCTTGCAACTGTACCAAAGTTAAAGCTTCCTTGTCTATAACGCTATTTGAAGGTAGGAAATAATAAAGGGAAAAAGCCATATTGGAAATAAGCTGGGATCAATAAGACAGATCTCTTAAGTTAACCTGAAGTAAATTTATAGTACAGCAAACTGCATAAAGGCTTTATGATTGATTCTGTTGAAGAAATGTCAATAATACAATCTGATACACAGCTCTGTGTTAAAAAGCCGAAGTTTATACAGCACATCCAACTGAGAACTGCACAGACCAAGATCTGCCACTGCAAGGAGAACAAACAGTGTAGACCCTGATCTGCCACTGTAAGGAGAACAAACAACATAGACCCAGATCTGCCACTGCCAGCAGAACAAATAGCATAGAGCTAGATCTGCCACTGCATGCAGAACAGTGTAAATCTAGATCTGTCACTGCCAGTAGAATAAAGTGTAAACCCAGATCTGCCACTGCACACAGAACAGTGTAGACCCAGATCTGCCACTGCCAGTAGAATAAACAGTGTAAACCCAGATCTGCCACTGCACACAGAACAGTGTAGACCCAGATCTGCCACTGAGAGTAGAATAAACAGTGTAGACCCTGATTTACTTGCTCATTATACCATGGAAGATATGGATCTAATCTGTCCACAGTTAGCAGTACATTATACCAGTAAGTAAATATTATAGCAAGCACATCTACAAACATATTTCAAGGAATATTTTAAACTTTTTTTGGGGGGGTGGGGGGGGCAGATTACATTTTAATATAAAATTTTGTTTACTTAGATCATTTCTACCAATTCCATTTTCCATAAGAGATTTCAACAGCAACTTTTTCAAGAGGCATAATTACAGTGCTCTCCCTTTAAAATGCTGTTCATGTGAGCCTAGAAGTGTTATTATACATGAGGAAGCCTTATGCTGAGGGATGTTTCAAAAGCCCATGCCCTAGTTGTGCATACAAATAAAATAAATAGAGTATTTAATGTTATTATACCTCAGTTTTACAATCCTGTTGGTTTTTGGTTGAGATTCAAACACATGACATTTAACATAAATTTATATTTCCTGAACAATGTCCATCTCCTCAGATCTCCTTATGTTACCCATAAGGTCACATCACATTACTTTTGCATGCTCCTGGCATCACATCATATTACCCTCATGTTACGGTTATACCATCCTGTGAATGTTTGAGCAACTAGTTGTTCAAAAAGATGTTTCAGGACTCAGAACAAGAGGCCAAAGTGGACCTGATATTGTTCACAGCTGGCTCACATAACTTAACAGTTGAGCATTTCACTAAGCAGGCTTATGTAGTATTATATGAATGCAACCTAAATAAACTATCTCCCAAACTTTATATCTTGTCAGTTTTACCTATTTTACTATAATCTGATACAAATTCTTTCTTAAGATAAAGGCATAATTAATAAGCATAGTCTCATACTCACAATCAAAGTTATCTAGGATCTTTAAGAGTTAAATATACAGAGGAAACTTTAATTTGTGGTGTACAGAGTCGCATGCCTTTCACACAAACTGAAATTATAAATCACAGGTATTTTAGTGTTTGTTTCAAGGCTATGGGTTTCTTTACTCTCAGATATTAAATTTACAATGTTTCTGGAGAACAGAATATGAGGGTATTTTTATATTTTTGTTTAAAAGCTAAAAATACAAAATATAAATTTCAAATAATTTTTTAATAATGGAATTGAATAGATGAAATGCCATAAAATAATGCACAATACATGTGATATCATTTAAATGACAAATGTTTCAGGATCTTTAACCTGGCAATACTAGCAACTGTCAAACTAGTTTACCTACCTAGACATTGTACTTGCCAGGCGCATCAATACAGAATCATGACCAAGAAAATTTATAATTTTTGTTAGTACATGTACCCCAAATATTCATACAGAGAGAAAAGTAATTAATTTTTAGTGTCCAAATATTTAGGTCAATGACAGTGTTTCACTAAACATATCAAAACTTGCTTCCAAATATTTCAGAATTTTAAACATAGTAAAGTTTTTCTTAAATAATTCCCTGTAAATAAATTAATAAACCAAGACATGGTTTTCACAAGAAATATGTTCCTACTGGAGCAAAGTCAGAATCAATGTAAGAAAAACACACAATTGCTTGCGAACACATATCATTGATTTGTGTAAAGAAAATTCTGATCCTTAATTACAACACTGTACATAGTTTATATTATCCTGCAATTGTTCATAGTCTCTAACATCCTGCATCTAATCAAATGTTTCCTCAGTTACTATCTCTTCTCCCACTCACAACACATTATTATAAAGTTGACAAAAATAATATGTGTTTCCAGTTTCAGGCTGAACAAAAATGGGGTCAGTTGATCAAAATTTTTTTTTTTCCTCCTTCATTTTTTCTACAGGGATTTGGGCCATAATGGTAGGGAATGTTGGTGAAGTGGAGGGTAGATTTTGTTAGTTGTTGAGCCTTCCTACCCTCCACTCCACCACCAATCCCTCCCGTTATGGCACAAAACCTTGTCATTTCCCACCCTCCATTTGCCATAAGTGAACAATGGTTGAATGACCTAATTTTATTCCTTTGAAAATGACCTTGTGAGTATACTCATCAATATGATATTATATAATAGTTTCATACACACTCTCTTTATAATTACATAAATAAACAGTTCCATACACAGTCTCTTTATAATTACATACAAACTCTCTTTATAATTACATACAAACTCTCTTTATAATTACATAAATAATTTGCATTTGTCTGACATAACTTGCAGTAAATTTGAAGCCAACCACAATTAGCGAGCAGTATGTAATGGTATCCATAACTGAATCATGCTTTTTGGAAAATAGCAAGTCTCTTAATGGGTGTGATTTCTAATACTGTTACCTATAAATGAAATTAAATCTGGATTGGTCACAACATTAATAGAATCTGGAATTTTTTGTTATGGTTGGAACAATTTCTAGGGTTAGCAGGCAAAAATAGGGTCAGTCAAGAAACCAGAAACAAAGCTATTTTTCTTTTAGGCCTAACAGTGTCTCATTCCGTAATGATTCATTGATTTTACAAACTAATCTTAAAAGCCAATTATTTTATCTACTTAGTGTTACTTGTTATATTTCTATTTTATATTTCTTCTTCAGTTATAAATTACAACTTATTCATCTGAACTCCTAAGTTGTATTATTTTAAATTATTTTTATAAACTGTTCTACTGAAATGTATGCATCTTGTATTGTAAATGTTTGTTCTCCCTCTCATCAGGTTTGCATTTTTTGCAAGGGGAAGGTCTTTTTGTAACCCCAAACCCATGATTCTCAATGGTCAATATCATAGGGTACTTCCCTTACTTTCCTTCTGAGATCGAGATTGATCGATCAATCAAGAGAGAGGTATGTTAAAAGAGAAAACAAACTGATTACAAAGCATACGAACTGATAAGTATTTCTGAGCTGAATTTCATTTATATGCACAGAGTGTGCTCATAATAAAATTCACTGGATATTTTGATGATATAAACCTATGTACTAAGACTGATAACAATCTGATCAGACATAGTCACTAAAGTGTTGACAAGCTCAGTTAATCAAATGCAAGTTCACCACAGCAATATGTGTTGATCTTGCTCATAATTGTACCCATCTAGGATCTTGATGTTTTAAGTCGATCAAGTTTACTCAAAATCAGATCAGAAATACAGTCTCCAGAGTGGTCGGCTAGTCACATGCAAGATCACTTCAGTAATATGTGTGTATCTTGCTTATTATTGAAATCATGCAAGACCTTGATCATATAAGCCCATATTCCAAGTTTGATCAAAAACTGATCAGAAATATTGTCTCCTGAGTGGTAAAAAGCTCAGCTAATCATACTTAAGATCACCCCATTAACATGCATGTATCTTTTTCATTATCAAACTTGTCCAAGATCCTGATGATATAAGAATATATTCTAAGTCATTGGAAGTTTTTTTTTTAGTGAAAACCCCATGTCAATATGACCATCCATTCAGGAGAAGTAGTGATTACAAGATTTTCAAGATGGTCATTGTGGTGGCCATATTGGATCAGCTAGACCTCTGGATAAATGTGTGTGCAAAGTTTCATGGTATTCCTTTAGAAGGTGTGATGATAACAGACTTGTGTTAAATGACAGATGGACAACAGATGATTGACAATGGACAATAGCTCATCCCAAAAACTCTTATGGTCTACAAATAGTACAGCTAAAAAAAAATTAAACAAAAGTTGAATGTGATCCATGACCATACCCACATTATAAGAGGGTAGTCCACTAATATCTTGTCGTATCAATCTAACCTTTCTGAGGAATTTCTACATTGTTTCATGTAGAGGAATCAATGTTTTCTCTCCATATTAATGAAATAAAATTTTACTGCACAATTTCTGTCTTGCCTGTGCAGCATAAGAGAGACATAGGTAGTACTTTTGATCGTCACTGACACTGTGACCTTCTTTTCATCCTCCAGTACTTAGATTGAGTCATTTGTATTTACCATATATACTCGTGTATAATCTAGGTCAGAATGCAAACAACATAGACCCTGATCTGCCATCGCATAATGCGCTGGCAGATCAGGGTCTATGTTGTTTGTTCTACTGATTAGTCCTTACAAACTGCATAGACCCAGATCTGCTGGTGCATTATGTGATGGCAGATCTGGATCTATGCAGTTTGCAGTTGGTATTGGCTTATATGCGAGTATATACAATAGTTCCTATTCTCTGACTCTGTTGTGTGTACAGTTATTCGACTTGAGGTGTCCTACTTACATGGGCAAAAGCAGGTCACAGTGGAATATGCCCCAAAGGATCAGGCAAATCATAGCATTTTGTAGAATTTTTGTGGAAACATCAAAATATTGTCTAGATAAGATTGTCCTATATTCTGACATGATACATTGTAAATTAATGTTCACTTTGCATGGTCAACATTTTAGTGTAATATGTCACAAATATATCCAATGAAACCTTTCTCTGTAGGCCACCTATGGGAATTACAAACTGTGGGTTCATCTACACAAACAAATGTTTGCTTTATTTTTACAGAATGAAGAGAAATATTGCTAAATTATAAAGCACATGCAATTAGATATACCAGCAGGATGCTTCTAGTCAAAGGTGGCCTTAGCAGGTTTGAGTGTCAATCATTGCCTCAATGTATGGCATGTATTAAAAAAGAAACATTTGACTGAAAGAGGGAACACACAAATCAGTTAGTAAACTGGTGCATAATTATGTGACCACATCATTCCTTCACTGTTGCTGCCAACACCCATAGTATAAAAAACCCAAAAAACTGGTGGGTGCAATATCAGCACTGTGTGGAGTGAATTTAGTAGACACTGACCCACATAAATAAAACAGATCGTTAGGATCATTATGAAATCTTCCTAAATACTGGTATATGAAAAATGTAATGGTCAAGTTGCTGACCTCCATACCATGGTTAAACATCGATGTATTTTATTACGATTTACTGAGGTTTCATTCATTAAATTTGAAATGTTGAATTTGAAAAATAGCACCAAAAATATATTTTTGTGTTATCCATTGAAACAAAATCTGAATTTACAAACTTGTTCTTAATGCTCAGTAATTCTCAATACAAAGTAACCTAAAATCATAACTTAAAGCGGGATCATCCAGAATTCTTTAAAGAAAAACCAGATCTCTGTCCAGGAGATGCACCCAACATGATCGTATAACTTAATAAACCTTAGTTAATGATGTAAGGGTAAACTTAATAAGCTGTATCGAAACCATAACTCTGTCAGTTTTTAATGGAAAAAAGTGAAAATCAAATAATCTACTGGTAGATCTTTATTTACTTCTCTGCTTGTGCTGATTTAAACTTTTTGATGTCAATAATTGTTCTTATGCAAAACAAGCTATATCAAGGCTGAAGCTTTACAGCATGTTGGCAGAAATTATGTTGCATAGTTTTGATAATCCTTCTTGGATTTCTGTTTGGAAATTTTTAAACCTATGATAATTGCAATTTAGCAAAACTGTGCAGTTAACAAACAACTGGAAAAAGGGTTTAGGTATTGGATCAAAAAGTTGTATTGTACCCGAAGGTTATATAACATTTTGACAAATATATCTCTGAGAGATTGTGAAATTTGTTAAATGATTATTTGATTTATAAATTCGATGAAATTGTCAAAAATGACACAAATCTTTCATAAATTTTGTAAGGCAGTTGAATATTTTATTCACATTTCTAATCTTTGAAGGGGTGATAAAATAACATGCAGTATGAAACATAACCTTAACGTGTACAATTCACGAATAGTATTCAAAGAGGGAACAAAGAACAGAAGTACCAAATTGCAGCACACTTGTCTATTGGTGTCAAAGAGACTTACATATTTAGAATCAATAGGGGGTAGTGGCTCGACTGAACTCACTCGAACCCAGGCGTGATCACGCTGAGAAAGAAAAGTGTTAGTGCTACATATACAATCATGGTTTTCACCTTGCAATCTGACATCTGCAGAGAAAATCATGCCAGAAAATGTTTTTTCCTTTAAAGCATGTGTGCTACACACTTTCTTTAATGTCACAAACAAATAATATAAAGGGGTCATCTGAGGCTGAAAGAGCCAAATTTACATGTAAATGGACCCCAGATTCCACCCTTCTCCACACCACTAATTTTAAACTCACGCACGAATCCCAATGTTAGAAATCAACTCCTGAAATGTGTATTCTCTAACATTCCATGCACCCCGGTAAACTAATAAGTAAAGAATGTATTCCCTCATAAACCTTACATATCAGTAAACTTATTTGTTTAATAACACATAAAATTCTCTTGACTGCCACTCTTGGCTATGCAGATGATTATTTACAAACAGCATGCTACCTAGGTGAAGCAGCTACCTCCTTTGTGCAAACAAATCCTGATGAATGACTGACGATTCAACATTGTTTAATTAAAATCTAGCCTTCTTTTGGGGGATAAGTTCCACTGATAAATAAACCACACAGTATCTCATTTCTATATATTATATAGTCATTTCATGTATAATCATAAAATTATATATTTGCATTTTAACTTTTGAAGCAGAGGTTGTCCACCATTTTCTTTTACCAGTTGTTGATTGCTAATCATCATGTGACTTACTTACACCATGCTTGTAAATCACATGATCAAGTTATGACTTTGTTGGAGTTCTTACACCTGACTTGAATAATTTTTACAGAAATACTCTATTTTATATCTTGATAATTGACCAATCATAGAATTTTGCTCATGAGGTAATAAACTTATTACTGAACATAAGAATCTCTTGGCTGCCATTGTTGGCTATGCTGATGATTGTGTATAAACAGTTCACTAGTTGTAGCAGTTACCTCTCTTTGACCCCTTCCACCACCACCCCCAAATCTTGTGAACGACTGACAAAATTAGTATTGTTTGATTAAAGTCTAGCCTTCTATTGGGGGTCTAATTTCCAATGATAAATAAACAACATAACTCATTTCTATATGTAACAAAATTGTTTCATATATTCAGATCATAAATTAGATACTTGGATTTTAACATCTGCGGTGGAGGTTGTCTGCCAATTTCTTACCCCACAAGAATAATTTGTAGCAGAAATACTGGATTTTATATCTTGATATCTGACAAATCATATTCAAAGAATGTTTTTACAAGGTAATAAAGTGTTTTACTATGTTCATGATTTTCTCTTCATAAGGTGTAAACGGGATTTTTTACACCCATTTTGGTAGACAAAATAATACAACCATGATCAAGTATTGAACTGTGGTGATTATGACAAAGACACTACAAAAGAAATAGAATCACATCAAGCACAACAAGATCTCAATTTTGGCTTCTTTTTTGAGGAATAGGCAGTGAATTTGCATGCATGCACCATTAACATTTGGAGCCTGTGTTGAGTTAAGAAAAAAAATCTTCAAATATGTACTGGCCAAACTTATAAATAAATGCAGTGATGCACACAAATCCTACTCACCAAGAGCACATTGTTACTTACAAGTACTTTCTAAACTTCTAACTATCATTATTTTCTTGCAGTTCTAATGCCACAATTTGGGTTTGTTCTATCCTTTCTTACATTTCACTTTACAAAATCTTATTACCCATTACAATTTTGTTGGTATTATAGAACGTTCTTTATAACTTCAGTTTGTAATGTATTGTACACTTTAAAATACAAGTTTTATTAACTGGAAAGGACTTCCATGAAAATGTTTTAACTCGATCAGTTATTTACCTAACTTAACTAATAACACTGAATATGCTACAACAACAAAAAACTGCACAAAATTTATTCATTCACTGCAGCCAGTAATTGCCAGGCAAATACAATGTTTACTTATATACAATGTAGAGTTAAATTACTTTCTAAGTTTGACAAAAAATCAAATTAAGCAACAAAAATCATGGATACATAATTTTTCTTGACATTTCATTCCAAAAAGGATGAGATACAGAATTATCTATTAATTTAGTGTGCATACTGTTTCCAGGTGGATAACACAATTTTCTTAATTTCAATACTGTGAATTCAAACTTTTCATGGGTATCAATTTTCATGGTTGTGTATAAAATGACATTTTCACTCACACTTAAAGACAAATCACACTATTGTTTATGTGCATCCCAATGCACAATATAAAATGACATTTTCACTCACACTTAAAGACAAATCACACTATTGTTTATGTGCATCCCAATGCACAATATAAAACGATGTCATGCTTTGTATATTCCGATGTCAGGTAACCAGTCTTGGGTTTTTCAAGCATAGCATGTACCATATATACTTGCATATAAGCTGAGTCCAAATACAAACAACATAGACCCTGACCTGCCATCACATAATGTGCTGGCAGATCATAATTTGCCGGTAGAGCTGGGTCTATGCAGTTTGCAAGGACTGATCAGTAGAACAAACATCATAGACCCTGATCTGCCCGCGCATTATGTGATGGCAGATCAGGGTCTATGTTGTTTGCATTTGGACACAGTTTATACGCGAGTATATACAGTAATATATTTTAACCAAACTTTAAAAACCTGTTGATGCCAGAGATGGTGCAAACATGACTGATAGGTCTTGTTTCCTACTAAGGCTCAAGAAAAATGAGCGAACAAGTTTGTAGAGTACTTGTTGAAATGTCAAAAAATTATTGTACAGGCCAAAATACAGTAATTTTCAACAACATGCTATTGTGTGGACAGAATAGAGGAAAACAATCCTGAATACTGCTAACTTTTTATGTGGGCTTTAATTTGTTAAAATACAGCTTACCATATATACTCGCGTACAAACCGAAACCAACTGCAAACTGCATAGACCCAGATCTGCCGTTGCATAATGCGCTGGCAGATCTGGGTCCATGCTTTTTGTAAGGACTAATCAGTAGAACAAACAACATAGACCCTGATCTGCCAGTGCATTATGCAACGGCAGATCAGGGTCTATGTTCTTTGCATTTGGACCTAGATTATACGTGTGTATATATGGTAGCATAAAGGATGCTGGTATCTTTTTTGTGGGCTTTAATTTGTTCAAATACAGATTAGTAAAAAAGGAGTTTCAAATATGTCTGGCGATAGAAGGTAAAATGAACTAAACAAAACTGTAGCCATTGCTTATGAACTTAAAAGTCTGAAAGTGATAATAAGATTAATGATTTACTACAACCTATCATTCTGTGATTAGTGTAGTTAAAAAGAAGAAAATTTAGTATAATAATAAAATGATCATGAGAAGTAAATAAAGAAACTGGAAATACATATTATTTGCAAACTTAACTAATTATGACTGAGGTAGGAATTATAAATTTATGACAAATGAACAAATATTTTTTGTTTCTAAATAAGAAAAGTATCACTTTTTCTCATTATTTGCAGTCAAAGACATTTTTGGTACTGTATACAATTAACCTATTCCCTCTATAAATATAATTTTAAATACCTGTTTGACATAAAGTCAAGTGCAAACTTTTTTGTTTGGCTTTTATGCTAAGTAATTATGTAACACTCTCCACTAATTTTTGCTTTTTGGTCTGTAAGGGGAGATAACTATGCACCCTGGAAATAACAGTTGGTTACCATATTTTGCATAGGCATTTTTCTGGAAGGCCAGATGTATGTACCAAAGTAGTCATTATTTCATTATGCAGACATTTTTCCCAAAAAGTCCAATTGTAGGTTTCGAAATACTGAGTTTCATATGTGTCGCTCTCAAAGTCCAAAATCTGCTGAAGGATGATAATTGGAGTAATTTTTATACATTTAATAACTATAATTATCACAACTTTCTTTTAAACAAAACAGAACACTCACTTTATACTATGAAAACAAAGTCTGTCCAAAAGCATCCATATTTATATAAAGTTTTGCTTCATTTATTGATCTATTACTTTCTCAGATTATCCTTTGACCAACTGTAGATGGCACCATTGTATCTCAAAAAGGAGATCGATGATATACACATTTTTTTGCTGTTTGTCACTGAGCTACTCGTATGCAATTCACATACAAAGTTCCAGGAAAATGGGAATCATAGATATGAATTAGTGTGATTTGCCTTTCAACTTGTAGATTGTTTACACTCAAAGATCATTGTCTGTTGGATCTTTCAATTTGTGGTTTGTAACAACAACAAAATCCACAAATATTGATACCCTACAAAAATAGTGAATTCACGGTAATCAGACAATGTGGTCAGGAGAAGAACTCAATACTACGAAATCTACAATGCAACAAAAAAAGACTGTGTTCCTAAATGTTGATCTTTGTTACACCCTTTTGTATATATAATTATTATATATATATATATATATATATATATATATATATATATATATATATATATATATATATATATATATATATATATATACTTATTCCAATTAATTTTTGAATGATTATAAAGGATTCAGCTAAAGGAAGCTTCAGTCATAAAACATCGTTGTCTGAGTGACATAACAACTCTTGCACACAACAACATGTAACTGCTGACTTACCATTCGGGAACTTGTTATTGTCAGTCCAGTCTTGTCATCTCTTGTGATGATCGGGTTATTGGGATTTTGCCGGTAAACTCCTGAACCTGGTCGACTTGCTACCCTTGTTGCTGGAGGAGCTGATACTTGCCTTCCTTTGATGGGGTCTTGGCCCTTAAAAGGACAAAATCCAGAGTATTTAAAATTTAGTTTAGTCAGAGCAGGTTTAGTCATTAATGATACTGTTACCATGGACACTGTTTATCCCAGGTATTCAATCATAATCAACTCTTATATTTTACAATTTTGAAAAAGCATTGCTACCATGACAAAAATACAAATATGATCCTTGTTTGCATATATAGTCAAACTGTCCAAGACTGAAACTTCAGTAACAATATTTCCTTACAAAAGTTATGAAATAGTTTTGGGACTGAAATACCCCATATTTCAATAAAATTAACTCAGTATGCACAAACACATGCATGTATGAATAGCGTTTAACAGCATGTCAGCACTATACTGGCTATATAGTCCCAACTAAAAGTTCAGTTGTAAAAATAAACAGCAACCAAAAACTTAAGGGATCTATCTATACCCTTCTAAATGTAAAAGTCCTTGAAGAAAAAAATTGAGGTATAGATGTTAAAATTCTTTGAAAGATATATCAAATAAAAATAATAAAGGTAACAAATATAAAATTCTTCAAATATAGGGTTAAAATGAACTCGGTAAACCCAAAACCTCTCAATACGAAATTCTTAGCATGGTACAGAAAGCTTTCAATCTTCAGAGGTGTCTTTGTACATGTGTTGATTTCTTTCACAATGATATTTTGAGGACTTCACTTTTAGAATTTTGGGGGTATCAGTACTGAATTGCTGGCACTATAGCCTAAGTTGTGCTGATATGCTAAGCTTGTATCATCAACTCAATCTATTAATTTCAATGAGACCTGATGCATGACATGTAAGCCAGAATCATTGTTTTTGGCGTACATGTATTACTGAATCATAGCCAACAGCTAAATTTGTACAGTAAAACAACGAATATCCATACATCAATTATCTGCACTTTTCATCTATGCATCTTAACAAAATGAATGACCTCAGGACCTACATGCAAAATTTTGAACTTATTATTATTATTCATTTATCTGTTTATTTAGACAATACTGTATTAACCGTGATTTTCATACACTTTTATAAATTATTTTTTCAGGTGTACATTCAGTTCAAGAAATTATCATTTTCTTAGGTACCAAAAAATCAAGGGACATAAAATAATTATAATTTGTATGATGTATGAAATATTACAGAAACTAAAGTAATTTATCCCGATAAATTGATCATGTATATCAAGCAGTGACCAAGTAATTAATGTTTGATTGTAGAGTAAGAATAGGGACTTCACCCAGCTCCTCTTCCATTTCAACAATGAATAACACTGAAAAATAAACATCTTTGTTGGTAACAGAATATGTAAACATGAAGCCCAAATAAGCCTGATATTACTCACCTGGCTTACATAACAGTTGACCATTTCACTAAGCAGTCTTATATTGTATTGCAAGAACACAACTAATGTAAACTATCTCCCAAACTTTATAACATGTCAGTTTTACCTATTTTTCAATATCTACATGTATCCCAATACAAATGAATTCAAAAGATAATGAGTTAGATTTGCACATAATAATGAGACACCTTACATCAGATTGGCAGTGCTCATTATGTCTGTAGATCTAGAGAATATTTTTCTCATTGGATTTATATAAAACTTAGTAAATGGATTTATGTCACCATGATGGATGATTTTGATTATATATATATATATATATATATATATATATATATATATATATATATATATATATATATATATATATATATAAAGTTTTATAGAAATCAGATGAGAAATATAGTCTCTATATCTACAGACATAATAAAACGCTGCCAATCTGATGCAAGGTATCTCATTATTATGTGCAAATCTCATTCATCATTGAATCTTTCTACAACAATGATAATATAAGCTCATTATTATGCATTATGTAATGCTGAAAATAAAACAATATATATCTTGATGATATGAACCTATTCATAAAGTCTGAAAAAAATGCAATCAGAAATAGAGTACTAATGTGTTGACAAGCTCATCCAATCAGATGTACAATCAACTTATTAATATATATGGATCTTACTCATAATTGTACTCATCCAATCAGATGTAAAATCACCTTATTAATACACATGGATCTTATTCATAATTGTACTCATCCAAGATACTGAAGATTAAAGCCTATTTACCAAGTTTGAACAAAACTGGATCAGAAATACGGTCTTTAGAGTGGTAGAAAGCTCAGCCAAATACATGCAAGATCACCTCAATAATATGCATACATGCATTATCAAACTCATTCCAGATCTTCATCATATAAGTCTATATTCTAAGTTTGATCAAAATCAGATAAGAAATACAGATAAGAAAATCAGATAAGAAATACTGCTTCCAGTATGGTAACAAGCTTAGTCAATCAGATACAAGATAACCTCATTAATATGGAGGCATCTCTCTCATTACTGAACTTGTCCAAGATCTTCATGATCTAAGCAGACACTCCAAGTCTGATGGATCCAATATCTTAATGATATAAGCATATATACTGTAAATTTTATCAAACCTGATGAGAAACATGGCAGAGTGGTAACAAGGTCAGTCAAACAGATGCAAGATTACCTCATTAGTATGGGTGGATCTCACTCATTTTCAAACTCATCCAAGATCTTGATGATATAAGATTATGCTTCAAGTTTGATCAAAATCCGATTTTAACAAATGGCCTCCACAGTAGTAACAAGCTCAGCCAATCAGATGCAAGATTACCTCATTATTATGCATGTTCTCACTCATTACTGAACTTGTCTGAGATCTTAATGATATAAGCATATACTCCAAGTATGGTCAAAACTGGCTCAGAAATATGGCCTCCAGAGTGGTAACAAGTTCAGCCAATCCAATGCAAGATCAACTCATTAATATGCATGGATTTCTCACTCATTATTGAACTCATCTGAGATTTTGATGACATAAGCCCATATCCCAAGCTTGATCAAAATTGGATCAGAAATATAGACTACAGAAAGATAACAAGGAATTGTGGACATACGGATGACTATCTACACACAATGGATGCACATATGGATGACTCTCTACACACAATGGATGCATATATGGATGACTCTCTACACACAATGGATGACTCTCTACACACAATGGATGCACATACGGATGACTCTCTATGCACAATGGATGCACATACGGATGACTCTCATACACAATGGTTGCACATACGGATGACTCTCTACACAATGAATGCACATATGGATGACTCTCATACACAATGGATGCACATACGGATGACTCTCTACACACAATGGATGCACATACGGATGACTCTCTACACACAATGGATGCACATACAGATGACTCTCGACACACAATGAATGCAGGACCATACCATTAGCAATGGCAATGTCAGTGACAGAGCAGTGAATATGGTTAGTAGAGAGGACAGTGATTACAGTCTGTGACAATCTTGGTCCCAGTTTTGCTGACAAGAACATGAAATAGCAAAAAATGGTAGAAATGCCACTTGAAAGGACAGAGACATGTATTTTGTACAATCTCAAGCTGAAATTCCTGCCTAAATTTAAAAGAAATAGAATATGTTTTAAAATAATGCCAACACATGATAACCTACATAAATGTTGATGTTTTATAGACAAAAAGAGAAAGAATTGCTATGCGCCAATGTGATATGATGTCACCTGCTGTAAAGTGATATACTGAATCTATTATTGCCTTCTCCCTTGGGAAGTGTCTTCCTACAATGTTGTTTGGTGGAGTAGAGGAGAACAGTTCTCTCAGTAGAAGGCAATAATCGAATAACAGACCCTGATCTGCCTGCATATTATGACAGTAAATTTGGGTCTATACACACTGTTCACATCTGAGTATACATTATTCATGGGGTAAACATGGTAAAGAGAACATATTTGGATACAGTGAGCTTATGCAGAAAGATGCAACTCCTTGTTGTAATGATACAAATCATTATTACCATATATACTTGTGCATTAAGTTGTGTCCAACTGCAATAAAAGTACACCCGGATCTTCTTTTGCATATTTCGCTAGGTCTGTGTTTTTTGTTCTACCGATTACTCCCGACAAACTGCATAGTCCAAAATCTTCCAGCACATTATGCACCAGCTGATCTGGGTCTGTGCAGTTTGCAGTTAGGCTCGATTTATATGCAAATATACATGGTATAATAGCTAACAATTGTTCTATAGACCTGTATGGATCCCAAACCATTTGTTATAGCAGGGTACTATTGTACAAATTGATCACACTGTTTAAACACACATAATCACATGGATCGGACACATTATTTCGACTGAAACATGGAATTTTACATCAATAAGCTGCTAGCCCTGCGAAACAATTATATAACTTGACGTATCCATACATGCTCTAAATGTTTTACTTCCTATTTACTTCATATACATGTACATATTAAGAGTACATTATACTATTTTCTTTCATATACATATTTATTGGACTAGCCCTGTGAAACAATCATATAACTTCATGTACTCATATGTACTTTAAATATTTTACTTCATATACATATTAAGAGTACATTAGAATATTTTATTTCATATATTTGAAAAGTTTTGAATATTTTGTTATAACTTTTTTGTTTCTTTGAACCTGTCAATAAATTTAATGCCAATCAATAGACAAAATAACGTTCTATAAAATAATCTGCAGCTGCACATGCAGCATGCCTGACATCTGCAGATGTATTCATGTGATGTAAAATAGGTAACTGACAGTGATGAAAAAATATCAGAGAGGAAGAACAATTCTGCTACTGTGCAAAAAGCATACTGTAAAATCTGGGAACTCTCCAACTGATATCAAGGCCAACTTGGGCAAAGTTTGTGAATGCAATTCTCTGTCGTATCCTACAATTCTGAAGTGGTTTCAACGTTCATCCATGAAAGATGACCAACATTCTGGAAGATCGTTATCGGTGATTGGTGATCAAGAAGTGGCTGCTGTGAAGTGGGCAATTGATGAAGATGCTTGATACACAGTGAAAGATACTTCTATTATCACGAGCATTAATTAGTATTTCTCCGCTGTTTAATATACTGAAGAACTATCTGAAGCTCAGAAAGGTTTGTTCAAGATGGGTCCCACATATGTTGACAACTGATCAAAAGCAGATTCCAGTTGAAATCACTCAACAGCTACTCACCAAATATGAAAAGAATGACCAGAGATGCTTGAATCAGATTGTCACAGGTGATAAAACCTGAGTCACTAGAAAATAATAAAGTCTGGATTGGAGAAAATGAGCAGAAACCACAAGCCACTTCACGTGGTCGGACTGTCAACAGATTTTTATATGCATTATTTTTGTATGCAAAAGGCTGAGTTGTCCAGGTACATGTTTGTGACTGCTAGTGTCAATGGACATTTTTATACCTCCAAAGTGTTGTCAAAAGTTGCAGAACACTACCAGCACATAAATCTGCCATCGTGAAGGACTTTCTGAAGCCGCACAGTATCCATACTTTGCCACATCCTCCATACAGCTTTAATTTAGCTCCAAGCGATTTTTGTCTGAATCCCATTATCAAAGATTTTTGGCTGAATCCCATTATCAAAGATTTTTGTCTGAATCCAATTATCAAAGATTTTTGGCTGAATCCCATTATCAAAGATTTTTGGCTGAATCCCATTATCAAAGATTTTTGGCTGAATCCCATTATCAAAGATTTTTGGCTGAATCCCATTATCAAAGATTTTTGGCTGAATCCCATTATCAAAGATTTTTGGCTGAATGCCATTATCAAAGATTTGCTGAGAGAGGAAGACAATTATAAAGCTGCCATGCAGTTAAAAGTGCAGTTTTCCAGTGTATGAACAACATACCAAAAAGTGAATACAAAAATGGCATTTAATAACTGGATAATCAGACTGAGAAAGTGTGTAGAGGTGCATGGGGTGTACTTTGAGAGAATGCACTTTTAAATACAGAAGTTTGTTGTAAAGTGTACTAATATTCAAAACTTTTTAAATACCCTTAGTATTCTGAGTATGTATGGGTGCATCAAGTTATATGACTGTTTTACTAGTAGAAGCTTATATGAAGTAAAATCATACATTTCTGACTAAACAATGCATCCAATCCATGATCACATAATTATATCCCATTACCACCAATACATCTGTTAACAATGAAGCTTTACAAAGCAATTAGAGACAATGGGAATTCAAGATGGCCGAATGATATAATACTGTGAATATTTGTCCTCATGCTTATTATATCAAATCTGGCAAAATTACATGCAACACAATTTTAAATGACTAACTTAATTGCTATGAACTGATGAAAAAAAGAAGAAAAACTGATAAATGCAGTATGACCAGATTGCAAAATTGGCTAATTGGCTTTTAATGGCACTTTCAACACAATATTGGGTATATCATGCTAAAGAAATGGGAGCTAAGTGCCTTTCCCAAGGACACACCAAGGCAACCGACCCTGACACTGAACCTGCAACCCTCGGATTATGAGGCTGACCCTCTACCAAATGAGCTACTATGGATCGCCTGGAGTGCAGAGCATACAGAACAATATCAAGTTAATAATAAATAATGCTGCAGGTGCCTGAAAAATGGAGCTTATAACCCTAGACTGAGATAGATGATCAGACTAACAGACAGACATCATCAATCCATATATTGTTGGAACTTTGTGGCACCCTGCTGATTGCTAACTCAGTGTGGGGATAGGTGGTGGGTGGTAAATATAGAAATCCATACACACCTTCAATAAACTAACTAGGATGGAGTGTCAGGTGGATCACTCTACCTCATCAGATCAAGTAACAGAGTGATCTCTAGACACAGATACATATGGTCAAAAATCCTCAGAATGGATGTCAAAGTACAAAAATAGTGACTGATATGCATGGATTCTATTCAAACCTGTGCTGGTAGGTGATTAACATTTATCACTCGTTATATCACTACTGATTGTTAATAACAGTTAATTACATACCAGGCTTTGGCTACATAATGCCTTTGATATGACCTTTATGAGTCTTTAATTATGCTTGATTAGCTAGAGATTTCTGTATAACAAATTACAAACTGTCCTAACGGCACTCTGGATCTCTCCTTCTCTCCTTATAACATTGTTACTTTAAAAAGACAATGTAGTTAGTCATAATACGATAGCAATTCTAATTATATGAGATTATATTTGATTGTGTATTTTTCTGATTTCTGTCACTCTTTGACATGTTGGCATCATGACTAGCAAATTAGTTTCAATTTACATGTACACTGTAATAAGTAAATATTTGAGAGGAAAAGGTAGTAGTCCAAATGAGCAAATAATTCATTTGACTGGAATCTGGATTAGTGACATTATACTGTATTGCATTATTCATGCAAATGCATTTACTTGTTCTGATGTAGTAAAGTATCATTCTCTCTGTTTCACTTGCAATAAAACGAGAACACTGCAAGCAATGATTAGAGGCAACTAATGTCAATATGACAAGGATTCCAGACAAGAAGAAGTAACATTTTTAAGATGGTCACCATGGCAGCCATGTTGGATGTCAACTAAATTTTGCAAGGAGTGTTTTCATGAAAACTACATACCAGTATGACCAACCATTTAAGAGAAATAGTAATAAGAAGACTTTCAAGGTTGTCACCATGGTGGCCTTGTACTGAATGTCAGAAGGGCAACAGTTTCCTTTTGTTACAGCTAAACCAGAAGACAGATGTCGTTTGGTTTGGTTTGGTGCTTTATGGCACAGCAACACAAGTGGGTTATTTAGTGCCGAGACAGTTGGAGTAAAGTGTCTTGCCCAAGGACACACCATTGTATCTGACCCAGGCTGGTCTGATGGTAGGATTTGAACCTGCACCCTTTTGGTCATGAGTCCAGCAAGCTAATCACTGAGCCACTGCAGCTCCCGACAGATGTCTTGCTGGGTTGTTTATTCTGCATTAATTGTGAACTATGACTTTAAAAACTTTTTAAACAGGAGCAAACAAATGTATAGATTTATAGTAATGAGGCAGATTTATAGTAAACTTTTCATTGTTTTTTTTCTGTTTCTAAGTAAAGAAATTTACTTCTACTGTATATATTTGCTTATAAGTCGAGCCCAACTGCAAACTGCACAGACCCAGCTCTGCCGCTGCATAATGTCCCAGCAAATATTGGTCTATGCGGTTTCTTAGGAGTAATGAGTAGAACAAATAATACAGACCCTGATCTCCTGGTGCATTATGTGATGGCAGATCAGGGTCTACCGATATGTTGTTTGCAGTCGGACTTGACTTATAAGCGAGCATATATGGTAATAAGATATTAAGGATGTTGACTGTTGTAAAATCAAAATGCACAGCTCAAAATAACGTGCTCATTACATTATTATGTCATCAATATGATGTCACTTTTTACCTCAGTGTGTTGTAGCATTAGAAGCAATGAGAGAGACTGGATGTAAAATGATGTTATGGCATCTTCAGCCACTTACTGAATAATGAAAAAAAAAGTGTATATAATTTTACTACTTGCAATAACAGTACTGAGAAAGAAAATGATAAAGTTAACCAAAAGTATCTGAAACCTAAGGAAATCATTAGCAATTTAAGCCTGTACTAAGTTATCTTTACACAATTTCTTTTGCAGAATTCTCATGTGATGTCAATAATTGTATAACAAGAGCTTCATCAGAAATATAAAATTATTACTTCAACAGACTTAATATATGCAGATTTCACCATTAAAAAAAATATTCTGTCCAAAACTCATTTAATACAAAAGCTTACATATCAAGTTTCATCAAACTCTTCACAGAAATACAGCATCTAGGGTGATAACAAGCACAACTAGCCAGCAAGGCCTATCTATTTACAGGTTTATTAAACTTAACAAAAGTATTTGCCCTAAAATACAGATGCTTTATCACATTCACATTAGTTTATTATTTTTTTAATGTGATTGGAATAACTCAGTTAATGTTCTGGCACTAATGCCCATAGAAAAGATTGTAGCATCATGTGTTTATGTGTTGACTAATTAGGTCCATGCAGTGTTACATTTTAAGTTCTAGTGAAAGCAAAGTTATCTTTAGTAGCCAATGGATAGTACCAATACTTTAAATGAAGGTTAGTTACCTAGATCATTACATTTGCATAACTTTAACTAGCAGAGTAAGACTGACAAATAGAGTATGTACCATCTACCATCATTGACCTAAATATCCGGACATTAAGAAGTAATTACTTACCTCTCTGTCCAGGTAATTTGTGTACTAATGAAAATTATGAATTTTTCCAAATATTTTGTTTGAAAAATGAATGTCTTTATTGTCATGATTGTGTATCAATGCACCAGGCAAGTGGTAGGAAGTGGTCTAGGTATGTTAACTAGGTTGCATTATATCCTTGTTTGCCAATAAAGAACACTTTCATGATAATGTTTCCATGTTTTCTTTTACAAATAAAGAATTTTGGTTGCAATTCTGGCTAGGAACTTATCTATGAAAGTGACCCAGTTCTAATATCAATATTGTTTCATAAGGTAAAGATTGTCTTTGACAGCAGAATGTATAACTGAAATAATATACATCTATTCACATTATCCTACCTCTAAAAATCTGAAAGATAATCTATATTTTCATTCAAAAATACTTGAAACGATTTTGACACAACAAGTCCAAATATGGTAATGATCATCCTAAATATGGAAATTACTCAAATCACTTAAATTGGTTCAGGAATTTAATTGCAGAATACAGAATACATTATTTGCACTGCTATTATAGGCATGAATACTGAATCATGTCGAAAATGAGGTTAATGGTTTCAATTGATAGTACACTAAATTTTTCATATTTGATGTGCATGATTGCTTTGCCACCATTGGTACACTCTCCAGCAGTAAAAATAAAAGAAGACTGCAATCACATGTCAGCTTGATGTAACACCGATGATCATTGATTTTACAGTTATGAAAGTGATTCATTAATTAATTCTATCAACTGTCTTATGATAAAAGGTTGTTTTCCTTTATCATTCTCTTTAACAACCTCGCGACTTGCTTTGTTTAGGAAACTGCTTGATCATGAGTTGCAGAGCATATCAGCAGTTTTTATTGCTACCTATCAACAACACCTTCAGTTAATCCAACCAATAATTAAGGTATTCAAAGCAGTTAATCCAACCAATAATTAAGGTATTCAAAGCAGTTTCTCTGCCAGACAGTTGACTATTCAAACACTAGTTTTTGAGATGGTAAAATATTTTTAAGTTTATGTTTCAGCTTGAATTTTTTCTTTTTCATTGGCTTCACAAAACAAATTTTCTTATATATAGCACCCGGAAAATTGGAGTGTCCGATTATTTAGGTTAATTATGGTAACTCACCTGATATGTACTGTCAAAGAAAGTGGGACTAGCTTTCAGAATGTACACTGTTTTCCGCCGTTGAAGAAGGATTGGAGTATAGGTCTGAATAGGAGGATAGAGGAATTAGACACTCCTATCTGTTTGTCTGTTTGTATTTTGTTGTCGACTTTGATGAAAAAAGAAGGTTCCAATGTAACCCTATGTCTTGCCTGCAAATTGAGCTGTGACTTGTCCTAATATATTGTCTGCAACTTTTCAAAACCTTTTCAATAATATTTTATAGCTGTATGAATTATTACAGGTACAAATATTAATTCTAATTTTCAGCTGTATCTCGAGTATAAACCTTTGCAAATATTTGATAAGAATAAAAAGTTCTTCTTTGTACTAAAAACTAGAAATGTGTAAATATAACACAGATGCCCCTAACAATTCGATTGAAGGGCAAAGTTTTATTAAAAAAAACATGGGCCATAAGTCTATAAAATTAAATCAGAAAATAGTTAAATCTGAATTTGATATACGTCTTCTTAATGTAAAGCCTCATGCCAAATTTGCTAAAAGACCTTGAACTAAGCAGCGAAAAAAATTCTGAAGCATCTTATGGGTAAAATTTCAAGTTAAACAGGGGCCATAACTCTTAATTTTATTGGAAAATAGCGAAAATCATTTTTTTCCCTAGGTCTTTCTAATGTAAAGCCTCATACCAAATTTTGAATGAATCCATGAAGCCTTAAAAAAAATCAGTGAGCAGAAATGAAACTACAATTGAAGGACAAAGTTCTAATTATGCTGGAAAATGTTTAATATCAAACTCATGGGTCTTCTTAACATAAAGGAAATTGGTTGAAATCCACAAAGTCCTTCGAAAATTTATAAGCGTAAATGAGATTCTGAGCCAATTGAAAGGCAAAGTCCTAAGTCAAACAGGGGACATAACTCAATTAAATTTTTGTTAGAAAAAGGTGAAAATCAAACTTGATGTAGATCTTCTTAATATAAAGCCTCATACAAAATTTGGTTTGAATCCATTTAGTCATTCAAAAGTTGCTGAGTGGAAATCAAATTCCAAACATGATGGACAGACATGGGTGACACTATATACCACCTCCACAGATGTGGATGAAGCAAAAGCACAAAAAAGCCTCCACATGATCCATGTGAATCGAGGATGTATAAAAATAAGAGGCTATGAAAAATTTAAAACAATATAATATGTGATTTATACAACTTTAACATACAAACTTAACTATGCTGACACTGCTGCAGTGTTGCACACAGAGTGTGAGATAGCGGATTTCCCACAATTGTTGGCCCCATGTCCTCCAAATTTTGACCCCATTAAAATTACTTTCAATACAAAAACTTTTTTGTCCCTTTTAAATTTTTGTCCTGCAGATTTGAGGGGGCACACGAAAACTGTTATAGCTCACAAGATCCTAGGTGCAGCAATGACTGCTGGAAAAGAGATTGCCTATGTCTCACTGTCTGCAATTAGGACAAGACAAAGAAGCACACAACAATCTTACTACACATCTAGAAATGTGTTTATGGAACGTGGATGCTCCACCACAGTACCTGAAATGACCTAAATGCAAAAAATAACTAAGCTGTGATGGAATGATTGATGAATGAAAGGACATACATATGGATGGACAAAGCTAACACTATCTGCCCCTACCATTCTTGTAGTGGGGCCGACCCCCCTCGAGAAAAAAACCAATTAAATACGAAATAACAATCAGGACAGAATACATTTTTTTGCACCTGACCTTGAGACTAAACCTACTGATTGTACATTAAAACAAGCAGGCAACATTTACTACTGTGATCTTGGTATTCTGGCCATGTTTCCAAAATATTATGAATTTTAGGTATGAAAATTGCTTTTTCCTCCAGTGAATTGCTAAATATTAGCAAAAAAAGAAGAAGAAAAAAGGCATACAATTTTCTTTTGTAAGACACATGAAAAGTAGAGATAAAAAAAACTTTCAAGCACAAAAACTCTGAGACCTGAAACACCAAAATGCTGCAAATTAGTCTGTACTATTGGACTTTTCTGATCACGGAATAAAGCTGGAACTTTGTATATTAAAAGACAATAAATGGAAGAATATATTGCCTAAACTGCTAAAGTTGCTTATAATACATGTTCATCTATATACCAGTAAATGGACAGAAAAAAGAACCAAGTCCCTTGAAGGGACTGATGCTCTACTGGCTGAAAAGAATTTGCAGGAATTCATGAGAAGTCAATTTCTTCCCTCCTTTTATCTTCTTTTTTAATTGCTGAGTAGTAAAATCATCTCATATGATCAGATAATTGAGAAACTCTGACATACCAAATTTGGTTTTAAAAAAATATTTTTTAAATTGTTGTCATGGCCTTTGACTTTGAACCTGATATTGAACCCATCTCAAATACTGCCAAGAAATACTCACATACCAAGTTTAGTTTAATCCATAATTCATATTTTTTCCTTCAAAACAAACTGCAGCAAGTTACTGAACCGGCATCATTCAAGATATTCTTCAGATATGTCCACAAACTGAATTTGATAAAAATCCATTCATACTTATTTGTCTAATCATGTTATAAGGCATCACAGATAAAAATTCATTCATACTTATTTGTCTCATCATGTTTATAAGGCATCACAGATAAAATCCATTCGTACTTATTTGTCTTATCATGTTTATAAGGCATCACAGATAAAAATCCATTCATACTTATTTGTCTTATCATGTTTATAAGGCATCACAGATACAAATCTATTCATACTTATTTGTCTTATCATGTTTATAAGGCATCACAGATACAAATCCATTCGTACCTATTTGTCTTATCATGTTTATAAGGCATCACAGATAAAAATCCATTCGTACTTATTTGTCTTATCATGTTTATAAGGCATCATAGATAAAAATCCATTCATACTTATTTGTCTTATCATGTTTATAAGGCATCACAGATAAAACCCCAAATCAAGACCTTTGACTTTGAAATTAATGCCAGTGTGCTGACAATCATCTTTTGTTTATTGAAAAACAATTAAATACAAAGTCTGGTCAAAATTCATTTGTATATGTACAAATCACTGTGTTCTTAAATGCAATGACACAAAAATGCAAGCAGTGACCTTGGACTTGCCCATAAGATCAAGTAGGTTTTGTTTTAAAACTTCTATAAAAATAGCACAGACATGTTAGTGGTCAGATCTACACCATGTTCAGGACCAATTACATACTGCAGAGGTTTTAGTGAAAACCTCATGTCAATACTGCCATACTTACAAAAGGAGTTGTGATAACAAGATTTTTTAGTTGGCCATTATAGTTGCCATATTGGCAGTCAGATAAACCCCATTTGCATTCAGGACCAGCTAAATACAGTTATAGCATTTTAGTGAAAAGCCATGTTGATAGAGTAAAACCTGTCTTGAGAGACCACCCCTTCTGCCAGCAAAAACTGGTCTCTCTACACAGGTGGTATAAAAAGGTACTGTGGTCAAGTGTGAAGTATGTTAAAGGTTAATGTGGATAAAACAAATGCGCTATGGTGAACCTGGGACTGTATATAACATGCATGTAAATTTCAGGGTAAACAGATAACAAGACATCTGACCATGGCACGTTTGGCATTGTATGTGGGTTTTAATAACAGTAACATTGATAAAACAAAAAAGATTATGAACAATGTGACAAATAACTATAGAATTAACTCATATGGAAATTGCAAATAACATATTAAGAGAGAAAGACAAGGACTTCATTCACACCAGGGTCTATTCTAGGATGTGCAATTGTGGGATTCATGCTAGCTTAAAAAATCCGTGTCAAAAACACAACCAAATGTGTGGAAATTATGCATAAAAATAGCAAATCATATTGTCAGTCCTATCTTTATGTCTTCATTAAATCCCATGTATATTTAGTAAACTTCCCCATTTTTCATAATGGAGGGGGCAAATTTATCCCCAAATTTTCAGTTCCACAAAAGATACTGCACCTGCATCATAATGTATTGTAACTCCGCAGACAATACATGTATTGCAGTACCCGTCACACTACAGTATTAAGCAGGGTGAAAAGATCTCTCATTATGACATTATTAGCATTTAGTGGGTTTTCAAAACACATAAACAACAAACAACATAAACCTTTGGATTGACTGTGCATCCATGATTGCTAATCCTATGAAGACGGAATGCTTACCGCTTATAGAAATAGGAATTTAGATGACTATGGCACTACCATGGCAGTTTGTGACATGAAGTTAAGTCTGGTTTACAGTCTGCAGCATACAACTCTACCTCATAATTTATGGAAATCACTTGCCAGACTCATATGTTTCCCTCATTTGTTTGTGCATCTCAGTTCAGACCAATCTGCATTCCACCTGCAGACTCTACTCAGCAATCATGGTTACAAAGGATTAAATAAAGGTCTGTTGTGTTTATATATCTGGTATTGTGACACATTCATTGCAGTGCTGAAACATATTTTGCCCAATAATCTTGGTCGCTTGTCATGATTAGCAGATGGTTGCTCATGTCAGTGCATTAATATAGTAAATTCGATCTGAGCAAAGCTATGCTGATTTTGGCTGTAAATCACTGGTGGTAACCTGCAGCAGAGGTCATGCACTCAAATTAGGTTTTACTGCACAACCATATATTCTGGAGAGGTAGCCATAAGAAGATTTTTAAGATGTCTGTCAAGGCAGCCATATTGGAAATTAGATTAGCATTATTTTAAAAAAGTTAGATAAAAGGTAAAAAGTATTTTAGTGAAACCCCATACTGATATGACCATGAGAAGTAATATTCATAACAAGATTTTTATGATAAATATTGTGTCTGCCATTTTGGAAGGTCATATCTAGTGAGAACCCTATTCTGATATTACCATCCGTTTAGGAGGAGTAGCTATGACAAGATTTTAAAGATGGTGGCCATGCTGGATATTACACTGGCACCATTTTCATTTAAGACCATCTACATGTCTGAGAAGTCTTCTAGTGAAATACCAAGTTGATCTGACCAGGAGAAGTAGTGATAACAAGATTTTCAAGATGACTGCCAAGTCAGCTATGCTGGATAACAGACCAGGACACCATTTTCATTTAGGACCATCTACATGTCATAACATACTTTTCGTGAAAACCCCATATCAATATAAACATTCATTCAGGACAAGTAGTGATAACAAGATTCTCAAGATGGCCACCATGGCAGCCATACTGGATGCTTGCAAGGCACCATTTTCATTTAGGACCAACTGGACCTCAGGATGAAACTGTGTATCAAGTTTCATCCCTTTCTTCCATGTAGCTAAAGAGCAGAGATAATAAACAGTTGCTAACAGACAACCAACAGACAGACAATGGTTGATGGATCATTGCATAAGCTACTGATCTTCAACCTGTAGAGCTAAAGAAGTGTGTTTTGAATGCCAAAAAAAATGTATATGATGAAGAAGAAACTTTGTTTCTGAGCTGACAAAAAAAAACTTGTACAAAAGTTCACACAAGACTGATACAAAAATAAAATGAAAAGACATTATAGTCATAGACTTGCTGTAGAAAGATAAAGAATAATAACAGAAAACCATTTGAAGACCATAGATAATGGATCAAAATTCATTTTTAAGACAGTTTCAAAATGTCAATATTCACCCCCACTCCAATTGCATGTAAATTGATAAACTCCAAGTGCAAGAAATTTTCATTTCAAAGAACAAAAAAACAATCTGTGGTATTATCAAAACAGGCGGTGCATCACTTCAAAACACAATCATATTCCAGGCTTGTGATCAGATATGTCCCTTGCTAGTGTGAGATGAGACTCATAAAATCCAACTAAAGCATCTTACCACTGAGCTCACAGGATATTCTGTGTGCAGCGGATTGTTCACAGACTCATAAAATACTCTTTTCTCTTTGACCTATCAAAAGGTTGAGATTATTGTAGAAATGTGTCTTTTTTTCCCCAGCATTCAAGCTGCTGCTAGATAAAGAACAAATAAACATGCAGACAGAGAGACAGACAGACAGAAGACCTTTGTTCAGTCCCCCAAAACACAGTCATATGCTGACAAAGGAGAGTGAAAAAGAAAGAGATAGTGAGATTTGAAACTTGATTCATGTTTTCAGGAATGGAAAGTGAAAAATTTCAAATGCTCAAGTTTTAAAAAAACACAACCTAACTTTAACTTCTATGAGCTTCTTGGAACTTCTTAGAAATCATTTTGAAATTTTTTTATTTTTATTTTCAAGTCAGTGTTTTGCTACCATATATCGTAGAAATTAAGTAACTGGGAAATACTGGAATGAGTTCCCTGCTTGCTTTAAGAAGTGTCCTACCAAACAAGTTAATTAAATCAATTTATTTCATGAATTAGATTTATCTGTACTTCCCTTCTGACAGCAAATATTTCTAACAACAAGCACTACCATGAAGACAGCAAGCAATAAATTTTGAATGCTAGGTCAAGGTAACTCACTGTTGTGCCTCCTTGAGATGCCTGTATGTTTTCAAAACTGCGCTGCCTGGCGAACTGGCGCTGCTTGCTACTTGGGGCAGGGGGAGGAGGGTCATGTGTTGTCCTACCAAATGCAGCTGTCAAAGAAATGGAGTTAATGTCAATTCTTAAATTTGAGCCAGACATAGTTTCTGTGTATAATGAAACACAAGACAATAAACTCAATGAATATATTTGAACAGAATGATGATGATTTTACTTTATTTTTTTCATTTATTTTTTAACGACAAATAAATATAACTTGTTAAATCATCAGATGACAATGACAATACCATATATACTCACTCATAAGTCAGGTCTAACTGCAAACTGCATAGACCCAGATATGCTGCCACATAATGCGCAGCCAGATCTATGTCTATGTAGTTTTTTAGAAGTAATCAGCAGAACAAACAACACAGACCCTGATCTGCTGGTGCATTATGCAATGGCAGATTAAGGTCTATGTTGCTTGCGGTTTGAGCGAGGATACACAGTAAGTGTGCATAAAAAGAAATGGGATTCAGAAACTGCTGTCTTATTTTAGGTTGGTTGGTTGGTTGGTTTTAATGGAACTTTAACACATTATTGGCTACATCATGCAAAGGAAATGGGAGCAAAGTGCCCTTCCCCAAGGACACGCCGAACCAGTTGACCTGAACTGGCCGGGATAGGTATCAAATCATGACCCTTGGATTATGATTTTGAAGCACTACCAACTGAGCTACCTTGGCTCCCTCATATTTTAGGGGTCAAGGGAAGTGTCTAAATTGAAAATTAAGTGTCCTGAAACTAAGTTCTGACTAAACAATCAACTTTCACAACCCAATACACGCACTTTCTCAAAACTATCAACTTTCACAACCACAAACACATACTTTCTCAAAACTGCAATTACTGTTACCTTCTGAAAAACTCCATATTTATTTAAATTTCTTTATCTATTTTTGTAATCACTAATTTTTTATAAATTAGGTAATTCTGAATATGGACCTTGATTAAAAGTACTATAATCTTTCATACTTCTCTATTCTTTACATATTTCAACAAGAAATCCAATTAAAGTCCCAGTCATTCATTGTCTTGTACCCAGTCACTACATAAAAATTTTCGCTCTTGTTTCTATCTTTTCATAAAAAGAGGCTGACAAAGTATTAAAGTTTCTATCCTGCTTTCACACTTTCATTTCTACTCTATAACCCCAAAGCCATTTTAGATGAATGATGAAACTTGTTTTAAAAAATTTTGTACACTGAATTTTTTTTATATAAAATATGCAACCCTCCCCTCCCCCATTCCACCATTTACAGTATATGGTATCTTAATTCTAATTCTTACCATGTTGGTTCCCTCCAAATGAGGTCTGATGTGGAGCCGAGTGGATCTCTTGAGGTCTCCCATATTTGGAAGAATATTGATCTTTTGGGGAATTCTCCATCTGGTGTGGTTCCCCAGGGGGAGTATCCTCAAAATGGGTTTCCCGAGCATGAGATACAATCCGAGCTTCTTGTCGTTTTCTCCTCCGGTCTGCTTTCTTCTTCATTATCATCTGAAACATACAGTAAAGTACAGTATAGCCTTGTTCATCTGCACTTGTGAGGGGATTAAAAAAAAAATGAATATATGTCAATATGACATGAATGCTCCCACTAATGTAATGCCATTAAAGGGCAAAGTTCTAGGTCCATCAGGGATCATAAATCCATTAAATCCTATTGGAAAAATGGCAGTGTTCCAAGTCCAACAGGGATCATAAATCCATTAAATCCTATTGGAAAAATGGCAGTGTTCCAAGTCCAACAGGGATCATAAATCCATTAAATTCTGTTGCAAAATAGGGCAAAGTTCTAAGTCCAACAGGGATCATAAATCCATTAAATTCTATTGGAAAAATGGCAGTGTTCCAAGTCCAACAAGGATCATAAATCTATTAAATTCTATTGGAAAAATGGCAGTGTTCCAAGTCCAACAGGGATCATAAATCCATTAAATTCTATTGGAAAAATGGCAGTGTTCCAAGTCCAACAGGGATCATAAATCCATTAAATTCTATTGGAAAAGGGCAAAGTGCCAAGTCCAACAGGGATCATAAATCCATTAAATTCTATTGGAAAAATGGCAGTGTTCCAAGTCCAACAGGGATCATAAATCCATTAAATTCTTTTGGAAAAAGGTGAAAATCAAACTTGGCCTAAACCTTCTTGTTGTAAGGCATTATGAAAAATCTGGTTTCAATCGATGCAGTCTTTCTAAAGTTGCTGAGTGGAAATGAAATGCAAAGAATAGGACATGATGTGACATGACATTATGTCATGGCTCGATATATGCACAATGGTGGAGGCACAACAAAAGAAAAGGATCAGATAAATGGGTTTGTTTTTTTACAGCACAGCAACAAAAGTAAGTTACTTAGTGCCAAGGCAATTGCAGTAAAATGTCTTGAAAAGGGCACATCATGGACGCTGACCCAGGCTGATCGGATTGTAGGATTCAAACCTTTACTCTTTTGGTCACGAGTCCAGTGCACTAACCACTGAGCCACTGTGGTTCATCAGATAAATGGGAGTATGGATGAATGAGTTTGGAGAATACAAAGTTTCTATGTTAATCAAATGAAAAAGGTCTGAGATAAGAAATATCTACTGCAACAAAGTCTGCCTATCCTTGAAACATAACACTGTATCATGTGAATAATATATAGAGGATATCTGCTTGAAACGAGTGAATAATGGATATCTTTTACTGAGTGGGTGAAAAATACTAACATTTTTCATCCACAAGATGAAATATAACCGTTATTCACTTGGAGCAAGCAAATTTTCTATTTATTTTATGCTCAAATGTATTGGCTAACAATACATGTATTTATAACAGACTGAAGTAGCAGATTTCTAACTGTATCCCATGTGATAATGTCAGTGGTTTACCATTTATGTTCTGCTGTGTTTTGTGTATATTCGCACAGATAATATGAGTAATAACATAATTCTCCTTCCCAATTCATTGTAAAACAGCACATAAAAAAATGAAGAAAAAAAAAATATTTGCACATTGTAGGATTTGAACTCAGTTCATCTGCATGCAAGGTGACCAAACTTACCTCCAGACCACACAAGCATCTTAAAATAGCTCAAAATTTCTTAGTCATAATGTTATCAATGTCTATTGATGGGCAGTGAAAAATTATTTATCGTATTTCACTCCAGTGAATTATCAAGATTATTTTACTTGAAAAATCCAGTCATTGATGGCCTATCATAAAATAAGAATAATTACATATACTTAATAAATATACATTTGTGTAAAACAAAATTCATTAGGTAATAGAATATAAAATGCTTTAAATTTAAGACTTTTGAAGCACTGGCTTGTATACTGCATGAAGTACAGTGAATAAGAAACAATCTTCCCTCTGACATCTATTGCATTTAGATCTACCTGGAGAAGGGGAACAAGCTTTTATGTTCTGTATTGGGTGGGGTCTGAACTTTTTTTCATATTTGTTTTCTTCTGTATAATTATTTTCCTTTCTCTTGGTGGTACAGTGGTCCCGGTCTTTAACAGTCCCCCTTACCAGTGGGTGACTGCGTTATATGGCCAGAATATCTTGGCACCAACAAGCTTGTGTTCAAAAATACTCTTCTAGGATGGCCACCCTTCTAACACAACCAGTGGCCAGCATATTAGTGCAAAAACTGTCAAATTTACACCTCACAAGAAGCCATACAATAAATCTCACAAATATTTGCTGATTTCTAAATTCAACACATTGACATTTGTTCTAACATGCCAATAAAGTAACTCACTTTAATCCATACAAAGAGGTAAGTAATCGATTTATCCTTACTACTGTGTGTTCCTTATATGTTAGGTTTTGTCACTTTGATAATTACTGGCTATTTTTACCACCAATAATTATCAAGATGACAAAAACTAACCTATGACAAGCACAGTATTGTTCAGCTCAAGTCAGTGTAACATCCATTCACCATAAAGAAAAATGGTATGCCTGTCATTGTGGCTTCTCTCTCACATATTACAAAATGTACTGGAAAGGGTACCAAACTAAAAACCTGCTGACAGGGCTGAGCAAATTCCATAGCCCGACACCCCAGACTATTCATTTTCGAAGTCAGGCAAATAAAATTTTCCCAGTCACTAGTTCAGGACAAGATCTTTTTTCCTATTTTAAAAAAGTCGGGCAAGTGCCTATTTTTATGCCATAATCATGTTATCTACCTTTATCTGGTCATTCATGCCCTCCGGGCATACTGAATGCTTGATTTTACCCCTCTCCATGTATTTATTTACATCCTGTATCGCACCTACCGGTGGTCATTGATAACTGTTGCATGGACACATGTTCTATATTACCACTTGACTGCATATTGGGCTAAGCGACCAAAGTATTGGCCAATCAAAACACGTGAAACAAAAAAAGACAGTATAATTAATTAGCAGGGTTTAAACGGCTTCACTGTATTGTGTTTACTCAAACCAGATCCTAACAAAAGATGCACCCTTTGATTTTAATCCAGCAAGTCAATCCAATTAAATTAATTAGTGCTGGTTCCCTTTATGAACTGATTAAATGTCAGTGATGATTCTTTAATTTTTAATTTATTATACAGAGGATCAACTTATACGTCCAACATTGTATTTGAAGCAAAACAATTATAGTGAATTAAGCTAATTAGGGAGCTGTCTCTTTTCATATTTAAAGGATAAAATGTATGTTATGATCTATTCAGAAGCAGTTGTAAAGCAAGGCGATATTTACTATGTGGATAAAATGAGTTTACGAAATTATTTTCCCAAGGAAGTTAATAAGGATGATTCGAAAAGGAAAATTCATGTGAAAGTGGAGTGGTAAAAATGTAAGACTGCCACTGAGTGTGAGGTAACTTTTTGTCCAAAGAAATATAAGCCAGACTCTATGGCAGGAAAAAATGTCAAATATGACACTACTAATATACAGAGAAATTTTCAGCCACATTAGGTTGAAAGTTATCCCAGGCTTGAATTCACTGACTCAGAAGTAAAAATCTTTTGTACTTATTGACAAATTCAGGATTAAACTATTCAAGTCTCAAGAAATAGGGCATATAAGATACAGTAAGAGCCCGCTATAGAACGCTTCGTTATAGGACGAATTCGGATATAACACGATCGTGGCATGGCTCCCGAAATTTCATCTATTTTTTCGTACATGAAAAACAATTTTTTTTCTTCAAAGTACAAAAAATAATGTGTAAAAAATTAATTATCATTTTGGGGAAGAGATCATGTATGAATTCGGATATAATACAATCGTGGCATGGCTACTGAAATTTTACAATAATTTCGCCAATTTCTTGAACTACTGCAAAGTTTTGTGCCAAAATAAACGAGAGTTTGATTTAATAATTTGGCAAGCTGTATTGTATTCTTGAACAAAAAGTGTCTTATGATTGCATCTTACTTTATATGAATAAAGATGCTGAACATTTCTATTTGTGAATGTTCATTTCAAATGCGTCAGTAGTCAATCACTGCACTTTGATCTTAGTTTATTTTTGAAAGATGTCAGCTCATTTTAAAGCTGATAAGTGTTAATCTTATTATTACTGATACATGACCAATAAAGTCATTAAGTCTTCTTTGTGTTTGTCTTCAATACATTCTGTGTACAATCGTTGCTCAAACAATAGCCGACATATGTTTGCTAATTCAACTGCATACACAGCCAAGCACCAAACAATGCGGTGGTTGTTAAAGATTCGCACCTGAATTTATAAATCAATTAATTTAAGTCATTGACAATCATCAAAGTCAATCTCAAAGCTAAAGGTTGTTCAAACCATGCGGCAATGATTTATAAAACATCAACAACCAAAAAACGAAAGCCGCTAACGTGCACACGTGACTTGGCAGTGTTGTTAGACAATCCCCACGCAATCAGTTGACCAGTGAATAATATTGTACATTCCCTATAAAAATGACCCCATTGTTGATTAACAATTATTCCTGCTGTAGTAGTGGTTCAAACAAATAGGTGTCAGTGTTTTAATTAGTAGTTATTTACAATGGATAACAGTACATGGAAACGTGAAGCTTTTACTGTTAAAGAGAAGCTTGAAGCCATGGACAGGATTAAGTCCGGTGTTTCCACAAGTCAGATTTAATTCCCAAGTGATATTTCCCAAGTTATCTGCCAGTGCACGTGGGCCGATAAGCCTTTGGCTTGTAAAAGCACTCACTTTGTTTTCAAGTTGTTTTCCCACGTGACAACCCTTTGATCAAGCCGCAAGTTTGATACTTGTTCAGTGCCAAGTAACAGAGGGTGGTTATTTGAACTCCCTATGATCTTGCCGCACAATTGACACGTGTCCAGTTGCATCCTTTAATAGATTTCTGACTTTATGATCAAAGTGTTACTTTCAGAGCCCAAGCTCAGTCTCTGCAAAAGCACCCGCATATGACAGTAAAGCTGAGGAATCGGAGTCGGACGTGATTTACGATGACTAGACGACGATGTAGGATTTCAGAACTTTATCAGACAATGATATTATACTTCTGTGTACATATTTTCGATGGAATTATTATGGACTCACTCCTATGCATGCCATGAGATCGGTTGGTGAGTACATGTGTTGATCCTTTAACTATTCATGCTATACAATAGACATGTACATATAAATGTACCAATGCATAGTTCTCTGAATAAAGTAAAATATTATATCTGCAATCTCTGTTTTCACTGCATGTGTATTTCTCGTTTAATATGCATTGATTTAAGATGGTAACAGTGCCAATGAAGCACATTGTTTTGAGCCCACAATTTACCCCCCCCCCCCCTCCCATTTTTTGGTGCATGCATCATTTTCTTCAGTTAAATGTCTTGGTTTTGTCAAGGTTGGTTATAGCAAGGTTCGGGACATAGCACGATCTCGTTTTGTGGACCTAAACCATTCCTGTTATAGCGGGGTCCTACTGTACCTGGAAAATGGAAAACTGAAAACCTCAGATGTAACAAAATGTATAATATATATGTTTTGGAAAATTAAATTCTTTTAAGAAATAAATGTTATACATTATTTAGTTTGTTCTTTCTATGGCTTAAAGTGCATACATCTCATCAAATCTTGACAAGTGATTTAAATTTTGGGACAAGTGAAAAGGTAGGTGGCACAAGTGAGTTTTATGAAGCCACTTTTCCTGGACAAGTGGATGAAAAAAAATTTGCTCAGCCCTGTCTGATCACATGACAAGCTCATTTTTTGTGTAAACACAAAGTATTTCATGTAATAATGTAATAGCTACAGATTGCCAATGAAGGAGTAAGTTCTTGCAAAAAGTGCCAAATGCCATCAGACATTCTAAGTTTCAAAAGAAAAGTGAAAGTAATTTGACCATTAACAAAAAAAGGAGGGTCCTCTGATTACTGCTGAGAAATTTGATGTCAGAAAGATTCAAATAAACATTGTCAGTTATACATTCTACAACAGTGGGAAAATGGAATGAATGAACAATGATAGTTACAGCCAGATGTTTGTATCCAATTTTTATTGACAAGGTGATTTTGCACCATGACTGATTATTTATAGTTATTTTAAATAACTTTGATATAAGTTTATCACACTGATTCCATAACATGAACATGATTTTGTAATGAAAATATGAAATATTTAAAAATTAGTTAATCCTTTCCTACTTTATACATAATTATTACTGTCTTCTGGGTGATACCCATCCAGAAAGGCCACTCCTCTTATAAGGCCACTTTCCTGCTGCAGAAGAGGTCGTCTTATAAGAGGGGGACCACCGTATACCTTAAAAAGAAAGATGTTCCTCCCCCTTAAAAGTAAATGTTATTTAAATGGAAGAGCCCTGGCATGTCTAAGTAGAAACAGGGATTTATGAATTTCAAGATGACAGCTGATCAGGTTGTCTTGAATGATCTTACACTCTGATATAACATTTATTACAAAGATTTCATTGAAAAATGCTGTCTGAACCTGAAACCCAAATTACATGTAATCAAAACAATCAAACATTTCCGTCCACATGGTGGGATGGTAAAATGAAGCTCATTAACCAATCAAAAAGCATTTAAACTTGAGGGCACTTGTCTGTGTCTTTGATGAAATAACGAATGTAGCACTTTTCTTTTCAGGCCCTTACTTTATGTTAAGATAAAATATACCATAAACTGCATACAAAAAGGAATTTGATTTACTATCATTGTTTAAGGAAATTCCCTAAATACTTGAGGATGGAGGGTACAGTTTAATGTACATGTTTTCCATGTACTGGTCTTATTTTCATTGTTCTACATAGATTTTGTTGAAAAATATGTAATCATTACCAAGTTTACGAAGAAATATATTCAATTGGATTTAATGCATTAATTCACATAAAAATATTAGATACATTCAATGACAATCATGATATGTAACATCTGATCATAAAAGAGAAAATTACTACAGACCAACTTCCAATATGTTTCTCAAAGGGGGGGGGGGGGGGGGGGTACCCCACAGGTTAAAACCATTATAGCAGAGACTGATGCATATGAAAATATGAAACCACACTCCAAGGTGAGCATGATGTTGTAATAGTCTAACCATAACATAATTCAATCTATATTTTTATAACAGTAGCAATAATAAAACGATTTAAGTACTGCTGATATTCATAACACATTATCAATTATCATTTACCTTCTTTCACAGTTAATGCAAATGTTATGTTACTGTGAGAAAAATAACAGTGAGGGTCCATTTTTGTGCTAACTTTGGAATATACAGACCCTGCTTGAATAAAAAGAAGAAATCAATTTAATCTTGTCATTTGTTTCATTATGGAACAGAGTTTAGTTTTCAGTGCTTTTTTACCTCACTTAGAATATTTACCACCTTGGGTATTTCAACATTATGTTCTGGTTTTGGTTATGGCTGGGAAAATCAAGCTTCATTACAGCGGTCATAACTTTATTGATATTTTCCGGTTATATTTAGTGCAAATTTGATTGGCATGTACTGAAAAGTTCTCTATGTGAACTATTTTCTCAAATTACTAAAACACTGCAGTTAAATCTTTATATATTTGACCTTTTTAAGGTTATTCTGGCCTTGGATGTGTGTAGTGTTCAAATGGAAAACAGAGAGGTTACTAACAGTGGCCAAAAGGAGATCAGTTAGGTTCAGCGGCCAAGTTAAAAATAAAACAATTCTGTGTCTAGCATGTATCAATGTGATAGCTTTGCAGACATCGCCAGGTGCTTCCAGACTTTACTTAATAATCTTTTTACCAAGGCTGAAAAACTTCAGGTCACTATGAAGAAAGTCAAAGACAGAGCTGATGAGACCAAAAATTCAGTCCAGTGGTTCCATGACGAGTTTTAGACACAATAATATCATTCCATCCCTAGAGTCAAAAATTCAAGATGAGAGTCATGAGATGCTAAAACTTGAGATTTGGGGGAGGAATGGAATCTTATCACTTGATGGATTCCTGGTAATATCAAGATGCAACCCCAGACCACTGACCATGCAGTGTGTAACTTCTTTAAACAGACACTAAAATTTGACTCAGGTCTTGTTGATAGAATACTATTCCAGGCAATGCACAGACTTCCCTCTAAGGAGAAGGAATAGTGTTGCATTATCATTTGTTTCCACTCCCTCATGGATAAGGACACAGTTATGAAAGCAGCTGTTCAATTTGAGAAGAATTATGGCTACAATGTGGTACCAGGCATCCTCCCATCAGTTAATGAAAGAAGAAGAAATCTCCTAAAGAAGAGGTCAGTTCTGCCAGATGAAATAAATAAGACATGGCTTGTATACCTCAAAGAATTCTCATTTTTAAAACTGAAAACAAAGGAACATTAACGAACACCTCACCCCTTTCCACCTTTGTACTGGTACACACCCATGTAAGTATTTGACTTCTTTATCTGTTTTGTTTTATTTGTGGGGTTTTTTTTGTTTTTTTTACTTCCTAATTTATAGCACATACATCTCCCACTGAATTTTCCGTTTATACTTCCAAATAGGAAGACATATCCGATATTTACTTTGCATTCTTCTTGCATGATTTTTTCATTGGTTTGTTTTCAGTTTTGTTTTTGTAGTAGGTTTTTTTTGTGCTTTTATTGTACAATCACTTGCTATTTATTTAATTGGATTTTTCTTTGAAGCCTTGTATATTAATCCTAATTTTGCACAGGGAAATCAAAGGTGTTCAGGTTACAACAGTAAGCCATGCAAATTTGCATTTATTATTATTATTATTACTATTATTATTATTATTATTACTACTATTTGGAAACAAAACTAATACAGTTTAGCATTCCCCCACTGGCAACCTTTCAACCCCTATTAAATCACTGTATAAAAGCAAACCACATGGCACGGGATAGTTAACTTTTCAAGCATGTCACTGTACTAGATTTAATACTAAGATTCTCTCTCTGTGCTTGTTTTTTTTTTTAAAAGGTCATTTAATCGATTGATGCATGGATGTCTCTCATAATCACACTCATCCAAGATGTTGATAATATAAGATTACATACATAGTCTGATAAGAAATGAAGATTTTACAGTGATCACAAACAAGAGTTGAATAATGTACAGATGGATGATGGATGCAGGGCTACACCATAAGCTCACCTGGCCAAAACAATCAGTAAATTTGGGTAAAAAGGTATTGAATAAGGTCAGGTACATGCTATTTAATACACAGAGTCAAATGCATAGTTGCTTTCTACAAGCAAAGAACAAAACCTTAAACACAAACTTCGGCCTGCTGTCTACATAGAGAAAACATTAAAAGCATATTTTAACACTAAAACTTTTCTCCATAAACTGCACAAAAATAAGTAAAATTGGGTACAAAAAAAAGTACTAAATAAGGTCAGGCATATTGCTATTTAATACAAAAATTTAAATTCAAAATGCATATTCCCAAGGTACAAGCAACAACAAAACCTTACACACAAACTGGTTACATAGAACAAAGCTCAGTAAAATAAGGTGAACAGGTATTAAAGACAGCCAGAAATATACTTATGAATACACAGCTGTGAAATCTGAATGCATACTTCCTTCACAGGAGTCATAACCAAATCTTAAACACAAACTTTAACATTCTACCTACATCTGGCAATGCCAACACTGCCAGGATCATAGCATAAGCTCTCCTGTATTTTTTTGAAAGTACAGGTGATGTAAAAATGACACACTAACATGCACAAATATATATACTGATACTAATATTTAATAACATTTACTTTCTTTACCTCATACAGCTTATTTCTGTATTCATCTACAGTAAGCTGCACATCATCTGGCAATGGTGGCAATGCATCATAGTTTAAACTAATCTCATCAGCAGGATTGTGAAACCTGTAAGTAGGAAAGAAAATTTTCCGCAGTCAATAAATTATTAGCATTAGTAATTCTTTTTTATGAAATTATTATTCTGTTATTTCCTTTGCCCATGGGAACTATTTCCCTATAGTGATGTCTGGTGTGGTATACCTGGAGAACAGTTCCCATTGAAGAAGGCAGTAAAAAGGATAATAATTTTGCTGATGCAATGTGATGTCATATGATGCTGGTGCATGTCAATAGTGCCTGCTGGAACAGTAACCAGGTATAATATCCCACATCAAGGGCAAATGTGTGATGTTCACAAAAAATCCCGATAGTTAGACAATTAGATATTAGAATTTATTATGTGATGTACTCAATTACCACCCCACCCCAACATATATGACTTGCAACAAACTATATTACAATACTTTGACAACAGATGATAATAACACTGCCAAAAAGTGATACCTACATTTCACCATGCTTAAGTAGACAAGACAAAATCTTCTCAATATATGGAACTTTAAGTAACTGAAAGGATGCCTGTTAAACTTCATACATTATCTCCCCATATGATATATGTGCAAGTGAAAGCATTGGGTTATTATGATAGAAGTTCACCCATACATACATGTATGTAAATACATATGTATGATCGTGCATGTAAATGATGTCCTTGAACTCATCCAAACCCACTAAAGCTATACACATGAAACGTAACACAGAAACTATAAAGATTCCCACCCTATAAACATACATACACTTGCTGGGGATGAAAGACAAATTTATCAACATGTAACTGACATCGACTCCCAAGGCCCATCCCTATGGCCAAGAACTTAGCCCTGGGTAATAACTAGAAAACTATTGAGATACCCACCTTATAACCATATAAACATTTACTGTGCATAAAAAGATGAATTTCTACTGTGACCCTTGGGTCAATCCCTATCCCCATGAACTTGTCCCCTGGGTAACTACTAGAAACTATTGAGATTCCCACTATATAACCAGTCACTTACTGGGCATGAAAAGACAAATTTATACATGCAACTGAAATTGGTCCCTGGGGTCCATCCATACCCCATGGGACTTAGCTCTTGGGTCATAGCTTAAAAACTATCGAGAACCCCACTCTATAACCACAGGCATGAATAGACAAATGCACAAACCCAACTGGTGTTTGCCCCTTGGGCAGTCATTACCCACAGGGACCTACTCAAGAAGATCAAACTTGGGTTTTATGTCAAAACAGGTGAGGATACATGTTTTACAAACATAGAATTCTAGTTTCTTTTGTTGTTAAATAATACAATAGAAGATAATAGTTTTCTCCATTAGATTATCAGTACAGTATGCTTCTCAAAAATAGATCTTATAGAGGTTATATATGGAAAAAATTCTTCAAGGTTTTGGCAGACTTTAAGTTGATACCAACTACAGATCAGAGTCTTCACTTCTCACTTGAAATCATTAGTGTTCCACTCAACCCAGTGTCTCACCTACTGCATGTCCATGCTATAATTTATCCCTACAATATCTGATTTACAAAAACCTTTAAAAAAACCTTTAATGTTGACAACACTGCTGTCACTGCTGGAAATATCAATGGTGTATACCTGTTGTCTCACCATGTTTATGCATGATGAGACAATATGTGGAACAAATCTTACAGACCCAAATCTGCCAAAGAATTTCACTGTTTGAAGTTGAAGACCTGTTATATATCGACAGATATGGTGGTCCTAAGTAGAGGTTTCTTTTTCAATCTGAGGCACTTCTTTACCTAGAAACATATGGATGCCTCAAAGCCTCCTCAGCAGTAACTCTTTTATCTGGATTAAAATGAAGTAATTTCTTTAGTAAATCTAGAGCATCTTTTGGGGCATCTGTGAACATCTCTTCTAATATCTTTCTTGGCCTGAAATGCAAGAAAGGAAAAATGGAGTCAAATTTAAGTAATATTGTAAAACAAGAACCTAACTATGGCCTGCATGTTGAACCCAACCCTGAGCTTTTGGTAAATCTGCATGTTGAACCCACCCCCGAGCTTTTGGTAAACCCCGAGCTGGTGTGGTACACATCAAGATGTATCAACATACCAAGTGACATAACTCTGTGGCCAACTGTACTTTAGAAACTGACCACATATAAAACTTTAAAATTAAGGTTAACCTTGGGTGTAGACAGATGGATATATGGACAGACATGTACACAGATGCCAATGTGGTCACTATGTCATGCTTCCACCAAGGGACACTTGACAGCAATAAAACTACTGGAATGTATAATGTTAAGTTGGAAAAAGACAAATTAAAACTTATTGTTTACAGCTAATTATATGCATGAAAATGTGTCTTGTTGAACAACAGAAGCAATGTTATCGTACATTTCCGAATTGCTTTGACTTTTAATTTCAAGGCATGCCATATAAAATCACAAATTCACTATTAATAGGTTGGCAGTCCCTTAAATTAGACCCCAAATAAGAAAAAAGACTTCAGAGAAATTTGCTATAAATGGTGTTAAGCAGGCAAGACATGAATTCTTGCATATTAATCCATTACAAACTTTCAGCATACAGTAATAGTGTTGCCACGTTTCAGTTGAATACAGAATGTGATGTTAATACTTGGACACATTTTTCAGATAAAATGAAGATGCAAAGGCAAATTTATGAGGGACATTATAACTGCTTTACTAGGAATCTTATAAAATCACCCAAATGCAAATAGTAAATTTAGTTATCAATGAGAAATACTTCCTTACTTTGTACAGCTTTCTGCTTATTATTTTTTTCACAAAAATATTTACAGTAAATTGATCTTCAAGAAAGCCACCTCAATCTGTCAATCATATATCAGTAGTGTGGTTTTACTTTTTTTATGGGGTTTCAATTTTCATGGATTTTTGTGCTTGGTTCGAACAACAAATTTAAAAGCCCAACAAAAAATAAGACATGTGGTGGAGAATACCACTCCCGTGTTCTTACTGATACATTCTTAGCAATCAACACAGCTCAGTTATTTGATAATTCAACTTCATTACTGTAATAAAATGTTGTCTTCTACATGTGTTTTAGTTTAACCATTTTTGAATAAAATAATTATAAAGCATTTATTTTGTTTTAATGCACATGTATGATTGCAATATCCAGTAGATGCCTGTTCCACTCCAACATTACCTTGAATCGATATATGAGATCAGTAAGGATATGAAGAAAAAAGAAAGAGCATAATGTATTTAAGAACTATTAATGAAAATTAAAGAAAGGATAATAATATGATCTAGGAAAATTATATTTAATGCTTATTTACATTGATCCTTCATTCAAGTGAAACTACTGTTGAAAATAATTGTATGAAAATATTGCACTTACTTTATTCTCTGCAATAATCTTTGACTTAAGATTTATCAACCGGTGTAATCCATCTAAACCAATAATCTACATAAAGCATAGATAAATGCCAGCATTTATACTTCTAATTACACCTCTCCCTCGATAACTCGTGAACCTGCTTATAATGCGGAATCAGGCATGGATCCCATTTCTGTTCTAGAAAATACCAAAAGAATTGGCCCCCATTTGTTGAATGTGAAGAAATTTGCGATTAAAACTGGTAAATGAAACTTTGATGTATCGCTCTTTTTATCGTTGAAAAATGGCAGTTAGTGCCCAGAAATCTGAATCAACATCATGAAATTTGCAACTTTTAATAAGAAGTCATGTATTTTGTTAAATTTTCTTTACAAATAAAAATTCTCAGTACACTATAAATAACAATATTCAATGAAATTTCGATCCATGAAAATGTCAGTAATGCCAAATTTTTGCAGCACTTTAAGAAAAAAATATCAATTAAATAAGCTTTATCAAGTGAAATTCATGTTTTAATTCTGTCTTTTAATTCAGTTCCAGTGTAGTCATCATAAATGCGATATGCCCTCTTGTATTCCAACATGAAAAGTTGCAATCTACCATCACAGCTTTGTCCGCAAGTGTTTCTGTGAGAACCTAATTAAATGCTGTGTTTTAATCTTTGATTTGTGGAAGTGTTTGTTGTATTGTTACAATCAATTAAAAGTTGACGTGCTTTGTATTAATGACGTCTTTTGTATCAATTCAAATAAAGGGGGTGGAATTAAAAAGTTACAAGGCATACAAATCCTACCCACACAATAGCTAGTTAGTTATCAGGGTAGTGTGTCAGGTCAACTCATTTCAATTGACCAACTGAACACTGTTGTAAATATTATTATGTAGGTAACATAATTAAAGTATCTAACATAATCAGTGGTTTATTCTACTAATTTTTAAATGTGATCAATGATAGCAAGGGAAGCAATGTCCATAGTTTGTGAAAAAAGGAAATCTTGTTATGCTATGAATCAACAATAACACTCAAATATATCCACATTCACATGCAAAAGCAGTGAAGTAATACACAATGTTTTTGCAGGTACACGTGTTGTGTGTTGAAATCTCTTGGAGTACTGTTTGAACAATCTTTCAAATGTTGGTTATCTTGAAAATAATGGTAATTTATACAGAAAAAAACCCAACTTAATTAGAAAAAAGGATTTTATTGACAATTATTCCCAACATGACCATAAAACAAGTATTAAACCATTAAACAGTCACCCCCCCCCCCCATCTTCTAATTGTCGATGACCAGCCAGGACGGCATCCCCTTCTTAATTTTCAGAGGTCACTCAGTAACTCGCTCCATCACTTATACTGCGGTCTGTGTTTTTGAACCCCATTGTGTGCGAGCTATTGAGGGACTGATGTATGAGTAGGAAACTATCCTGTTCAAATTTAAATCCTTTTGAAAAGCATATCTCATTTTATCCATGCATTTTTAATCCCAAGGAACAACAAGACTGTACAATATTAAAACTATTGCTTGAAACACAAATAATGATTAAATACTATAATTATACACTAATTACAGCCCAGTACTAAAGCTCACATGTCACTGATTTTCACACAAAACCACTAAATAACATCAAGTCAGTCATGTCTCCTGGAACATGCAAACTTTTGCCACATAGATAATCCTGAAACTGTAGAATTACACAAGCCTAGCCTTTTCAAATCCACAGATAATTAGGTCCGATCTCTATGACATTTTGTTGTCGGGGATCTAGCTTGAATATTACCACTCTTAACACCATAATCGTCAGAATGTACTGATGGTGGAACTTTATGGACACTGGTTTCAGTAGAAAATCATATACAGATGTGCTTAAATAACCACTTGGTTTGGTTTTGTTGGCTGCATTGGCTCCATTTTCCTTGAGCACTCAGATGAAAGCACAGTGTAAGGGATTGATCTTGACAGGTGTTTGATTTGTGATTATACTGGTGGTAGTACTGCTTCAACCACTCAAAGTGACAAGCCTTCGATGTTGGCATAATTTGGTTCTTTTGTATTTTTTATTTTGGATATTTACTGAGGTAAATACAGAGGTTGTCTATGAAATTAAATACTTAAAAATATGGAAACTGTGACAGGCAAATCCATGAATTTAAGTATCCATGAAAATGTGTTGTTTTTTTTTACAACACCATAAAAATGTATACCCACAAAAATAATGAAGTGACAGAATTCAACTAAATGTTCTAAACTGGAACCCCTTCAAGGTACACAATTTATTGGGACTCAAACACTGCACAATTAATTGACCTGAGCAAAACTGGCTATACACTGCATACATTGCACAATTAATAAACTTGACCAAAACTGGCTACTGGTATACACTGCATACATTACATATTGAATGAACTGGAGCAAAACTGGCTATACACTGGATTTTGTTTTGGCCCCAAGATTACAAAGACATTGTCATGCTCAAATCAGATTTGACATTTATTCTTGATTCAGAGATGTTTACTGCTATAATTTGACCATAGTTTCAAAGGAAATAAAAAAAAAAACAAATATGGGCTACAGTTCAAGGTATCGATTTCACAAGCTAACTATTTTTGTGCTAAGATGCAGCAATGCATAGTTCAATCCATTTATTAGTCTCTTAAGATCCATCCCTGAAGTACTTGATTTTATTGTCATGTAGTATGCTCAAGCATCTTTGTGTCAATAAATGAGATCAGATTTTGGAGTTGTGATATACTGTCAATAAGGAAAATAATGCAATGATAACTCTGATCCGCAGATGAGATTGTCTTGATAGAAATAAAGGTATATATCACGAGTTGTGACCTTGCATCAGCTAATTGCAAGGAAATTTAAGAAACCTGAGGGAAAGTATAAGCTGATCAGAGTATCACCAAATTTTGTGATGCACTTCAAAACTGTTGATGATACACTGGCTATCAGTGTTAGGTGGAAAAGCCATGGAGATGTGGCTAAAATTACAGACAGGACTTTGGCTAACTATACTGATAAATATCTGAATAAATTGGTCTGGTACCAAATAAAATCATTAACATTTTTACATATTTCAAACATAGATAACTACATCTAAAAAATAACTGACAGAGAGTGTGTGAAAAATTCAATACCATATATACTTGCTTATAAGTTTGGTCCAACTGGAAACAACATAGACCCTCATCTGCCTTCACATAATGCACCGGCAGATCAGGCTCTATGTTGTTTGTTCTACTGATTACTCCTAACAAACTGCATAGACCCATATCTGGTGCATTATGTGATGGCAGATCTGGGTCTATGCAGTTTGCAGTTCAATCGGACTTATACAAGTGTATGTAAGGTATGATATGGTAAGACAGTAGAAAAGACTTTCTTATCACAAAATATATAACTGAAATTGTTATTTAATTACCTAATTGATGCCTTCTCCAATACAGAGGAACCATATGCTGATCGAATGCTCTCAATATCTGAAACAAATCACAACAATTCACTTTTTTAAAAAAAGATGTCAGTAAAATGACAGCGTTTGAAGAAGATAAAAAAACTATTTCTTGTTTAAGAATATAATACACGACATATAGAAGCTATTTTCTTTGATTTTATTAATCAGGAATATTATTCTGGAATATAAATAAAGCTACGAAATTCCAACTGACAGTGAAGCTAATCAAACTTCAAAGGAACAAGAGGCCTAAGTGGACTTGCCAGTGCTCACATGGCTGACATCTGTCTAGTAGCCAAATGCAAGAGCAATTAGTTATATAATTTGGGTGACTCAGTAGGATGCTTTCTGGTGAAATTTCTTCCAATGCTGTTGATTGCATATGTTATGAACACAAATGTTTAAAAAAAATTCTAGTTTTTGTACCATCATCCATATTTGATGGTACATCAGCATCACTTGTCCAATACTGAAAGGCTCCATGGCCAGTTTGGTGTCAAAGTTGGTTATTACTGTTCAGCGTTTTGTTTGTTTTTACAGATAAAGTTGTGTAAATATTTTTTCTTTTTTCAGTACAGATGGCCATATGTGCTGGTGGAATGGCATCATTTATATCAATTTGAAAGGATTTAAGCTAGGACATGTTCTATGAAATTTTGTAAATTCTGTTAAGCAGCTTCTTTTTTAAAGAAGTTATTAAAAGTTGTTCTAGCTCTAGTAACAGCGGCCATATTTGATGCAGGATTTACATCATTTGTACAGTCTTAACTTCATGCCACAATGTTCTCAATACAATTTGGTCATTCAGTTCAGTGTTGTTTTAGAAGCCATTTAAAGTCTTTTCTGTTTTTAGTAACAGTAGCTATATTTGATGGCAAAGTAGCATCGTTTGTATAAATCTGAAAGACCTTAATACCAGAAAGCTTTCTGTCAAATTTGGTCAAATTCTGCTGAGCAGTTTTTGAGAAAAAGTCCTTTAAAGGTTATTTTCTATTTTTAGTAATGGCAGCCATTATTTGATGGTGGATTGGCATCATTTGCATAAATCTGAAGTACCTTATGCCAGGATGATTTCTGCAAAATTTGGTCAAATTCTGTGGAGCAGATGTTGAGAAGACATCATTTAAATTCTTTTCTATTTTTAGTAATAGTGGCCATATTTGATGGCTGATCAACATCATTTATATAAATTTGAGAGTCATTGATAACAGGATGCATTCTGTCAAATCAAATCCAATTCTGCTAAGCATTTATGTCAATAAGTCATTTAAAGGTTGTTCTATTTTTAGTAATGATGACTATATTGGAGGGCAGATCAGCATCATTTGCACAAATCTGAAAGATCTCTATGCAAGGATGCTTTCCGTCAAATTTGGTCAAATTCTGTTGAGCAGTTTTTGATATTAAGTCATTTCAAGGTTTTAGCTAATGATGGATCAGCATTCATTGAAAAAATGTGAAAGGCTTTGATGCCAGAACATTCTGTATAAAATCAATATGGTCAAGCAGTTGGATGATGGATGATACACATTGATATAGAAACATACCTTAAGCTCACTTGGCCTTACAGCATTTTTTATATAAAGTGAATAATAACCAAGAACACCAACAGATATTATGTACATAATAATCTAGCATGGAGATTGAAAGTCAAAATTTTAAGTGATGAAGTCTTATCTTGACTGTTTGATTTATTAGTCTGAAAAACATTTTTTTCAGGCCATATTTTTTTTAATTTTGTGTGTCTGACAAATAGTTTTAGTTTTGCTTTAGAAACATGTTGTATGAAATTTAACTCAGTTATCTAAAGTTGATTTCATAATGTCTGCACCAAATGCATTCATCTAGAAGGCAACTGCTTACCCTCTCTTGTTGGTGCTGGGATGCCTGCCATGATCTTTTCTATCTGATTGATTGTAGATGCACCAGGGAACAGTGGCTTTCCTAAGAGCATTTCTCCCAATATACAGCCTAAACTCCACATATCTACACCCTTTGTATACCTGTAATATCAGAATGTAAGTCTCTTTATGTTTATGACATTATTTTCAGTACCTGTAATATCAGAATGTAAATCTCTTTATGTTTATGACATTATTATCAGTACCTGTAATATCAGAATGTAAGTCTCTTTATGTTTATGACATTATTTTCAGGCTACCATACAACTCTAGTTCTATGACTTGAGAAATAACTGCCGTTCATATTAACTAACATCCATTTAAGACATCAATGAAAAAATCAAAGACCTAGTTATTTAACAATGGCAAGTAATTTTAGATTTCCTAATAATTTTACCAATTTAGAGCAAATATGGCATAAATTCATGAAAAGTATGTATGTATTATAAGGTCATGAAAAGTATGTATCTATTATAAGGTCATGAAAAGTATGTATCTATTATAAGGTCATGAAAAGTATGTATCTATTATAAGGTCATGAAAAGTATGTATGTATTATAAGGTCATGAAAAGTATGTATCTATTATAAGGTCATGAAAAGTATGTATGTAATATAAGGTCATGAAAAGTATGTATGTATTATAAATTCATGAAAAGTATGTACCTATTATAAGGTCATGAAAAGTATGTATCTATTACAAGGTCATGAAAAGTATGTATGTATTATAAGGTCATGAAAAGTATGTATCTATTATAAGGTCATGAAAAGTATGTATGTATTATAAGGTCATGAAAACTATGTATGTATTATAAATTCATGAAAAGTATGTATGTATTATAAATTCATGAAAAGCATGCATGTATTATAAGGTCATGAAAAGTATGTATGTATTATAAGGTTTGATGGAACATCAGCACAAAACTGGCTAAATAGCTGATTAAAAGTTAAGTTCTAAAAATGTAAAAATAAAAAGCTGCAAGAAAAAAAAATTAAGATGAGGCCCCCCAAATAAATATAAACATGTAATACTACGAGATAAAGGATAAAAGATAAAGATGTTAAAATTCTATAAAAAGTATATAAAATAAACAATAAAAGACCAATTTTCCCAATGGAAAAAATGGCTAGTTCTAAGAATGGAGTTTGTTTACCATTTTACACTTTTCCTTCTTGAATCCAAATCAGTCTAGTCAAAATATCATAAACCCTGATGGAACTTGAAGAACAAAGGATAAAATGGACATGGACATAAAATGGACAGCAAGTTGAAATCTTAGGTCAAAAGCAAAGAAAGAAAGAAACAAGTTCAATTTTCACTCCTCCACTTAGTTTCTATTTATGTATATACAAAACAGCAAATCACTGACCAATTCTACTACAGCCATCACCAACTGATAATGCTCCTCCATCATTAGCCTTGCTTGGAAAAGCTACAGAAGCACAAATGATGAAAAAAGTTGGACTTACAAGCGATGTGCAGATTAACAGATTTTGTTTCTGATTGGTCATATTTTTTTGTTTTTGGGGCGTGATCATATAATCAATCTGGATTTCATACTGTATTACATTAACATAAGTCTGCCTCCAAATTATTTTATGAATTAAATATTCTCCAAAATTTACTGACACCTAAAATGACCTTAAAATTCTGGTGAACATTTCCCATATAATTGGTTACTTCATAGCTAATATTATGCAATGCCTTAGGACACAATATCTAATTGGTTACTTCATGGCTAATATTATGCAATGCCTTAGAACACAATATCTAATTGGTTACTTCATGGCTAATATTATGCAATGCCTTAGAACACAATATCTAATTGGTTACTTCATGGCTAATATTATGCAATGCCTTAGAACACAATATCTAATTGGTTACTTCATGGCTAATATGCAATGCCTTAGAACACAATATCTAATTGGTTACTTCATGGCTAATATTATGCAATGCCTTAGAACACAATATCTAATTGGTTACTTCATGGCTAATATTATGCAATGCCTTTGGACACAATATCTAATTGGTTACTTCATGGCTATTATTATGCAATGCCTTTGGACACAATATCTAATTGGTTACTTCATGGCTATTATTATGCAATGCCTTTGGACACAATATCTAATTGGTTACTTCATGGCTAATATTATGCAATGCCTTTGGATACAATATCTAATTGGTTACTTCATGGCTATTATTATGCAATGCCTTTGGACATAATATCTAATCGGTTACTTCATGGCTAATATTATGCAATGCCTTTGGACACAATATCTAATTGGTTACTTCATGGCTAATATTATGCAATGCCTTAGGACACAATATCTACTGAAACATAACAATTTCATACCCCCAGCACATGTCCACAGTTTTCTTGTACATGTTTCAATCTTTCTTAAGATACTAAAATGGTCAATTAGCGATTGATTATCGATTGATATAGTTTTGTAAAAGCAATGATTTGATCATAAATTCTGACACATTTCCAACCCTTGAACTGACCTGTGTGAGGCAAGAAGAATTTCTGGGGCTCTGTACCATCTTGTAGCTACATACTCTGTGAGATTGGGATCCCCTGTTTCAGCATCCACACCTATCTGTGTCAATGACCTGGCAAGGCCAAAGTCACAAACTTTCACTACACATTCACTGTCTAATAAAATATTGGAGGGCTGAAAAAAGAAAGACACTTTTAGAAAATTAGTTGGCAAGCTGTATGTCATGCTGCATCCCAGCATGTACTTGAAAAACTATCTTTCAGATTGTCTGTCTGTCTGTCTCTCTCCCCTTCTCCAAACATAAAAAAGAGAAATCGAATTCCACATTTTTGTGGCATTTGCCTGAGAAGATTTTAATTTGTTTAATCAATTTTAGAGACCCATTGTGATGGTTTCAAGATATTTGATCAAAAACAAGTAACTTGTGACCCAAAATGAAGAAAAACAATTGAACGTAAACAAACATAAATTCATGTTCTTTCTTTCAGGGCTTTTGTTAATTTTTAAACTTGGAAGTCAGGGACTGAGTTTGAAATTTTGAAATCCCATGCATGGTTTGAAATTGAGAGTCCCCACCACAATTCCAATCAACTGACAGACTGATGTATCGATGGATGAATCAATAGAAGGACTGATACAGAGATAGATAGAAACAGAGATAGAAGTGGTGTGGCAATCAAAATTTTGAAGACTGGTTGGAAAAGTCACATGACCAAGCGTTTGATGATGATTTTTTCCATAATCAAATACAAAGGATTAATGTTTTCTTTTATTTCACTGACTTTTGGGAAAAGATCTTCCAGGAAAAGTCAAATATGTGAATAATAGCTTCCAGTTAATATAGTTTTCCATTGTTTAGTACAACCCAAGCACCAACAACATGGCAGATGACAATCTGTTCAACATTGTTACCAACAATGTGAAAATGACATAGTTTATGACAAACTGTTCAACATTATAGGATGCAAGCTACTTCACTTTTACCAACCATGTGAAAATGACATAGTTTATGACAAACTGTTCAACATTATAGGATGCAAGCTACTTCACTGTTACCAACAATGTGAAAATGACATAATTTATGACAAACTGTTCAACATTATAGGATGCAAGCTACTTCATTTTTACCAACCATGTGAAAATGACATAGTTTATGACAAACTGTTCAACATTATAGGATGCAAGCTACTTCACTGTTACCAACCATGTGAAAATGACATGGTTTATGACAATCTGAAGAATATCTCCAACAGATTAAAATCGATGGTTTATCAGTTATGATGGTCTTTAAAATTTCAACCGCTTCCCAACAATAACAGAGAGACATGTAAATTGCCAGAAAGGAGCAATGAAGATCACTGTCTTGCGTGACTGTGCTGTTTTATTTTCACTTTTATTTTCACAATGTAAACAGCAGTTGCTGGGGGGTTTTTTTTCAGTGTATACAAATTTCCAATCTTGATAGTAAATCTCAAATTGCTTGAACAAGTAATGAATCAGACATATTTTTGTTTGCTTGATACAATCGAGGCAAATACATCATAACATTTCTTTAAAAATTTTTACAACTTGTCTTCTCAAAGCACAGTCACATTCAGAAAACAACAAAAGTTATCTCATTCGTTCGCACAAGGCAGGTCTTGTAACAGAAGTCACAGGAGTGGTTATGGTTCGCACAACACAGGTTTTTTAATAGAAGTCACAGGAGCAGTCATGGTTTGCACAGAGCAGGTCTTGTAATAGAAGTCACAGGAGTGGTCAAGGTTTGCACAGAGCAGGTCTTATAACAGAAGTCACAGGAGTGGTCATGGTTTGCACAGAGCAGGTCTTGTAATAGAAGTCACAGGAGTGGTCAAGGTTTGCACAGAGCAGGTCTTTTAATAGAAGTCACAGGAGTGGTCATGGTTTGCACAGAGCAGGTCTTGTAATAGAAGTCACAGGAGTGGTCAAGGTTTGCACAGAGGAGGTCTTTTAATAGAAGTCACAGGAGTGGTCATGGTTTGCACAGAGCAGGTCTTGAAATAGAAGTCACAGGAGTGGTTACTTGCTGAGCTCATGAAAGGTTTTAGGGATGACTACACAAGGGTATATGACTGGGTGCTCATTAGATATGAGCCAAAAGTCAATTTTGATTTATATCTGAACACCTATGCAGACAAAACTTTTGACTACATGCTGACTTTTGGGACTGAATGACCTCTGATTCTCAGTGTACATGCACACAATATGCTTGCAACTGGGACTTCCATGAATGGTAATTCACAATCCTGAACCAAAATCTGGATGTATATAACAGGCACATCTTGCTGTCCAATAATGGAACTTCTGTTCATTCATCATGTACAAAGCTGTCATGTCTCTGGCCAAACACATAAGACTGGATTCAATTGTAAAAATAGGTTCTGAAAATCAACATATGCTCACTCATTATATCAATGTAATTATTTCTTCTCCCACACATACATTATTCCAGCTAGCTGTAAATAGAATATCACAATATCCTACCCTTACTTCAAAGTGTCACTTTATTTTTTCATTGCTCCTCTGTTTTGTATGATACCCCTCCAATTTTGTGGAACTCTCTTTTTTCTATGATTAATGTTAAATTTCATTCCAATCTTTGCTTATTTCATAAAGTGTAGTCAACCACAAAAGCATTTGGATGTCTCCTCTGCTTATTGTTTCTTTGTATTTGAAGGAGTAAATGCAATGGCTGTCCAATTCAAAATGAGTGTGATGTCAATTCCATTAACAAAATGTGCACAGGTGAAAGATTTAAAAAGACACTAGCCAAAAATGGTTCATGAAATTCACTAAATCTAAAAGATGTTCTTTACACATGTATGCTATAGTCACAAAATATTTCAACCATCAACGGACTCCATCATTCTAATCTGGTGTATGCCGACATTGAGAACAGATGCAAGATTTGTAAATGCTTCATACAGGATGACAACTGAGCAAGATCAAGAATCTGATCACCCTAACTAGCTAATTAAGATGACATTTACGATTGTCATATTTACTATTGCTACACACTGAGCAAAGGAAGATTTGTATGGCAACAGATGGGTCTGTTTTTATAATGTACCAAAATGTGTCATTTTTTTGTAATACAATAAAAATGAATTACTTCATAACGAAATCAATAACCTTGTAATAACATTTTTTAATTTTAATAAACTTAAATAACTTACTTTTATATTGTATTTTTGTATTATCTTTTTAATATGGATTGCCTTGTAAAAAATGCAAAGTTCCCTAAGCTGGTGTTTAACTGCCTATTTACTCGCATTTGCACCCTCTATTTTTAAGTTCTAGCTGGAACAATGGCATAGGATGTGCCATATAAGACAAGCCATGGAGTCTCAGCAGAAATTGCAACTACTGCATAACATCCTGAAATACTAAGGTTTGAACACTGTCCTCCTCATGATTTAAACAAACCATTTGACTCTAATTTGCTTTCCTCTTTAGTTCAAGACTGTTTCCTACCATGACTAGCCATTTTTTGTTCATAATATAAATGAAGTTCTTTGCTTTGAACAGAAACATTTATTTTACGTGGAATTAAGATATACTTTTTCATTTTAATTTGTATTCTGATGAGTGCTTGTTTCTGCAAATGAGTTTTAGAAATTACTCAATCGGATGCAGTATTGCACAGGATCATAATTATTGTCCTTTATCCCCTAAATCTTGAATCCTTGGGTGTGCTTTTTCTGTCAGGAAAAAATTGAAAAATCCGCCATTATTTTTTTTGCACACATTGGTCCAAAACTTTGTTGGCTCTAGCAATGGCTCAAGTTGCAAAAGGCAATAAAAACTTTAAGATGGCAGTTAATTTTTCCACTTTAAAACACATTCAAAGATTGTAGCAGTCTATCAAGTTGCAATGCAAAGTCAGTGACTAGTGTAACGTATTTTTATGCTGAATTAATGCCATATAAGACTCATTTTTGTTCACAGTAATCCACAAAAAAATGTTAGAGTAGTTGCATTCACAAAAAGATGTATCATGCATAGAAATAAAGTTCTTGCAGTTACAAGGATCTCAAAAACCTGCTATTTCATCCCCATGTATGTATGTATGTATGCATGTATAGGGTTTAAGAACATGTCAGCAGAATCCCTGCAATATGTTCATGATAACATGGTTTAGTGAAATCCTATTGTTTCACTTTTTGACCTCTGCCAAGTTGAGCCCCAGGGGTCAATGAAAGGATTAAAATCCATTAAATGTACAAATAATCTCAAAGTCCTTTGATTTGACATCCATGATGACATGTCTTGGTGATGTCCTTTTTTTGACCCAATTACCCCTTTAATCCCCTCCACCGCCCCAAGACCCTGGAGCTGAATTTGAATATTACACAAAATGCATGGTTTATCTTTATTAATTTAAGAACTCTACCAAAATGAAAATGAAAAGCCTAATCAACAGAGAAGAAAGAACATTTTATGTATTTTTTACCTTTAACCACCACACTAAGACCCAGTGTTTCCTTAGGGTGTCTGAGAAATTCCCAAACCTTACTGCAAACCTACCCTCTGTAGTAAGTCACCTGCAAAGTTTAACCACGGTAAAAAACATTTTTAAGTTTACACAAAAACATGTTAGATTCTTGTGTTTACTAGGCACATACACACGTATGGACTCAGAGATGAAACTAATATAGCTTTTTTCCCCTAAAAGCAGGTAAGCAATACGAGAACTAACCTAAATACATGATATGTATATTTCATGATGTCACCTCTTAAAGAAAGGAAAATCATAATATCTTTTTTATATTTAAAGTAAGACACAATATTATGATATATGACACTGGCCAGGGCAATTAATACCTTTTGGTCCCTGTGTATGACATTGCCGGAGTGTAGATATTTGGTAGCCTTGAAGAGCTGGTACATAATGTACCTTTTGTGGACATCTTTAAGGATATTTCCCCGCTTTATCACATTATGCAAGTCAGTTTCTGAAATCAAATGAAAATTTAATCAACTTCAAATTTAATTCAATTTTGATTTTTAAAGTGTACAAGAAGTAACCAGCTTGTGTTGCATATAATTTACCATAATCATTACTTGTGACATTAAATCAATGTCAATAAGAGGCCTGAAAGTTAAGCATTTAACTACATGATAATTATATACCCATCTCATGACTTCCTATCCAAATTCATTGTGTGACACAATTTTATATATTCATCACATCAGACATATGAAGGATGATCAATATCCATTTGTTCTTCATTGAAGTGTCATGGGTGGTTACTATCAATTTCTCCAAGGTGTTAACATTCCATGTACAAAGCACCTTGACAGAAAACACATTCCCAGCTTTCTGGTTGGTCTAAATGATGGTTGGGACAAAGCAACTGTGTACATTTTTCTTGTAGGATCTACAATGATGAGAAACTGATCAATGGATTAGAAATTTGAAATGATGTTTCTTCTAAATATAAAACTATTCATTGAATATTCTCTTGCTGAACATCGTTTTTCAAAGGTATATAATAGGGGTGAAACGATACACCTCTGCCACGCATCAATATGATTCTCAATACACAGCCTACGATATGATACATTATTGATACACATATCAACTTGATGGTCTTTTCATCTTTAGAATGTCTGTCAGTGGTAGGGTGGTGCCATTTTTTATGAGTTGACATATTGGGTATATTTCCAGTATGCAGATTACAAACAAACATAGACTTATCATCTGTTCATATGCCATTCTCATCCTTGACAAGATTAAAACAAAAATACTTTTAAACAGATTAGCTGTTAGTGATTTTTATTCACCCTTTTAGGCCATTTCAGGCTGCTCCATTTGATCATATGCATGACTCATCCTGCTCACCACACCCTTTGTTTTACATTGAATAATGTTTCTAAAACATCTTATTGCCAGTTTCATGTCTTCACTTAAATTTTGAAGAGATTAAGGTGTCATCTTCAAAACAGAAGAAACAGTGCAATTTCCTTGTGCAAGAAAATTCTTATCTAGAACAAGTCCGAGTGGGGGAGCGGAGATGACTAATTGACAAATCCTTCACATTGTACTTCATACAGATGCAAATCAACTGCCGTGGCCACAGACATTTGTTTCTGTCAGTGAAAAAGGAAATTATTGACAACATCCACTTCCTTTCTACAAATTGACGAGGTGGCTATAACTCGTGCAGCTTGGAATCTGCCCCCTTGCCAATTCTGTGCTATTTTTTTTTTTTTTTTGTCCAATCGGCAGGTTCGCTTGCTGATTACATATATCAACGTAAATGGAGATATTCCAAACTTATTCCCCATGTACGATTTAAGTACTTTACACATATCATTTAATAGTTACTTTTGTGTGAAGTTTCTATGTTGCTTTGTATCTATTTGGATAGAGTTTGGATGCCAGTATTTCCGGTATGTCACGCAGTGAACACGCTACAGTTAGTTATGATTGGTGGTTATTGTTTTACCCTGGACTTGAACAAACAATAACCACTAATCAGAACTGCATGTAACACTGTGACACACTGGATATGTAGCCTTCAATTCAATCCAAGTAGACAAGATGCGATGCAACATATAAATTTCGCGTAAAAGTGGTTTAGTAAAGTACTTAAATCATAGATAGGGAAGAAATCTGCAATGTCTTCTTTCCGTTGATATATATTATCAGGGGCTGAAGATGCAGATGAGATAAACTAATTAGCATGGAATTGAGGCGGGAGAAGGGGGCAGATTTCGAACCATGTGAGTTAGTCACCTTGTGTTAATTTGTAGAAGGCGAGTGGGTGTTGTCAATTGCTTTTATTTTTTACTGACATAAATTAATGCATGTACTTGCTACGGCTGTCTCAGATGAATTCTCAATTTAAAGAATGAAAAGACAAATGACTAATAATTATTCATGACTGCTGAATATTAAAGTAACTTGCATAGAGTAAGTATCGTTTTGTATAGATTCTTCCCCTCTTGTATCGATATGGGTATCGATATAGAAAAAGTATCGATACATCAATATATTAATTAATATTTTCACCCCTAGTATATAATATAGTTAAAGAAGTATTTCTTAGCTTTATTGGTAAATTGACCTAATGCAATGCGTAATGCACTGTATACCCAATACTCATCAACTTCAGCTTTTTTCTAGAGATGCCACATTTTTATATAAAAATCATCTATACTTCAAAAAAATAACCTACAAGAAGAAAGTCTACTAAATGGTCCTCTTAAGCAGAGATTTGGATATAGATCACTTGGTACATTTTACTCTTTTTTTTAGCAAGAAAATTTTCAAATTCAGAAGTGCCTATATAAAATATAAAAGGAAATTTTAACAAGTTCAAATAGAAGAGATTCTGGAGATATGCTTAAATTAGAATAAATATGATAACTAATGATATATGTCTGTGACTCTGAAAACACAAAACACTTATCCGAAAGATAATATCTTTCACAAATGAAAATTGATCTATCTTGATTTAAAATGTTCTCCAAATCAGTAATTTAAAACTCACTTCTCAAAAACAATGGAAAGAAATAGCAAATTTGAGAAAGAAACCTTTCATCAACAGCTAATACCAAAGGAAAAATAAATGTATAAATTAGTTAATATGTACAAAATGTTACAACCGAGGTCACCAATTATACAAGTCAATTATTTGAATATACTTACCCATAAATTCAAAGACTAGATAAATATCTTTGTCATTTTCTGCTTTGATTACATTATGCAGCTTGATTATGTTTGGATGGTCTCCGAATTCCTGCAGGAACATAATTTCACGAAATGTCCGCTGAAATAAGGAGTATAAAATTCCATTTACAATTCTTGCAACTGCAATGGCTTGCCATCACAAATTTCCAAGCTTTATTCTGCATATATCACCACTCCCCATACAACACACCAACCCCACCCCACACCCAAACAGTGACACAGGGGTCATAATGCTAAATTCTCCAAATATATAATACTTCTTCCAGCTGTGACTGCATAATATATAAAGTATGGTCAAAAATAGAAGATATTATCATAATTTAAATATTTTTCTGACCTTTGACCCCTTTTTATGGACCCCATGCAGGGGTGTGAGGCAAGAATGACAACCCACTTGCAGATGGTTTCCCCAAGGGCAAAGGGAACATAAACCACAAAGTTTAGTGAATTCTACCCAGCAGTTTATGCGGAAATATGGTAAAGGACAGATGGATGGATGGACAGAGGATATCACAATATCCAACACTAAAGTGCAGGAATAATAATAATAATAATAATAATAATAATAATAATAATAATAATAATAATAATAATAATAATGATAATGATAATAATGATAATAATAATAGCAATAAACTAGAACAACTGCAACAGATCACCATTGCAAATCTCCATTATTAGTGGTCTGGTTCAGGCAGATATACTGATGAACATGCATAACATAAAAACCATGAGTTCCTTGAAGGGTCTGATCCTCTACAGTCCAAAAAGAATTTCCAGAAATTCAAGATAAGAAAATTTCTTCTTTTTAACTGCTTAGTGCTGAAACCATCTCTGATATTCTTGCATGATACAAATTTTAAAATTAGCCACTTTGTCAGCCATACTGGATGTAAAATCTGCACCATTTTCATTTAGGACAATCTAAACACCATTAGGAGACTTTTGGTGAGAAACCCCTGCCAATTATGACCATCCATTCAGGAGAATTAGTGAGAAGAATTTCAATATATTAATTGTTGCGGCCTAAATGGATACTCAAACTATGCTAGAAAATTATGTAACCTTATCTGTATACTTCAAAAATGACACTTATTATTGGAAGTATGACACTTTCTAAATAAGCAACAAATTATCTTCATTTCAGAATTCATCTAAACTGTATTGACAGTTGCACTCAATCAATGGCCATTTATGAAATTATACCAGTGATTTTCACAAAGAAAAGCTTTCACAAAAACAGTGACTTTATAAATCTCTCATCAGGCACCAGTAGATGTGTGAATTCTTACTTTGAGGTTAGGCTCTATGCATGGCAGCTTCCTACTTTCAGTCAACTACAGTCAGGAAGTACATGTATGGTACACAGTTCCTAATAGCCACTGGTTGGCATCCTTGATGTCAAGCTTTGATGTTATTTTTAGCTATGTTTCAAAATAAATTGCTGAATTCAAATGTTTCTTGTTGTCACAGATTCAGCCACTAATAAATTACCTAGCCAAATATGGGAGAGATATTATTTACATAGTGACATGTTTCTCGTTGTCACAGAACCAACTACTAATAAACTACCTAGTCAAATATGGGAGAGAGAGAGAATATGTACACAGTGCCATGTTTCATCAACTACTGCATGTCTCAGATTTCATGTGTTTACTTCCAGCAAAAAAATGTAAGACCCCAAAACTGTGCACTTTGAAAACCAAATGAAAAATTTAAAAAGAGATATACACTGAATTTGACAATTACCAATCTGATTAAAACTGAGATCTACTTATGATCAGTTATGTCGGAAATCTTGATTTTAATCCGACTGGACAATTACAAGATTCATATTTCTTTCTTTTTTTACTAAATATTATATAAGCCATATTACGCTGGATGTTGTTTTTACATTTTTTTTTAGATAATTCTATGTCCATTAGGAAATCTAACGCAATACCTAAAGAATATAACCATTAACATTCAAGATGTCACTTTGGTGCAGTGAATGAAAATTCAATGCTTCACCAGAAATTGCCATTAACTGCACTGTCTTTGATTGTCTCAACTGGATTTTTCTCTTCTATCCATCTCTAAAATTAATGATATTTAATGAATCTTAAATGATTCTCTGAACAGTTTTCACAATATGAAGAACTTATTTACGTTGATGGGGATGAATTATTCATGAAAATGGATTCATTAGATTCAATCATGGAACCACAAGCATATACTATCAAATAAATTACAAAAATTGGAAAATGATGACATTGATGATCGATTATAGTGTGCTCACAAGCTCTAACAACATTGTGAAATGGTGATAATTTAATGACACTTATAACAGATATCCTTTCCTGGTCCTTAACAAATCTTGCTTTTTGCTTTCCAAAGTTTACACCAAAATCCACATGTATGCAACTATATATATTTTTAGCCAATTTTATCAATTCATATGATTGTAAGTCTGTGTCTAACTGTAAACACAATCACACGAAATGTCTTAGGTCAAGGTTAAACCTATTTTTCACTGTGGGCTGCACTGCATCAACACAGCTAAATACTATCATACATGTACAGTAATTTCAAGCCAAAGAAGAGAAAAATCCTCAACAAATTCTAAATGAATACCTCTCTCAAATACTTTTTCTCAATGGAAAAACAGAAGCCACTGGACTAAGGATGGTGTCACTGAAAAATTTCTTGAGACACAACAGGATTCTTCCAACATTTTATGCAGTTAGAACTATTATGGTGGTGCTTTTAGAGGTCAACTGTATAAATACTTGTGTTACCCTTCCAAGACTGCGTACAACATCTGGGACAAATTTAAATAGACATGACACGTGTTCCAATATTTTTATAATACAGCTAAAACCATCTAAGAAAATGGCTAAGAACTCTCTCTCTGGAAAAACAGATTATTCGTCAGATGATAGTCTTATAAGCATGTCTCCCTCATTACATTGCTCTTCATTATAATGTAATTGCAGATATAATACAGTACCACTATTGACCCCATGACCCAAATCATACCAATGTATAACAATATGGGTTGAAAGAAAACATGGTGAAGCCTAGTCTTGTATCTTTATTTTTCCTTTCCAAAACAAATTTGTATAGTGTCTGCTATACAGTGGTTCAGTATATTATTCCATTCTCAATATATTATGTCGTTCTATACATATGGCAGTTCTCAATTTAACACAGTTCGGTACATAACACGGTTGGTGGTTATGGACCCCAACTTGTGCATTGTAACGGGGGAGAGCTGTACGCATTTATTCCAACATTTTATACAGTTAAAACCATTATGGTGGTACTTTAAGAAAGTAAATTGTTACAATACATACCGGTTTGTTACCCTTCAAAGAAAACTGGCAAGCAACTCACTCTCTATCAGATATACTATAGCTATTTATCTAGAAACACCAGAATGTTCTTAATAGTATGTTAATTAGACTCTTGTTTAAAACTGAAAATAATATTAACTTCACGAGAACCTGTTAAAAACTGTCCAATACTGACTAACTGGCCCTACACTTTTTCTCTGTATTGTGTACAAGTATGTAATACCTATAGGCATTTACCATATGATTTATACTGCTTTTAACTTGGAATCAGAATCCATCATTTATGTCAGTGGCTTTAAACAGTAACAAAATTTTATGATTTTGGTCACTCACACCTTCAAGATACTCAGTTTGTGGCATGGTTAGATATGGAAGAAAACTGACACTGTGAGGGCCCTCTTGGGTTTGCCATCAAGTATTGTTATAAAATTACATATGACAGCTTCTTGATGTGTTCAGCTACAGGTTAATATACATGCTACACTTTATACAGATGTCATTTATATAGCTCTATTTATCAATAATATTAACAGGAAAGGTAAAGGCAACAATCAAGGATAGTTTATGTATTTGCATTATTTTGATAACCTAATTCCATCCTTACCAGGTCCCTCCCCATTGCCTACCGAGGGGCAGGGGCAGGGTGGTTGGGTGTGAGGTGTGGTTCAAAGTTTTAAAACCACTGTGCCTCTTAATCCCCTCCCAGTCATATTCCATAGCTTATAGTCTCTATCTAAAATGGTTTAGAAGGAGTTGCATGGCATCACTCACCATTTACAAGTATGTTAATTAGATTTTTGTTTAAAACTGAAAATAATATTAACTTTAACAAAAAACTGTTTAAATTGGCCAGTATTTTTTACCCTAAAAACATTTCTGTATGTGTACAGGTAAGTACCATCTGTGTTTGCTTATAATCCGGGTCCAAATGCAAACAACATAGACCCTGATCTGCCATCACATAATGTGCCAGCAGATCAGGATCTATGTTGTTTGTTCTACTGATTAGTCCTTACAAACTGTATAGATCCAGATCTGCCGGTGCATTATGCGATGGCAGATCTGGGTCTATGCAGTTTGCAGTTGGTATCGCCTTATACGCAAGCATACACGGTACATGATTTATCAGCAATAACATTTGTAATCATGTACAATTTTTCCAATAGGTTGATAGGGTTAAAATGTAATATATTTAGTCTTACACTAGCAACTTATAACAAAGCAATATTTCCTTGACAATCGGGAACAAATTCATTATGGACTGGATGAACACATCAAATGAAGTCACATCTGCATCAGGTTAAAATAAACTCTTACCTCACTTCCACCCTTACAGTTAGCAATATTACACCAGCAGTTATAAGTATATTTGTTTTAGCTGTTAACAAAAGAACACAGCAGCGTGTGCTTAGTAGGGTCCTCTGATCAACAGCTGGTCTATAGTGATGTCATGGTCATCGTCAAACTCGAAGGATGAACAACATTAGTAAGTCTAACACAGGTGTCTAGTACTCTGGATCCTCAGTTATTGGGAAAATTTGTTGCATATAAGTATATTTATGTATATTTGATGCAGAAGTGCTATACAGTGGCAGGACTACAAGTCATTTATTGGATATCAATATGTGTATTTCATTGTGCAGGAACATGTAAAGCAAAAGACTGTAAAGTGGCTGGTGGAATAAACAAAAAAGATCACCACATTTCTCATATTCTATATTTTATTAATTGAATAATCCCTGCCATTATGTTCCACACTGCTTCAATGTTTTCTTTCTTCTTGTATTGACCAGCCCATGCTTACATAATATTGGTTTTTAAAAAGAATCTTTCTTACAGATTTCCACATAGCTATGGTATTTAAATCATTACACCGTTATGGTTTATATATTTTGGGAAGCACCTAAATATTCTCATAAGATTCTCTGTTCAAAAATATTTTATATCAAAAAGCATAGTGTACAGCTTAAAAAGAGCATTTAACACTATCTTCTGTAACTCATTTGACAGATAAGTCCCACCAATGTAGTGAACTGCCACTATTACATAATTACATATACTGCTGCTATTTTCAAAAACAATAAAACCTAATCTATCCACTACAAGCCACAACATCAGCAGCCATGATAACCACTATGCAAGGTCATGATGGACACTGCATGGGCATATTAAATATCCATTGTGGCGGTGTGAATTTTCTTATATCTGCGATGTGTTTATACACAGAGCAGACAATATTTTTCCTGCCAAAAATCAGCTACAGATTTTTCCAATACACACACACACACAGTGCAACCTGTCAATAGCAGCCACCCATGGGTAATGACCCAAATGTGTACAAACTGGCATCTGTATCTGTGAAAGCAGATTCACCTTTCAAACTTGGTTTCTGAACAAATACCATGCACCGAATACCATTTTCATATAATTTGCAAGAACTCCAATGATAAAATTTGATTAAGTGAGTAATCAAATTGGAATTCCCTTAAAGGTTTTTAGTCAGAAAACCAGATGCTTTTGCAGGGCAACCTGATTTGTCACACACATACATAAAATCCTATTTCTGAATGAAAATCCATAAAGCAAAAAACATGTATATATTATTTTGAATTTTGTATAATAATACATGTAATACACAAGTTACTGACCTGATGTTCATCACATGCCTCTCACATAAGCTGACTGTCTATAGATATTGGTGAGCTGAGCAACTGGCTAATCCAGATATTGTTTTTGAGGCATGAATAGCTGTTTTTCAATTCCCCTGTTTTACAGTTATATGTAAGCTGTCAATCAGTACTGAAATTAGTGTTTTGTCGTGGTGCACAAAACAAAACTAACATTTGTGATTATTTTAATACTGTAATCTTGTGTGAAACATAATTTGCGTGTGTTTTATGATTTTGTTGAATAGTTCACATAAAACAATCTTGATAACATAATAATAATAATAATAATAATAATAATAATAATAATAATAATAATAGCAATAATTCTATTCAGTGCATCATATTTGTTTGAACCTGTGTACAGAGGTTACCGGTGTACAAAGGCCAGTTATGCCTTTTTCCATGCATGGCCATTATTGACGGGTTGACTGTATATAACTTTTTGGGGTTCTGGATCAAAGGGTTGAAGGTTCAAACACAGAAGCCATGCTACTTTCTCTTCCTATGCAAATACAAACTACTGTTCTTACCTGTGCATCTGTCTGGTTACGAAAGGCATCAAATATTTTCTTGACAGCCACAACTTCCCCTGTCCTTCGATCAACCGCTTTCCAGACAATGCCATATGCCTAAAAACAAGAACCAGTTTGTACTGCAAAAATGCAAAAGAATGGTAAACAAAATTTGTGTGAAATATCAGTATATTTGTATTGATTTCCATTTTCTGGGTCAGATATTTATTTCAGTTTCCAACAAATTTCAAAATCAGAAGGTAGCCCTGCTAAAATAAAGTACAAACTTCAAAGATGGCACTTGAAGACGACACTCTTAGCTTTATGATTATTCCCTTTAACCTTTTAATCTGTCATTAGGAAATTAGTATCCTTTTTACAGTATCTTTAAATGGATGTTTCAAAAAGGTGTAGAAAAATGCATGATAACATGTAACATAGCTACCTGACTTCAAAATATGGCAGCCCAACTCCACGATCCTGGTAGCCTCTGGGCTTGGGGCACATGATATGTCAGACCTTGTATTTGAAGATTATTTTTTGAGGATTTGTGAGATTAAAACATAAATTGCTCAAGTGCAAATTTACCTTTCTGGTCGTCTGGTATTTTCAGATCATGCTCCATTCATTGGAAGTGTTAACTCAGCCCTTCTAGCGCATAAGTAGATTCAAAAGCTTCGCTCATATTTCAATTCAAAACGTATCTTTTTTTACTACTGTTTACAATACTTCACATCAAACAAGCATGTACATACACCATGCTTTCTAACTGCTTTATTATTACACTGATCATTTGATGAAAATGACGTAAAAATTATAGAATTAAAATTATATGAATAATGGCTGATATCAAGTGCTGGGGTGACATCAAGGGTTATATTCGAACTTTTCAGGCATCAGCCGAGAAAGCTTTAACATTATAACACTAACCCTTACCCCAGCACTTGATATCAGCCAGTATTTATAGAGTGTGAATTCTATAATGGTCTTATTGCATTTTCACTCAGTTCAAAGAATATAAAAACTAATCTGAAAAAGAGTTTGACCATTTCATATAGCACACATTTTGTTAAATATTAAACCCAAAATGAGCCTTAAATGGAGTCCTTTCATAATATTCTCTTTGATTGGTCAGTGACAGCATTGTGCAACTGCTGCATTATGCCAGAAAAGGTCATTTAGTGTACACTTTAAGGACAGATGCCATTTTCAATGTAGCTGTGGGTTTCAAGGCAGTTTTCCATGTTGAAAAATAAGGTTACCATAGGATTCTCAATCACACGCTTTGGAAGATACTGAATAGATGAGGACTGGTATCAATAATTTTGTAGCTTTCAAACTCTGGTTTCAAACACTCAAAAAATGTAATTTTGAGTGAAATGACACATGGTAATATTTTTGAGGAAGAAAACATACCATATATACTTGCATATAAGTCAAGTCCAACTGCAAACTGCACAGACCCAGATCTACCATCACATAATGTGCCAGGAGATCTAGGTCTTTGCAGTTTGTTAGGAGTAATCAATAGAACAAACAATATAAACCTTAATCTGTTGGTGCATTTGCAATTGACGATCAGGGTCTATGTAGTTTCCAGTTGGACTTGACTTCTAAGTGAGTACATATGGTACCAACACTGAACAATTGGGATGTCAACAGCAGGGCCATCATAAAAGGGGGGAGGCAAAATTGGTGATTGTCCGCGGCGCCAAGCCTGGGGGTGCCATTTAGAGGAGCTTAGAGTATTTTTTCCTGAGTTTGGGGTGCTGATTCTTCTAGCACAAACTTGCGACGGCCCTGGTCAATAGGTATGTTGTCACGGTAAGCAATTGTTAAAATAATGCTAAATTATGTACAGAAGTCAATGACATATATTTTAAATATTATGTAAATTAAAGATAGATTAATCTTTGATTAAAGAATTATAAATTTATAAGTTTTTAGTTTCTAAGATGTATATATTTGCACACAAAGTACAAAATAGTACCTTTAACTATATCTGTTCACAGTAATCAATGAAATAATGCTAAATGCTTTTGTCCCCACCCCACCCCCCAATACGTTTGCTAGTTTGGTTGGATAGCATACAAAAATTGCTCAGGAACAGATTGTTTTCAAAATATTTATTCAGTTTTAGATGTGTTTTTGTTTTCAGATATGTTTTGAAAGTTACAAAATAGATTGATGAAGACAGTGCTCTTTGTAGGAATTTTAAAATGGAAGTACAGAGTCTGATTTCTCCCAAAACAAAAAACCCTGGACCAGAAACTGGAGGTCCTGGAAGCAAAATCTCCTCACTATATAGAATACTGGAAGATGCAAATATGCAGATATGAAGATTACCCATCACCCACTGCCAAGTTCCTGTACCACACTGTATGCACTCTGCAGTTTTCATAAAAAAAGGTTTCATTTAATTTGAGTGTCTTCTTTTATTCTGTAAACGAGAACATGTATCTCAAACCAAAACCACAGGAATCTCTCTTTTTCTCTCTCTCAATTATCTGCAGCTGCGAGATGTTACATTTACAACAACATATGTGATATTAGTTACAGCATACTAAACAGTATGTGCTGATATCACAGATGCAACACACTTAATTGTGCTGATGCAGCCTAGGACTTAGAAAATATGAAAGATTTAAGCAAAGTCATCGAACCTATACCATGTGATAACAGCTTTAATCAGACAATGCTACAGTGAGCACAATGAAAAAATCAAACTTTTCAACCTTATAATAAGGTATTCTTTGGAACAATTGTGTTTAATGTCATATTAGAATAAAGAGGTACATATCAAAGCACCTGTTGTGGGTGTCATTTTATGCCCATTCTAAGGTATAGTATCATATTTGGGTGAGTCAAGAGTGATTGGAACACAATGTTGATACTGCCTGGGGTAGGGGAGTTCTTTCTGAACTTGAATTGTAATCAGCAACAGGCACGTTTCTCAATAAACAGTATAACATCCTTTAAAAATGTTATGCATATGGTGTTTTAATATTAAAATGTGAATACATGGCAATAAATAAAGTAGGTCTTACACACAATTATTGAATTTTCGTCAAACAGAACTTCCTGTCCATGATCACCTATTGTCTCAAATGGTACCGAGACGTTTCGCCCCATGGACGTTTCGGCCCAAGACATTTTGCCCCACTTCATGGACGTACCTGGACGTTTCACCCCATGGACGTTTCGGCCCAAGACATTTCGCCCCACTTCAATGGATGTTTCAGCCCAAGACATTTCGCCCCACATTCTGTGTACATTTCTACATTTCTTAACTATCATTCCCAACAAATATGTTTACCCTTCATATTAAAGTGCACGTAGTTAAGTGGCATTTCGTTTGATCTTTGCTCATACTAGTTGTAATCTTTAATTATTCTGAGACTTCTGTCGGCGAGATTAAAGAACGTGTCGCTGGTTGAGAAACTTACTCGCGTAAGCACCAGGCATTTCCTTGTAGTTTGTTTTTGAAATTCAGCACCAACACCTTACTGAAATGCTGTGCCAGAATGTATGGCCCATGTTAGAGCGATCAACATTAAAACTGGACTGAGACCTCATCTTTTTCTATTACACACCAAGTACATGCCATTTGTTTCTTTCTTGAATAAAAGATGATGCCTTTGAACTCTTCTGGACATATTTTAAACAATAATATCAGAATTGTAAATCAAACAAAGATGAAAACATTGAACTCCTTTTTTGCAAATGACCATCACCAAAAATGGACTTTCATCAGTTTTCGTAACTGCGAAAATAAAAATATCGCAGTATAGAAAATAATGATCACTGTAAACGATAGATTCATTTTCTGATCAGTCTTAGTACATAAACGAAGAAAAAGGTGAAAATATTGTCAGATATAATGACAGGCTGAATGTAAATCTAACAAATTGAAATGGGTCTGTCAAAGAGTCTAAGTATAAGCCTATTCTTCTTCGTCTTCTTAATATTATTGTTATTATTATTACTATCTTATTCTGATATGAGGATAACTTGTCTTACTATCTCTTATTTTCAATACTCTTCATCACGATACATGGAGAAAAGACTTGTTTCAAACATAATTATAATTTCAAAAGAACACCGTTTTAAATGAACATAATTATTTATTAAACGATGTCATGGTCCGAAACGACCATTCAAGTGAGGCGAAATGTCCATTCTTTTTTTTTTAAGTGGGGCGAAATGTCCATTGAAGTGGGGCGAAATGTCTATTGAAGTGGGGCGAAATGACCATTGATGTGGGGGCGAAATGACCATTGAACTGGGGCGAAATGTCTTGGGCCGAAACGTCCATGGGGCGAAACGTCCCTGATTCGTCTCAAATGCATGCATGTAAATTTACGACTGTTATTATTCTGAGTGCTTAACAATTTTGTTCTTAGTGTTAATTTGTTTTTTGTCTTTGTTTTGTTTTTTAATGCAGTGTAATAAAAGCATGCTTGAAGCATAAATCTCAAGTGGATAAGAGGCACACTATTGACCTATAATCTGGCATTTTTTGGTCAAGCACAAACACATCAAGCTCTGATCTGGATCAAACATCGCTTTCAAATTCGAATTCTAACATTAATAAAACTGACATAGGAAATCCACTGGCACATAATATTTAATGAACTTACCCCCTTTCCTAGTCGTTTCTTGATTTCGTATTTTTTGGTTATATGTGGTTCAACCTCTGAGGTATTCATCTTGTGTTATCGCATTTGACAGATCTAACGGCAGACATTGAACCTCATTTTGCACGTACATTTCTTTATCCGCTATGAAAAGTAGTTTGATGACGCGCACCTGACTTTGAAGTCCTAATATTTTAGCTCTAAATACTCCTTTTTTTTTCAACATAACCAAACATATGGTATTTAAAATACAAATTATTGAAAAATAATTATCATCCTTGATTACAATACATATTGGCGTATAAATAAAAGGTTGGAACTATTTATTGATAAAAATTTGTGACATCATCAAAATCCGAGTATTTATGTGTAGTTTCCTAGGAGAAAACGCTTATGGTGTGAAAGGTCAAAGGCAAACATATCCCCAGGTGGCGCTTCGAGAGATACACAGTGCCAAATGGTCTCGGCCTCCTGAGACTGTATCTGCATGGGAAATGTTAGTCTGGTTCAATCAGATTCTCGCGTGGCTCATGTGGGATCTTCGCCATACCAGGGTCCCACGTAAGGTGGGAGATCACACGGGTATTCAGGTCACCATTATTACTTTAGGGTCTATATGCATGTAGCATGGTATTATAATGTATAGGTCAGCCATTTCGCGAGAATATTTTAACACTACATTGAAGTAGAATCTATTCATGTAAATTGATTTATCTGCATTGAATTATTATTATTATTATTATTATTATTATTATTATTATTATTATTATTATTATTATTATTATTATTATTATATTTTTTTAAAAATACAAATATAAATTATTTTTAAAAATGGGGGGGGGTAGAAGTGGGGGGGTATTATTTTTAGCACAGAAACATGATTTTTTAATAACTAGTTACATACAAAAGAATGTATATATGTCTGATTGGTTAATTTATTTGTTATATTATTGTTTATAGTCGGTAAAATAGCTCCAACGAGCTAAAGTTGCTTATTATGGAAATGCGATTCCTATGTCTATGTCTATGGTAGCATCTTAGTACCCTTGGTCGTCTGTTTTAAACACTTGACCTCTGGTGTCTAACCGATGAACCAAGGTACTCTGATGGACCGAGAAGATGCCAATGCAAACGAACTATTTTTTAATTCGCAACTTTCAGTAAATTCTACGGTCAATCCAATCGTAGAAATAGCCAGGTCAGGTCATGCTACACCGGATATCATAAGTAACAGTAGACGGTACTACCCGGGACTGCAGTCCCAGAGTGGACAGCTACACCAGGCTCCCTCTGGAAAGTCCTTTCTGGTGGATCAGGCGGCCGAGTAGATATGCTCATCCCCCTGGTTTTAAAGGCAGATGGCACTAGCTGTGTGGACAGCGCAGGGCATCAGCTCAAGTACAGTAGGACCTGATGGCCATCCACTGCATATGTACTCGCTTCCATATGTCTCGACAGTGTTGTGACACTGGATTCAGACAGGCTTGGACGAGAGAGTGAGGGTGATTCTGCGCAACTTTCCCTCACTTAAATCCAACTCACGCGCAAGTCATGCCATTATCCCCTTCCCCCCCCCCCCCCCCACACCAGATACCTTCAATTCATGTGGCGATGGACGAGTGGCAAAGTAGCAGGTGCGGATACACTGTCAGCTGTAGCTGCAGACCTGCACACAGGTGGCTCAGGGCATAGGGTCCCTTTCCTCTGGACCGAAGCAGCAGTGGAACTTGGTGTCCCCCCCCCCCCCCCCCCCCCCCCCCGTTGACCGAGCAGCCCTAGTTAGGAGCACACTGCTCACCCCCATGTCACGAGGAAGAGGCTAGAATCGGTGCCATAAACATTGCCTGCTTCACTCTAACCCTGATCAGCATACGGCGATTGATGGGGATCGCACTTAGAGGTCGAAATGGTAAAAGGAAGACAAAGGTTACGACACTGACCGTCGGTGCCTGGAATGGACAGGATATCAGCATATAGACCAGAGAGAAGAACAGCTCTTGTTGGTAGAGAACTGGCCAGATTTAAGATAGTAAGCTTGAGTGAAACTCGCCTCAATGAGGAAGGACAACTCACCGAAGTAGGAGCCGGCTACACCTTCTTCTGGAGTGGCCCAAGTAAAAAAAGCGACCTGGAGCTGGTGTTTGATTTGCCATCAGCATTGCCTACTTCATCTTAACCCTGATCAGCACACCGCGGGTGACGGGGATCGCACTTTACCGGTCGTAAACCTAACAAGAAGACAAAGGTAACGCAGCTCACCATCGGTGCCTGGAACGTACCCACACTAATGGACAGTACATCAGCAGATAGACCAGAGAGAAGAACAGCTCTAGCTGGTAGAGAACTGGCCAGATTCAACATCCAGATAGCAACACTGAGTGAAACTCGCCTAGCTGAGGAAGGACAACTCACATACGTGGGATCCGGCTACAACTTCTTCTGGAGTGGCCGAAGTAAAGAAGAGCGACGTGAAGCTGGTGTTGGGTTTGCATCAAATCACAGATAGTCAGCAAGCTCACGAATCCCCCAAAGGGCGTGAATGACAGACTAATGTAAATGAGACTCCCACTGTATGGAAAAAGACACACAACTATCATCAGCGCCTATGCATTTATCAAGACCAACCCAGATATGCGAGTGACGAAGGCCATGAGAAATGTCGAATGCTGAACCGACCACGGCCTCATAGTCTCCAAGCTCAATATCCCGATTCAGCCTAGCAGACGACCACAAGGCAAAAAAGCCCCCCAAAAGATCAATATCCAAATTGAAATAGGATAATGTGGAACAGGCATTTGTTGAAGAACTGTGCAGCCACGTAGATACAACTGATGCAAACTCCGATGACGTCGAGGAATAATGGGCATCCGTCAACGATTATATGCACTTGGCTGCATCCAAAGCCCTCCGTCCCACCACACGTAAACATCAAGACTGGGACTGGTTTTATGAGAATGATGCTACCATACGGAGACTACTGAACGAGAAACATTGGCTCCCAAAGTCCTGTTTAGGAGACAGCACATCATCATCCAAGAAGGCAGCCTTCAACGACATCGAGAGGACTGTCTAATGTAAACTCAGAGAGTTGCAATACTCATGGCTGAACAACAAGGCAGATGAGATTCAGTTCTACGCAGACAGGAATGACATGAAGAACGTCTGTGTTGCTTTGAAGACAATCTATGGTCCACAGTCATCCGAAACATTTCCAATACTGAGTACTGACGGCACCTCATTGCTTACTGACAAAGAAAATATACTACAACTATGGGCAGAACACTTCAACAACATCCTAAATATATACATTAAAAAAAATGATTCCTACTATGTAATGCTATTTTACCTAAAACTTAATGCAAACAGTAGTTTAGTTAATTGTTAATATGCAACAGGATTGAAAGTGGTGACTGTTTACTATTTATCTCAGGTAAAAAGCAAACAGTCACCACTTTCAATCCTGCTGCATATTAATTTGTATAGCAATTTGGAAAATTGGCATGAGAAATGAAGCATTGACGATTAATAGTTTCTGATTTTCTTAAATTAGTCACTCAGTAAAATCATGTTGTTTAAAAAAAATCGCTATTTACATTTAAGTTATAAATTTTTATTTCACAATTTTCCTAATTGCTAAAAATGTACATTCGTAATGCAAAATGGAATCATGTCTGTGAAAGTAAATATCGTCTTGTACGAAACCAGATACTGTTTTCCTAATGAGGCACACCAGTATTGTTAGGTTCCATAGTTGTATAGCGTTTTTCATTTGAGATGTACCACTGTTTTTAATGTTTCTATCAGTTTCCTTGAAATATTCAGAGAAATATTAACAAACTAGTAATTAATCAAATAAAAAATATAAAAAAATTACTTTCTGTTTCACGATATCAGAATTTTGTTTAATTATACAATGTTTTCTCGAGGGAATATATAGGAACGCTCCTCGATCATTTCGATGCATACAGTATATTTCATGGAATGTTGTAATTGTTAGTTTATGCCACTCTTTTAAGTAAAACAACGTAACCTCTGCGACTTTTGTGATGTGGCTCCTGCATTTTACACCTGTCAATTACATTCGATATTGCTAATACCTGCGACATTTCTTGCGTGGACCCCCAAATTTCACACCTGTCAATTTTTATGATTCCCTTTTTTCGCATGCCATTATTCCATATCGTTAAAAAAATAACAAAATTTAAAAAAAAAAAATTATTGCGCATGTAAGACCTACCGGTCACGGTGTGAATAGACACTTCATAATCGGAATATTTCGAAAGCCTTCCTTAATTAATGCCAGAGCTTGCCGAGGCTGCAAAGGCTGGTTTCAATTTTCATAATACGATTCACCGATGTCTGAAAGACCTCTTTGCACAGGTAGCAGTGAATCATGCTGCATTTGAAAAAGGTGTACTTTTTGCCAAACGAAGGCCACACTAAATACTAAAAATAATAGCAGCATATCTTAGTTCTTCGAGATTTCGATAAAAACATTAGCTCTCGTTCTATCAGAGTACATTTCTTGTGTATAGCCTCGAACAACCACTTTTCGTGCACTTAACGTGAATTTTAACGCGTTCGTTATAATATTGTGATAATCTATTCAAATAACCATAGAAAGTGTTCAACTATATCTACTTCATTTATTCATCGTTAAAATTTTTTTGGCATTCATGTACATTAGTTCAGAATTGCAGCTTTTTTTCCGAGCGTGTTTAATTTTGCTTATTTCCGGAAGTGGCGTCATTGGTTCGCGATGCTAACTAAAAAGTCACGTGGCATATGACCGGAATGTGCCAGTTAGGTAAAGGTATGGATACTGTTAGTTCATAGCGTCTCCATGTTTTTGAAATAAAAAAAAATAAAATTTAAATATGAAAAAAAAATTCCGTTTATTTTATATGCAGTTTGTGCACTTACATTACTGCTAATGCTTGTCTTTACCATATGACTCGATAGACAGAGAGAGACAGACAGACAGGGAGAGAAAAATTTAAAAATAGACACTGGTGAATGGATACACATTTTATTATAATAGATTCAATGTCTTTTGATGTAGAATATATGTTCATTATGAAATAAAACTGAAACGAAAAAGTCTGTAGTGAATATACATTTCAATGTAAATTTTTCTTACATTGTATAAGAACCCCACATGATTAAAACCAAATATTTACATTGGCTATCTAGTTTTATTAATTTGCAAAGTTGGTTTTCCTGTTCAAAATATGTAAACAAAGTCATCATGTGATCGGCGGTGCGATCTTTAGCATATAATGGAAAATTCAAGGCCAAAATGTCTGACACAAATAAGGCATTAGTGAAAATATAGATTTTCATTCTGATTTTTTAAAATTACATGAAATTATCTGTTTAAATCTCATTTTGTCTGATTTTACTGTTTAATTCATTCCGGTCACTCATGAAGAACGCTGGTGACACAGTTGATGATGTCGTTATCTCGAAACAAGCGTGTTAAGGCGTGAGAAACATGGTGCATGATTGAAGGAGGTGCATGACATCGGGTGGTTGGACGATACTTATTTCTCCGTGACCAATCATGGAAAATGAAAAGTGCATCCTCTTGTATCCTATTGTCGTTCCGATGAAATGTCACTTTCTTCCATTTTAAGTAATATAAAAATATTTTTTACCAAGAAGTTAACACTTCTACATAGCCTGGTATGAGCACATGCCCGGGAAGATATTATTATTACTATTATTTTGTTAACGTTGTTGTTCCTTTCCTACGTGACGTAACTTGTAGCTTCATTATCTTAAAAAAAAAAAAATAGGGATTGTGCAGGATCAAAATTGAAAACGTAGGCAGCAAACCATTACTGATAGGATCTTACTATACAAGCCACACAACTATGATCGTACAAGGTTTTTGATGAACAGAAAAGATCACTAGATCTTGCCTCCAAATGTTGCTGCAAATGCAAACCAACTCAAAATAAAAATTTGTGTTTGTCTGTAGGGATGGTACTGAAATGTTCAGTGACTTTAAAGCAGAACAAATGATTACAGTTCCAACTAGAGGCCAAAAATATATTGGATTTGTTCTTTACAACTAATCCAACTCTAATCAGTAAAATCTAACAATCCTAGGAACCAGTGACAAAGATGCTAACATCCATCCATTCTAACATGAGACAAAACTCCAAACAAAACCAGCCCATGCACTGTACCATTATACAAAAAAGCTAACTGGACAAACATAAACAAATTATTACAGATTATTATGATACGCTGCTATCAAAGATTAGATATGAAGCCACAAGGGTTGAAGAGCTTTGGGAGAACTTTACAACAGCCATAAACAAATGTGTATCCCTTTGAGACAAACATGGACAAAGAATGGTCTCGCCTAGCTATCTTGCAAGCTGCATAGGCTGTCACAGGAAAGAAACTTTATATTGAAGATGCAAAAAAATTGGGGAAAACAGGACAAAGATGATTTCATAAAGTTAAAACACTACATTAGAAAACAATCACAAAACCACAGCTCCAACTACCATTTAATAACAGCCCATAACCCAAGATGCCAGACATAGTAATTTCTACACATGGATCTGACAGATTACTGCAGAAATTAAATCCCCAGCAGGACCTAACCAAAAAAGACATATTGTCATTAAAACACGACACATGGATTCATACCTATATTGCCAGTTTTGTTTCAAAAGTGCATTGATATTGTTAAATTACCATCTATCTGGAAATTGCTAGCATCTCCCCTATCTTCAAGAAAGGGGAAAAATACAAACCAGCAAATTAAAGACCTATATCATTAACCTGCATTCTCATAATATCAATATCCATGAAAATCTAAAAGTAGTGTCCACAACTGGAATATGCCTCTACAATCTAGTCCCCTCACACCAAAAACCTTGTCCATCAACTTGAATCTGCCCAAAGATCTGCTGCCAGATGGTTGAAACTAGACCACAGACAAACATCCAGAGTTACAAATTTAAATCACTAAATTTAACACAAAGTGGACAGTAGACTGGACCTCATTTATAAAATCACCAAGGATCATGTTGCTATCCCCAAAGAAACGACCATCTATACTCACTTATAGGTCCAGTGCAACTACAAACTAGAGAACCAGATATGCATAATGCACAGGCAGATCTGGGTCTCTGCAGTTTGCTAGGAGTAGTCAGTACAACAAACAACATAGACGCTGATCTGCCAGCACATCAGGCTGTTTGCAGTTGGACTTGACTTATAAGTGAGTATAGGCGGTATCTACCTCCATTAAAGAGACAATCATGCAACTACCATATCTTGCCTATAGACAAGTCCAGATTTATACAGATTGCTATAAATATACTTTCTTCCCTAACAGCATCCTCCATGGAATTCTCAACCTGCTGACCAAGTTAACTAGTCACGTGTGGGTAAATTTAACCTGGCAGTTAGCCACATCCTATATACCTGACTATAGTTCCATGCATACTTTATTTTTTCATTTATTTATTTTTCTCATCATGTATCCAACCATTCCATCACTATTATTATCTATGACAAGACCACTGTCATTTAAGAATCTTTTCTTCACACACTTACCTAAAACTTCTTTCCGCTAATATAACTGCCTAGACATACAGCTACAAGAACCCCGAAAATGGGTTATGTAGTATCGGGAGATAGGTAACAAGTAATCTAACAGTAGGTCTGTTACATAATACACTAGCCATTGTCTTCCAGTTTGGGAATAAATGGCCCTTTATTATATTTTATTGACATTTTTGCTATCAATAATAAAGTCAGATCCAGAGATTTAGATCCTAAACTTGATGATCACTTGTAGGATCAGAGCTGAGATTTTACCACGGCCCGATTAGGTTTTACTTCAGAATACAGGGGTTTTCCTATACTGTTTTTGGCGCTAAATCAATGCCCCATTCCCAATCCTAAGAAAGTATATACTTTTTTCCAATTTTCACCCCAAATTCCCAATTAAGAGGAGCTAGGTTGGTGATCAAGATAACAAGTGAAATCTTTGTTCCTTTATTGCATTCCTAAGTGAAAAATGAGAAGGAACTACCGTATATACTCACATATACGCTGATACCAACTGCAAACTGCATAGACCCAGATCTCCTGTCGCATTATGCACCGCCAGATCTGGGTCTATGCAGTTTGTAAGGACTAATCAGTTGAACAAACAACATAGACCCTGATCTGCCAGTGCATTATGCGATGACAGATCAGGGTCTATGTTGTTTGCATTTGGACCCAGCTTATATGTGAGTATATTCAGTACAGACAGCTGCTTTAAAATATAGACAAATGAGCAATGAAAAATATGGAGCTTATAGCATTTTGAAATTTAGAAGATTTATGGAATTAGTTTCAGTTGTGGTATTACATTATGGTTTGTGGAAGTACTGACTGCCATTTTATTTATTGACAAAGCATTCATCTTTTGTTCATTGGTTACATTTGCAATGTAGCTTAGAACTGAAGATCAGTTGATCCTGTTCACACTCTTTTCAGTTTCCAGACAAAATGAAAACTCCTCTGTATTTGTTCCGCATGATGTTTTGCCTGTCAGAGATTTCACTATTCACTAATTTTTAGGATTTCATTTAACTCTTACCAAAAAAAGAAATTATATATTTTTTTCAGATGGATTTATTATAAGGGAGGAGGATATTATCAGTAATGACACGAAAAGAAAGTTCCGGCATCTTGCACGGGAAGTTTCAGGAGAAAATTTTGATGCTCCACAAGATAGCAGGATTCTGTTTGGTTGCATAAAACACCCAAAAGGTCTGAAGAAGCCATTACTGGTTGCAGAGTTGGCATTTCAGACTGCAAATATTAAGCTGTCAGAACCAGGTGTAACTTTTGATAGTAACTATTTTCATCAACTTGAATTTATATTCGTATTGGGTGATTACCAAGGCTGCAGATATGGAACAGCTTTAGTGGAAAAAGCAATTGAAATCTGCAGGTGGCATGATTGGTCCAGAGCAATCAGATTGCAGGCAGCAAAGAATGCTGTCAAATTTTTTGAAAAACAAGGCTTCAGGAAGATAGGAGAATGTATTAACTGTTTACATTATGGATCGAAATTGTTCAGAACACTGTATAATATGCAGAAACAGTTAGATTAATAGTCCTGACTGAGCCTTGGTTATCAAATTAAATTATTCTCATATTGATATGAAAATGTATTTTAACCACCATTGTGTTCAAAAGGTTAACTTCAGTATGTGTTCAAGTCAAATGCCAAATTAAATCATAACTACTTCTATCATGGTTATTGTGATGCTAACCATACATTATGTATTCAGATTGCAAGGTTATGATATTATTTAAACATTTCTTGCTTTTTTCATTAGCCTGTGTGTCTCATTGTATACAGGCATATCTGCATGTGCATGCAAACTCATCAGTTGGAAAACTCAGAAAACTTTCCCAATGTAAGCCACCGTAACTCAGTTGGTAGAGTGTCAGAATCGTAATTGCAGGTTTCAGTATCCACCCAGGCCAGCCTGGGTTGGCTGCCTTGGTGTGTTTGTTGATAAGGCGCTTAGCTTCTGTTTCCTTGGCATGATATGGCCAATAATGTGTTAAAAGTGCCATTAAACCAACGAACCAACCAAACAATCAGATTAAATTGCAAGGTTAATATTTTATTAATACATTTTACCTTTTATCACCATTGAAGTTGGGGGGTGGGGTGGATATAGTGTTTTGCACATTTCATTCGTGTTTTTGTTTATTCATTACCCTCTCACTATTTTGTTACACCCTCAATATCTCAGACCTAGTGAAAATTAGTATGTGGATGCATCTTGGGAAAAGTAATTCAGCCATACCAACACTAGGTCACTGTGACTTAATTTGCATGCTTGAGCAACTAGCATTTTCAGCTGTTTGTTCGCTACACCCTCAATTTCTTGGACTCTGCTTGACCTATACTAATGGAAATATTTATTTTTTATTGCCCCAGACCTATTTCAGTGGCAAGGTTAGGATGCTTTGTAGTGACCATTTACAAAAACGAAGTGATCAACATTGATGTATAACAAAGATGTATGTAATTTACACAGTATAAAAGCATTTGAATTAGCAAGTAAGCATATATTTGCTATATCTATTTCAACTCAATATGTCTGAAGATTTCAGGGGGGAGAGAGAGAGAAGGGAAGGAGGAGAATATAATCGTGTGGTATTAACATTTCTATATTGTTAATCTCCTAAATTAATGGTAAATATATAATACTGACTTAGTTATTATCATGAATAACTTAATAAATTTGTGAAAAGTTGCATGTATACGATCTATGCATCTGTATATTTGTTAAAAAAAACCAAGAAACATCTAACCCTCAAACAATTGTTATACATCATTATTTTCACGAAAACTTGCAAAATATTAAATTTCCAAGGATATTTTTAACCATATTTACTTATTATAAATGATACATTTTTTCAAACAGTTAATCCATATATATGTAGAGAGAGAGATACATGTACGCATACATACACCTGCAAGAAAGAGAGAGAGAGAACGAGTTATTTTCTCAAAGTCGGCACTTCATTCAGTGATTACTTTAACAAAAAACATGTGACATTATTTACAGATATGAACTACTCCACTTTCATAATTACTGCTCTATTTCCCTATAAATATGTTTTCACATGATTCCATTTAGTAAATAACTTTCTACTTTTGCATCTCTCAAATTAGACTAATTAGCTTCAAATTTAAATTAAATATCAAATCAAAGTAGTGTTCTTGCAGACTTGGTCTATTGTTTCAAACTTTCAATCTAAATATAATAGATTTTGCTAGTAACAATACTAGATTTACTACTAGATTTACAAAACTTTACTGGCAAGGTTATATTTAAATCTCCAAAGGAAAATAGATTTTCGGAAATCTCGAAATCTACTCCAGTTTCGGTTCTGCACAAATTTAAAACCCAACACCAAAATTGTTTCACAACAACACAGTTGCAAAATAAATGTTTAATCGTTCCTTCCTCATTATTACAGAAAGAACACCCTTTATCAGCTACAGAACCAATATTGAAAAAACTATTTTTGTAGTCAGTTGTGGTTTATTCTAAACTGGAGCCACCATAATTTTGTATCCACAGTACTTTTATATGGAATCAAATATACCTTATTCCACCAATTTTGGAATGTTGAATTTAATAAATAAAGGTTTCTTGAGCTTTGGGACACAGAAAAAATTACTTTACTAAACTATTATATATCTCTGCATCCTTGTCAATTCCTAAATAGAATTTCAATATTCTTCGGGAAAAAAGGATGCAGATTTTTTTCTCGAGTTGCAAATTTAATCTTTTTAAATAAAGCCTCATTGCACTTAAAATACCATAAAACTGTGTAATCTGGGATGAAAAATCATATCACTAACAAAACTTTTCATATGATAAATATAAACATTGCTCATCAAAGAAAATGATATATAAATTTTACCCCCTGCGGCAACCATGATTGATACAAAATTGGTCCGTGTTAATCGTTATATTTTTTTCTCCAGAAAATTCGTGTACAATTTCAAAGAAGACTGTATCTTTTTTGATTGTCATAAATTCTGCTCATGCTAAAAGTACATCCTTCCAAATAATTTTTTAAAATATTTTTGGATAATTGTGATATTTGCATACCATTTAATTGAAAAAAAGTGTAATGTGACAACTCCTGTTTATTGAGAAAGTAATGTTATATTTTGCCATTTAGAATGATGAATCAGCAAATGATTTACCAAAGATATTTTAAAGATTTTATAAAAGATGCTCTGTGTTTCATGTGCAATCCACCTTCTTCTAACTTAATAATAAATGTTGTTCTACTTATATTATCAGGACCGTTATTGCACATAAATTTATAAAACATTTTTCAATTCTTTTTAGAACACTTGCTGTTGGATTTGGCAACATTATGAACAAACATGTCAGTTTAGATAAAGCCATTGATTTTAGAACAATAATTTTCCCATATATTGTTCATTTTCTTCGATTCCATACCCCTAAAAGCTTTTGTACATCTTGTATTTTGTTTTTAAAATTATTTTCCACAATCTCTTCTGTATTCATGGATAACTCGACTCCTAATAAAGAGAAATTAGAAACCCAATCAAATCCTAAATTTGTACACATCTGTGTCAGGGAATTCTTTAATGCCCCAAGTTTTATCACTTTCGTTTTGTTGATATTCACTTTTAATCCCGACATCGATGCAAGTAAGTCTAATGTATCTACCAAGGCACACAAAGAGTTCTCTGATCTAATATGAACAATGTGTCATCTGTATACTGTGCCAGTTGAATTTCATATCCATTTATGCATTTGCCTTTAATATCATTACCAGTATTGTTCTGAACCATAATTCCTAAAATTTCTGCTACTAATAAAAACAAAAAAGGGGGAGGGAGGGTCCCCTTGATGACAACCATGTCCAGTTTTAAAAACTACAATGCAAATCCATTTTGAATTGCACGTTTTACCATTTTTATAGAATAAATATATATATATATATATATATATATATATATATATATATATATACAATATTTCATTTGTTCACAAAAATTAAAAAAAGAAAGCACTTTCTGTTCCATCTCCAAGAGATGGTCGAAAGTTTTTTTCAAAATCAACTTCTAAAATAACACCATTCATGTGATTTTCTTCTGTAAAGCACATAGTTTCATACATCAGTCTGACTACCTCCCCCTTGTACCAACCTTTCATAAAACCTTTTTGACTTTCATGTATTAATTTTGGCAAATATTTTTTTTTTACTCTGCTTGCTATAACTGATGAGGCTATTTTATAGGAAATATATATAGTTATTTCACCCTCTCATTTTTTTTATTCATCTTGTGTCAATTTAGGAACCTCATATCTTTCCAGTATATCATCTAGTTTTATTGGACTTGTATTATTATCTTGTCCACTAAATAATGTATCATAGAACTTTCTCACCTCATTCAAAATTTTGAATTGGTCAGTGATTATTTGCCCTGATTCATCTTTGCTTTTGTTATTGTTTTGTTTATATAATGTCTTTTTTCCAAGTTACAAAAATATTTTGTCGTTTTTTCTCCTTCTATCCACTTACTTTAGATTGTCTAATCATCCCTTGTACTTTCTCTTTTGTTATTTCTTCCAGCCGAATTTTGAAATTTTCAGGTACATCCAAACTTGATACATTATATCGAAATATATTGAAATTTGTTTTAATACATTTTCCAAGTGTTCAGTTTCTTTAAACAATTTTATTCTTTTTTCTTTTCCCTTTTTCTATAAGAAAAATGTTCTAACATGAGGGTACAGATTTATAATAAAAGGATTTCGAAGAATAATTGATCATCCATATTATTACTATTATTAGTAGTAGTGGTAGTAGAATACAGTAAATTTATTTCTTCTAATTTTTTTCTTTACCTTTTCTACATATACTTTGTCTTTTAGCAACAAATTATCGAATTTCCAAAAACCTAGGCCTTTTTTAAATAGTGTAAATTGAAAGGCGAGTATCTTTGGGGAATCATCATACCTATAGCTGGGACATGTGTGTATATTCTTACTATCAATAATACTTAAACTTTCTTCATTGATCAAGAAAAAATCTAAACGTGCCATTTTAAAAGAATTTTTCTGAATCCCAGTATACTTTTTTTATCTCAGGATTATAAATTCTCCAACAGATCGCAGAGATACAATTCTTTTTTCAGATCCAGTACTTGCTTTCGGCTTATTTATTGTTCTTTAGTTGTATACAGTTATATCGCAATCTTGAACCAAGTTCCAGTCCGCACAGATGACAGTGGTAGGATTTTCATACTCTTTGATATCTGATTTGACTGCATCAACAAAATATTGGAGAATCTTCATTTGAGCAATACATATTAATAAGTGTCATTTGTTGATTCTCAACTTCCATATCAAGAGCAGTTATATTTCCTTTGTTATCCTTAAAGCATCTTGAAACATTAAAATATATATTATTTGTGAAGAGTATTGGCAAGCACTGAGATGTGTTTGTACCAGAACTTAAAATAACATTTATATCCCCACTCATTTCAATATATGATTCGATTGCTTCTGTGAAATGAGTATCTTGTAAACAATATATGGAACAGGTTTTTTTTTTACAAATTCAAACACATCTTTTTGTTTTTGCCCATCTCCTAGTCCCTTTGTATTTAAAGACGAAATACTAACCATTTTCAAATAAGATTAAAAGAATAGTACAATTGTTACAAATATACCCACACAACATAAATTGTAAATATGGCAATAAAATGTTACATCCTGTGAAGGATCTCCTGAATGACCAGGCAAGAAAAAAATCTTAAAATGTTTAAAAAGAAGAAGGGAGAGAAAATTTAAGTAGTAGGCATATAGATAAAAAGAGAAAGAAAAAAAAATCATAGTCAAGGTCACAGTACATTTCATTTTGGAAAGTGAAGTACATGTACTGTGATATTTTATAAAAAAAATATATTGATTTGCATTAATCCATCTAAGCAATAACTGCCATCTATTATTAATATTGTTTTATATATATTTCATCTGCACAGGAGAAGTATGTTAATATATCAACCTGCTTCCTCTGTAAATGTACTATGTTTAGTGTACATCTGTCATTTACGTCATATTATTTTTTATAGTTAACTAATAATTTAAAATGTTGAAATTTAACTAGCACTCCAGTGATAGCGCATAAAGTGCCAAAAAAGATTATTGTAGGTTATGTTCATGTTTGTAATGAGCATGTCAAAAAAATATGTATATTTGTCGTTCACAAACTCATTTGATTACTATCTGCATTAATCTTTCCTTAAAACATATAATTCAATGGGCTTCTTAAAATAACCAACATGCTTCTCAAAATAAGCATTTAAAAAGAAATACATTTGTGTAAGTATCCTTTACAAATACATTTGTGTAAGTATCCTTTACAAATACATAAAGAAATACACGAAGAGATTTTATGCTGCATAATTTAACTCCTTTACACAAGTAAATTACAAGCAATAAATTTCCTGGATAAATTAAGATTTCAGATAAATGAGATTTATTTGTACAGTTCTGTATATCTGGAAAGGACACATGTCGGCCTAATAAACCAAATGTCTAAACCAACTTGGCGGGGGAGGGAGGAAATAAAGAATTCCCATTGCCCACTTTTAGCATAAGCATTTCACTTTGCAAAATATTGCATCAGATATCCATGTAAAAATTAATTGTTCCACGAAACAAATCATATAGTTGTACAATTATACAGTTATGTACCTTATATCTTCTACTTAAATGGAAGAACAAGCATGTCTATTGTGCTGCTGCCGCTGCGTTAAAATAGCCAAAATAGGTGATCCTGATATGCCCTAAAAACTGTTTGATCAGTTACTAGAAAGTCTTCATACTGATTCCCCCATCCATCTAAGTTAGATGAGCAGATGTAACCAGTTGCATTATCACTTCATGTACTTCTTAGTCCATTGATCGCTGGTACATCATACCTAAATTCAATATAGTTATCTCCCTTACTCTTGTGAAGCACAATATGCAATGCACATACAGTGCTTCACGAGAGTATTATTAGCTTTACATATTAACTTTTTTTCTGCATGTAATTTAGCATGTTTTTGAAATAATTTCAGTTGCAGTGGTTTCTTGAAATTTTCTACCATTATGCAATTTTGCGAACACCTTGCTATCTTATATCCATATACTTTCTATGGAGTTTAATTTTCCGACTTTCTCCATGAAAGCTTGAGTGATAGTTTCTTTTAGTTTTTGATCTACATATTCTTTTGATGCTACTTTTCTCAAGCCTTGGAGACAACGTCCAATTTTTTTTTATCTATCATCTCCGTTCATGTAGTATCTTGCTCCTTTATCAAGAATTGACAAATCCGAGTCTGGGTGGGGGTTGGTAGGGTGGCGATTGGGGTATACACTGATATTGCTCTGTTTGACATTGATTTTGGATATACTATACTTTCTGGATCTGCCATGTATTTTTCTTTACTTCCATGTAAATTCTTTAATGAACATTTAGGAGGCATTTTCTTTCAGGTATGCTAAGTTTCTATGAACTAAACGACTTTGCTTAGCTAAACATTGATACACAAGCATATTAATTTATGCTTCGATATGGTCCTGTTCAATTTTTAACAATATATAATATGATATATAATATGCTAACTATTTGTGTACATTTTGAATTGGAAGTTATATTATGGCATGTTGATCAGTGACATCAGTACTCATGCCTGTGCCTGTGGTTCATGCCTCAAAATGACCAACTGATTGACATTGATGAAAAACACATGTTGCAAAAACTCCTTAAATATGAAGACAAAAATAAAGAGTCCTCAGTCTGAAAAGTAACACTTACATTTTTCACTGACAGAAAAAATATATGATTCCATAAACTTCCTTATCAAATGAAATTATCATCCACTGGAGAAGACCGATCTTAACTCGGTCATGGCAACCTTGACCTCTGCTTTCATAAAAATTGGTATTTGGATAAATATTGACAAAAGTAACACAACCACACCAAATTTGACCCAATTATCTCACTTGAGTGACCTTTGTATTTTCACCTGTTTGTTACATCAACAATATCTTCAACCATATTTCACCTACACTCATCAAAATTGTTATGTGGGTACATCTTAATTTAAGTAACATAACCATACCAAAATTAAGTCTAATGACCCAGATTTCATGCTTGAGTGACTTTTGTATTTTCAATTTTCTGGACCCTATTTCACCGACACTTTCAGATTAGTATGTGTTAGTATATCAAAGAAAGTAACCATATAACAAGAGTTCCTGGAAGAGACTGACGCTCTAATGGGTGAAAAGAACTTCTAGGAATTGAAACTCAGACCATTTCTTCCTTTTAATTGTCGAGTGTTGAAACCATCTCTGATAATCTTCAGCGATAACAAGATTTTCAAATTCTCTGCCATGGTGTATATATTGGATGTCAGCTTGGCACCATTTTCATTTAAGACAAAGTAGACATCATTAGAAGTCTTTTAGTGAAAACCCTATGTCATAATGATCATCCATTCAGGGGGAGTATTGACAACAAGATTTTTAAGACAGTCGTTTTGGCAGCCATATTGAATGTATGACTGGCACCATTTTCATTTAGGACCAACTATTGGTGAAAATCCCGTGCTGATATAGACATCCATTTGGGAAAATCCCATGCTGATATAGACATCCATTTGGGAAAATCCCATGCTGATATAGCCATTTATTTGGGAAAATCCCATGCTGATATAGACATCCATTTGGGAAAATCCCATGCTGATATAGACATCCATTTGGGAAAATCCCATGCTGATATAGACATCCATTTGGGAGAATTATAGTTAACAATATTTTAAAGACATGACTTTCCACTTAGAAGTAGCAATAACAAGATTTTCAAGATGGCTGCTGTGGTGGCCATATTGGATGTCAGATTGGCACCATTTTAATTTGACCAACTAGACATAAGTCTTTTAGTGAAAACCTCATTGATACACCCATCCATTCAAGAGGAGTAGCAATAACAAGAGTTTCAAGATGGCCACTGTGTGGCAGCCATATTTGAAGTCAGATCGGCACCATTTTCATTGAAGATCAACTGGACATCACAAGAAGTCTTCTGGTGAAAACTCCACGTCAATATGACTTTCAGTTCAGGTAGAGTGTGATAGCAAGATTTTTAAGATGGCTGCCATGGTGGCCATATTGGACATTAGATCAGTACCATTTACATTAAGGACAAACTAGACATCTTCTGAAGTCTTCTAGTGAAAACCCCATGTTGATATGACCGTTCATTCAGGAGTAGCAATAACAAGGTTTTCAAGATGGCTGCCATGGTAACCATATTGGACATCATATCTGTACCATTTTCATTTAGGACCAACTAAACATTGTAAGAAGTCTTTTAGTCAAAACCCCATGTTGATATGACCATCAATGTAGAACGAGTAGCCATAACAAGATTTTCAAGATGGTGGCCATATTGGACATCAGATCAGCACCATTTTTTCATTTAAGACCATCTAGACATCATAAGAAGTCTTTTAGTGAAACCCCATGTTGATATGACATTCAGGAAGAGTAGCAATAACAAGACTTTCAGGATGGCTGCTGTGGCGGCCATATTTTATGTCAGATCAGCATGATTTTCATTTAGGACCATTTAGACATCATCAGAAGTCTTTTTAGTGAAAATCCCATGTTAATATGACCATCCATGTGGGAGGAGTAGCGATAACAAGATTTTCAAGATGGCTGTCATGGCAGCCATATTGGATGTCAGATCAGCACCATTTTCATTTAAGACCAACTAGACATTGTAAGAAGTCTTTTAGTGAAAACCCCATGTTGATATGACCATCCATACAGAGTAGCAATAACAAGATTTTCAAGATGACCACCATGTTGGCCATATTGAATGTCAGATTGGCACCATTTTCATTTAGGACCAACTAGACGCCATAAGGAGTCTTTTAGTGAAAACCTGATTTTGATATGACCATCCATTCAGGAGGAGTAGCAATAACAAGATTTTCAAGATGGCTGTTGTGGCAGCCATATTTGATGTCAGATCAGCATGATTTTCATTTAGGACAAACTAGACATCATCAAACGTCTTTTAGTAAAAAACCCATGTTGATATGATCAGCTATGTAGGAGGAGTAGCAATAACAAGATTTTAAAGATGGCCACTGTGGTGGCCATATTGGATGTCTGATCGGCACCATTTTCATTTAGGACCAACTAGACATGTCTTTTAGTGAAAACCCCATGTTGATATGACCATCCATTCAGGAGGAATAGTAATAACAAGATTTTCAAGAAAGCTGCTGTTGTGGCCATATTGGATGTCCAAGCAGCACCATTTTCATTTAGGACCAACTAGACCATGGGAATGTGTGTGTAAAGTTTCATGACAATCCTCCAAGTAGTTTAGGAGGAGTAGTGATAATAAACTTGTGCTAACGGAAGGACAGACAACAGACCATCCATTAAGCTCTTCTGGTCTTTGTCCAGTCGAGCTAAAAACTAAGTGTGACCTACTTTTCATGCTTTAGTGAGTTTTGAATTTTTAGGCATTTAGTCACCCTCAACAGTTTGGTGCCTATTTCACATAGTCATGAAATTTGGTATGTGAATGCATCTTAATGCAAGTAACTCGACCATACCAGCACCAGGGTCAATGTGACTATATATTCATGCTGGAGTGACTTTTCTATTTCTAACTATCTATTCAGTACCTCCTCAATATCTTGGACCCTAGTTTGGCTACACATATGAAAAGTGTAATGTGGATGCATATCAAGATGAGCAATCCTACCATATGAAATCTAGGTCATTGTGACCTAATTTTCACATTTGAGTTACTTGTGTGTTTTCAGTTGTCCTTTTTGTTATACCCTCAAAATCTTTGACCCTATGTCACCTACACATGAAACTTGGCATGTGTTGGCATAACAAGAAGGGAAACTCAACCAAAGCAAAACTAGATCACTGTAACCTAATTTTCATGCTTGAATGACTAGTATTTTCAGCTATATGTTCATTTCACTCTCTATATCTTAGACCCTACTTCACCTACACTCTCACAAAAGTTGGCATGTGATTGTATCACAAGAAGAGTAACTCAACCATATCAAAAAGTAGGTTGATGTGACAGGCTTGAGTGACTGGTATTTTCCTCTATACCTGTCTGTACACTATCAGCTATTCCACGTGTACTCCTGTTTAGGAACGGATTAGCTTATCTGGCTTTAAGGCCAAATAAGTTTATGGTATAGCCCTGCTTCTGCTGTGTGTCTGTCAACAACTGCTATTTTAAACCTTTTCTCAATGACATCTTCACCAAAACCATTGAATTATTGAAACTTGCCTGAAAGCGAAGTGGCATGAATGCATTTCAGATTTATGCAAATGAAGCCATTAAATATGTCCAGCCATTACTAAATATTGTAAAATGAACTTTAAACGACTTCTCCAAAACTACTGAATAGAATTTGACCAAATTTAATTGAAAGCATCCTAGCCTGAAGACCTTTAAAATTTATATATGATATGCCATTTTGCCATAAAAAATAGCTACTGTTACTAAAAGTAGAGAACCATTTACACAAATTCTCAAACATTGTGAAACAACATTACACCAAATTTGACAGGAAGCATCCTGGCATAGAGGAATTTCAAATTTATACAACTGATGCTGATCCTCCATCAAATATGACCACCACTACTAAGAATAGAAAAACCTTTAAAATGACTTCTTATCCAAAACTGTTGAACAGAATTTAACCAATCTTTACAGAAAGTATCCTGGCATGAAGACCTTTCAAATATATACAAATGATGCCAATCCACCATCAAATATGGTCATTGTTACTAAAAATTAAACAAAAAATGTAAACGACTTCTCCAAAACAGCTGAATAGAACTCAACCAAACTTGACAGAAAACATTCTGGCATGAAGACCTGTCAAGTTTGTACAAATGATGATCAACCATCAAATATGACCAATGTTACTATTTTAGAAAAGGTAACAAATCACCTTCAAATATGGCTACTTTTACTAAAAATAGGAAAAATATTTGAACAATTTTCAAAAACTGCTTAACATAATTTGACCAAACTCAACAGCATCCTGGCATGAGGACCTTTCAAGTTTGTACAAATGATGCCAATCCACCATCAAAAGCTGTTATTAGAAATAGAAAAACCTTTGAACGACTTCTTCAAAACTGCTGAATAAAATTTGATTAAACTTGATAGAAAGCATCATGGCATGAAGACCTTTCAAATTTGTACAAAATGATGCAGATCTGCCATCAAATATGGCCACAGTTACTAAAAATAGAAAAACCTCTAAATGACTGCTCCAAAAGTGCTGGATATAATTAGATGAAACTTGAGAGAAAGCATTCTAACCTAAAGACCTTTTCAGATTTATACAAAATGATGCTGATCAGCCATAAAATATGTCTGCTGTTACTAAAATAGAAAAACCTTTAAACAATATTTCTCTTTGAAAACTGTTGAATAGAATTTGACCAAACTTGACAGAAAGCATCCTGGTATAAACACATTTCATGTCTGAACAAATGATGCCAATCCAACATCAGATATGGGTGCTGTTACTAATAATAGAAACACATTGAAATAACTTTTTTAAAAACACTCAACAGAATTTGACTAATTTAAGAGAAAGCATCCTGGCATAGAGGGCTTTCAGTTTTATAAAAAATGATGTGAATCTGACATCAAATCTTGCCACAGTGCTGAAAATAGAAAAACCTTTAAAAGACTTCTGAAAAACTGCTCAACAGAATTTGACCAAACATCCTGGTGTAAAGAGCTTTAAAATGTCTACAAATAATGCCAATCAGCTGTCAAATACGACTGCCATTACTATACTCGAAATAGATAAAATCTTTAAATGATTCATAGAAACTGCTGAACAGAAATTTGACAAAGTATTCTGGTAATAAAGGCTTTAAAATGTATACAAATGACACTGATTTGGCTTCAATATGGTCATTGTTACTAACAATGGAAAATCCTTTAAATGACTTCTCATAAACCACTTTAGACAATTTGACCAAATATTACAGAAAGCATTCTGGCATGAAGGGTTTTTAAGTTTATACAAACGATGCCAATCTACTATCAAATATGGCTTCTGTTACTAAAAATAGAAAAACCTTTCATAACTTCTAAAATGCAGCTTAACTGGCTTTGATAAAATGTGACAAAAAGTTTCTTGGCACGAACACCTTTCAGATTTATGCAAATGATGCTGTTCTGCCATCAGATGTGGCTGCAGTTACTAAAAGTAGAAAACAATTACTAGTACGCAACTTTATCTCAAAAAGCTACTGAACAATATTTGACCAACTTTGACACAAGTTGTCCTGGCATAGGAGCATTTCAATAGTATATGAAAGATGTAGATGTGCCATCAAAAAAAGAATGAAGCTACCATAACTAGAGAAATCTTGAAAAAATTCTTTTCATAACATATGCAATCAACAGCATTGGAAAAAATTATTTTCATAACATATGCAATCAACAGCATTGGAAAAAATTCTTTTCATAACATATGAAATCAACAGCATTGGAAACAATTCTTTTCAGAACATTTGCAATCAACAGCATTGGAAACAATTCTTTTCATAACATATGCAATCAACAGCATTGGAAACTATTTAAACAGAAAGCATTCTACTGACCCATATTTCTTGACTAACTGTTGTTAGGCAGATGTCAGCCAGGCGAGTGATCTCAGGTCTGTTGGTACCTCTAGATTTTTTGTTTCTTTTGTTAGCCTCTTATGCCTTTGCATACAAGTATGTGTGCATATGTTTGTAAACTCTTCAGTGTGAAAACTTAGAAAACTCTATTAAAATACAATTCACATTAAGGCCTTAACTGGTAAAAAAAACAGCCCACTACAATTTTCATTTCAGTATTGTTTTAGCATAAATTTACCAGACATAAAGAGGTAGGTGAAATTATTTCTAATAATTCTTATGATATTTAATAAAAATAGGTACCATCTATACTCTTATATAATCCATTACCAACTGCAAATTGCATAGACCCAGATCTACCGTCACATAATGTGCCGGCAGATCTGTGTCAATGCAGTTTGTATGGACTAATCAGTAGAACAAACAACATAGACCCTGTTCTGCTGGTGCATTATGCAATGGCAGATCAGGGTCTATGTTGTTTGCATTTGGACCTGGCTTATATGCGAATATATACGGTAAGTTTTACCAATGATAACAGAGACAAGTTGAAACAATCATTGCTACTTACTGTATTGTCAAAAGAACCATATATACTTGCTTATAAGTTGAGTTCAGCTGCAAACTGCACTGACCCAGATCTGCTGTCACATAATGCGCTGACAGATCTAGGTCTATGTAGTTTGTTAGGAGTAATTAGTAGAACAAACAAAATAGACCCTGACTTAAGCTAGTCCACTTTTGTAACAATCGATGCTTACTGCACAACTTCAAATCACATGATTGTCACATATGACATCACATTTACCTAAGTGTATCATAGTGCTTTGAACTGGGGGTTGAGATTGGATGTAAAATGATGTGGTTGTGACTTGAAACTCGTATAAAAAGAAGGACATGGTTGCGACTTCAATCTCATATTAAATAATGACAATGAAAAATTGTTGTGCAGTTTTACTAGTTGCAGTAATAGTCCTGTACAAGAAAGTGACACAAATCCGTGGATAAAGTGAAATGTGAAAAAAAACTTTCTTAGAAACAGGAACATATTGGAGAAGAGATGCAATAAAAATTATTATAGATATAAATACTTTAAATTTTACAGTGGATTGGTTTGGTTGTTTTGGTGTTTTACTGCCAGCAACACATTTTAATAAGGTCATTTAGTGCCTCAGCAATCGGAGTCTTGTCTTGTCCATGTACAAACTACATCAGCAGACCCGTGATGATCTGATGGTAGGATTTGAACAGGGACAGACAGTAAAAAATATAATAACAGAATCCATCTAGTATTCAAGATTTATTGTAAAAAGTTTACAATATACAACAATATCTGAGAAGAAACTAGGTTAAGTTGACATTAAAAATCTTTTTGCTATATACAAGTTTTCAAGCTAACCAAGCAGCTTAATTTAATTTATTATATGAAAACTATGAAGTAGTTTCATTGTAAAAATGTGGCCAGTCATTAAAAGTAGTAGGTTTCATTGTAAATATATGTAATTAGTGATGGGTTTCATTGTAAAAAAATATGTGGCTCGTCATTAATAGCAGTAGGTTTCATTGTAAACATATGTAGCCAGTTGTTAATAATATTAGGTTTCATTGTAAAAATATGTGGCCAGTCATTAATAGGTTTAATTGTAAAAAAATATGTGACCAGTCATTGTATCTCGTCATTAATAGCAGTAGGTTTCGTTGTAAACATATGTGACCAGTCATTACTAGTAATAGGTTTTATTGTAAAAATATGTGACCAGTCATTACTAGTAATAGGTTTTATATTAATGTGATTTCATTTTTTGTTCGTTTTTATCAGTTTTCATAATTTAACAAAAAAATTATATTTTTGTTGGTACTTAAATTCGTGGATTGGGAAGTGATCCCTTTGTTTTTACAGAAAGGTCGTTGTTAATGGATTGGGAAGGGGTCCCTTTGTTCTTACAGAAAAGTCATTGTTCATGGTTTGGGAAGGGGTCCCTTTGTTTTTACAGAAAGGTCATTGTTCATGAATTGGGAAGGGGTCCCTTTTGTTTTTTACAGAAGGGTCATTGTTCATGGATTGGGAAGGGGTCCTTTGTTTTTACAGAAGGTTCATTGTTCATTGATTGGAAAGGGGTCCCTGTGCTTTTACGGAAGGGTCATTGTTCATGGATTAGAAAGGGGTCCCTTTGTTTTTACAGATGGGTCATTGTTCATGGATTGGGCAGGGGTCCTTTGTATTTACAGAAAGATCATTGTTCATAGATTGTGAAGAGGTCCCTTTGTTTTTACCGAAGGATCATTGTTCAATGCGTTTTTAATTTCATGCTTTGTAACCGCCACAAAATCCACAAAAACTGGTATACCATGAAAAATAGTGAATTTACGGTATGTACATGAAAATAATACACAAGTCATTTAGATTTTGTGATGATTCTTTTCCTTATTCCTGACAGAATTAAAATGTTATCTAAATATTATGGTATTCATCTCCCAAGAAGCTAGATAAAAAAATGTTAGTACATGTTTTCAGTGCTAAAAAAATCAAAGCTCTAGGTTGGGCCCCTTGTGTAATTTAAGAGAGTTGCCTGTTGGGCTTGTACCCCCCCCCCCCAAAAAAAAAAAATAAAGAACTGATGTGCCATGTTGATCTAATTTGCCTGTCCAAATCCTGAAGTTAGGATATGTGGCATGTTTATAACAAACTATCTCAAAGACAATCATAAATGATTAATAGTCAGTTTGCTGTTGGGGTGCCACTCGTAGATCCCTCAGCCCTGAGAAGATTGTTTCTAATCGTGTTTATAAACCTATAAACTTTGTGTGATTATCATTTTAATGCATTAGTTCAAAGAGTTACAAGTTGCAGATTCCATTGATATGCAGCCTGGTTATCTTCTGTAATTGTTAGGCATCCATTGTACTGTGACATGAGCGAATTATGAAACTTAAAGCTATTGTTTTCATAAGACGAAACAAATAATTATTGAGAAAACAGATATGAACACATTGCTTTCAATGAAATGCTATCAGAATCTGAATTTGATTTTTTGCATTTATAAACAATACGTAGGAAGAGTATAGCATGATCCCCAAACTATTATTATGTAGTAAACACTCATCGAAGTTGCTGAATAGGTCAAATTTGATAAACTAAAGCCAATTTGAGGTAAAATTAGTTCTCGGGTAATCTTTTCTGATGAATAATTTCAGTACGGTCATCACCAACAATGAATTTCTAGGTAATATAGTGGCTACAAATTCTGAAAATAACAGTGGAGAAAAGCAGGATAGGGCATGTTGGCACATCAATTCACCTGACCTGTCTTTATCTAAACTCTCTTTCTTGGGGGAAATACCGCTGTAAGCAGTAAGAAACCATTGTTTGGTTATAAACACCCGGCCGTTGATCACAGAAAGCAGGAAACCATTTAATACACGAATTTTATTGAGGAAATTTACAGGGGGAAATGGGAATGGCCATTGAGACCAAGAGACTGCTATATAAAGGTGACTATTTGGGTAGGTTAGCCTGAACTTTTGTTTGTGGAAAACATGGTGTCTAGAGACAGGGATGACAGATTTAACAAAGAAATCATAATTTTTGAGATTTTAGAAAAACTTTTCAATGTGATGCCAGTGTCGGTGGATAGCAACTATTGCGAATAGCTGAAAGAACTTTGATTATTAACCAAGTTGCCATCTCAGTTTCAATTTTGAGGGCCAGAAAATGAAATTGCAAAAATAGGTTGGACTAGAATTTATAAGTACAGAGTTGCACATTTGGTACAATCTGAGATTTATTTTATACCATAATTTTGATATCTGCTACTTGAAAGCAAAAGAATATATTTAGATAATGATAATGCTTGACAACTTTAAAAAATTGAGATGCTTCAGTGACAAAATGAGAAAGAGTACTAGTATTTTTGCCCACCATGAAAACTTTATGAGCAATGAAACATAACAGTTCCAGTGACATTACTGTTATTGGGTTATGTCGTAAGCATGAATGGGATTGATTTATTAAGAATTAAAGATGGGGATGGGTATTTTAAATTCATTCATGTGACAAAAAAACAGCTGTAAGTTTCTTTATTGTTTAAAGTATATAATAAATAGGTTATTGAATTGTACTGAAAAATATTAATGTGGATTCATTGTTTTGATGGCTTAACTTGTAAGCTTGTCAGCTGCTGCCAAAATAATTCATACACAAATATTTTTCAGTACAAATCCAATAACCCATACAAACATTGCAACAGCAGAACAGAGTCTGCATCATTTGCTTGAAATAAGATTAAATAACACCAATACCACAGACTCTGATCTGCTGGAAATTTATGCAACTTTACATTTGGGTCTACACCATTAGTAGCTGGGCACCAGTTACCAATATACATGTGCAAATACTTAGTTTAGAAAAAAGAAAGTCCTAACAGCACAAATATATTATAAATATATTAAATTTTCATCAACCCATACTTAATAACCTAACATAAATGTTTCAGGTTTTTGATGAATACAGTAAAGTCAAAATAATTGTAAAGTTAAAAAATATCAAGATCACATCTAATGTGTTAAGGAAAATACACTATAAGACTGTTAAAAACACCAAGCTGTTAAATAGTTAATACAGATATATTTATTCAAACTACAAAACCCATACATTTACAAAGAATCCTGATGAAAAACAATAAAAAAGCCTAACCAGCAGGCATCTATAAATTAATAAGAAAATACTCAGATTGATTAGTTACATTATATTGAATTTTAACATAATACTATACCTGTGTAATGTTTACACATTTACTGTCATATTAGATAGGTAAATATCACAATTACCAATAATACATACATACAAATTGGTTCAGAAACTGAAATCATCTTGATTGAAATGAAATGAACAAATCAAAAATATAAGCCATGATGTCTTCTTAAAACTTTCTGGACATCACTGTCCTTGGTTTAACCAACCTTTTTTGTTGATAATATATCTCACAGTTCCAAATGTCATATAAGTTTGCTGAGATTTAATTTCGTGGATCAGCCACCACTTAATTATATTTTAATTTTGTAACATTGTATTTTGAGAAATCAAAATATTGTACCTATTGAATTTTGCAGATGTAATCCTTCTGTGAACTCCATTTGAATGAAAAGCATCCAAGTAATGCTAGATTATATTATTCACCCTACTGGAACCTTATTTCTGTTGCACTGCATGCACGAGTTGTTTTATTTCCATTCGTTTCATGCAACTTGTTGTCATTCTTTTCTTAATTTTTAGCTTTACATTTTATTATTGCATTACAACTCGTCTTTTATGACCACTGCAATGGAAGACCTACTGTCTTCAGAGACCACATTCTCAATGCACTAAATAAACAATTGTATAGTGTTCTGACCAGTAATGAGAACCACTTTTTATTAGCAAAAGGTGTGGTCTCCCAAGACAGGTTCTACTGTACTATTTTTAAAAAATAATTATAAAAAGTCAGATGTCAATGGAATGAGACAACTCATGTGCACAGGTTCTAATAGTGCTATTATTTTTTGTCAAATGTTCATTTCTTAGGAGCAGGGGATGGTGTTGTTTTTCGTTTCACTGGGCCTGGTGATGGGGTTGTCTTCCTTTGTGTTGCCACTGGAGATGGGGATGCCTGTCTATGGGATGAGAAAGGGGCTGACCTTGATGGATTGGTGTCATCACCCTGGTTTTCTTTCCTGTCAATAGCTTCTTCTGTCATAGCTGTGGCCTGCATGGAATAAGTTAATTTTTACTGAAGCTAGCAAGGGTGAATAGTTCTGAAACCAAAGCCAACTTACATTTAAATAGAAATAGTTACAATACAGGATGAATTTTATTTGTTTTCAAAATGTGGTAAAACCTATTCATAAAAAAAGAATAAAAAAACTTTGTAGCACTGAAAATGTATCTCTTGGAAGCAATTTTCTCATAAAGTTATAAAAACATTATGGCATGAAACTAGATTTGTTAAAACCAGATTTTTATCAAAACCTACTGACTTTTCAGCGATAGTTCACACAGAAGATATGAAGCTTGGGAAGGGGCAATGTTGATAATCAATGAGGCACTAACAAATTTGTTGAAAATAATATTTTAATCAAGATAAGAAAAGATCATCAATAGTTCATTTTACCACAAAATTACTTAGAAATTTAAACAAGAAAGAGCTATTACTGATGGATGCATCACAAAGGGTCCCACTCACTACATATTGCTTCTTAGGATCTTAAACAGAAGAGCTTGTGTTCAGAAACAAAAATTAGTAGAAGATGGGCATTTCAGGAGCCATGACTCCCCCTAAATAATGACTTGGAATACTTAAAATTAAACTCCTTCAAGGACCCGTTAACACAAGCAACAACCCATGTATATGTACACTGCTTACAAAAAAAACATCCCATGTAAAGATATAAAGCTGATTGATAAGGGCCATAACTCTGTCCAAAATGGTGTCGATGAGACACAAAACCCATAAAAGGCACATCTAGGTATAAAAGACAATGTTCAATTCAAATTTCATCGGAATATGTTGAATTGTTCTTGAGATACACTGATTGCAAGCAACAGTCCCAAGTTTCCATGTGAAGACAAGAATTTTGTTGACAAGGAGTATAACTGTCCAAACTGGAATTGATATGACAAAACCAATAATGGCTCATTTAAGCCCATCAGACAATGTTCATACCAAAATGCATCAGAATATCTTGAATGGTTCTTGAGCTATGCTGGTTATAAGTAACATCATATGTGAAGATATGAAGTTAATTGTCAAGGGCTGTGACTGACTCTAGCCAAAATGGAACTGATGAGACAAAACCCATAAAATACACATCTTCAGGTCTATGAAAAAATGTTGATATCAAATTGCATCAGAATATGTACAAATGGTTCTTAAGTTGTGCTATATACAAGCAACATTCCATGTGAAGATATGAAATTGTGTCAAATGCTTACTCTATCCAAAATGGCGCTGACAAGACAAAATCCATAAAAGGCACACCCATGTCTGTAAGACAATGTACACACAAAACTGCATCCGAATATGTTGAATGATTTCCGAGGTATGCTGATTACAAGGATCTGCTGTTGTGGAGATTTAAAACTGATGGAAAAAGGGAAATAACTCCATCAAAATTGGACTTGAAAAGACTAAACCTTTAAAGGGCACATCTACATGTACCATATATACTCGCGTATAAGCCGATACAAACTGCAAACTGCATAGACCCAGATCTGCCATCACATAATGCACTGGCAGATCTGGGTCTATGCAGTTTGTATGGACTAATCAGTAGAACAAACAACATAGACCCTGATCTGCCGGCGCATTATGCAACGGCAGATCAGGGTCTATGTTGTTTGCATTTGGACCCAGTTTATATGCAAGAATATACGGTAATAGGCAATTATCCTGCCAGTGGAAACCAATTATGTGTAAAGATCACAAACCTTGGTGGTTACAATAAGTGTAAACAGGCATAAAAGGTGATTGCTATAAGACTCCACATCTTGATGCAGGGTCCCAAAAAAGAAAAATAGACCTTAGAAGAGAATGGGGACCTGCTCATACATGCTGTAACATAAATCATAACCTTGGACTAAGGTGGCACCAACATGTCCCATTGTGAATACAGCACTGAATCAACCATTATTGATACCAATGTCAATGAGGTGGGGGGGGGGGGGGAGATATGCAGACATAAAGTATGGATATCTCTATTGCAATTTCTTAATATATTTTTTTATGATCACAACTATTAGCAAAGAAGTGCACTTTTAGTCAATAGCTGATTTGCAAAAGTTTTTGTCAAACCTAAGTTTGTGAATATTTTGCTGATGCTAAAATACTACAATTTAGAGTAGTTTGAGCCTGATTGGTATACTGTATTTTATGTCTCAACCCTGAATTAATAAACTTTTCAAGACTGAGAATGAGAATTGACTCAAAACATTGAGCTCAAATATCTTTGAAGCTATTTGTGATAAATGAATGAAAGTTTGTGCACTAGATATTTCACTATATAGTAATGCAGTGATTGAAAAATCTCTAAAAAGCCACTCATCCAGTCAGGCAAGTACTGAAAATGTTAACTTGCCCTGAATAAACTTTTACTCATCCAGCTATTATGGAAAGATATAAATTGATGATGTTAATAACCTAAATTCGATCTTGTAAAAGATTCATTCACGGAACTTGTTCAGTGACTGCTTTAACACCAGCTGTAAGTAATTACAAACTGAGACCAGTCTACCCTCCCTCTGGTAAGCATTTATTAGTATTGAAGAGTGAGAGCAAAGTACTTGATGAGCTTGATCAAAACAAATGGAAAACAAACTTCCAGAAGAAAGTATTGATTTTCAATGAACAAAGTCAGCAATATTCTGGACTACACAGCCTATTCTTTTAAGAGAAACACTGAGAAACAAAAGAAACACTGTCAAGCCCTGAATCGGCACTTGCATGATCAGCCAAGTGATTGGAAAATCCACTAGACTGCTAAATATTTTCACTCAGTATTTTAAGTTGGGCAAGTGAATTTTTTCTCCCCTGTAAAGACTCTACTGACTGTTTTCCACATGTTGCCATTTTCAGGTATGAATTTCGCACCAAAAATTCATTTTAGAGAGTAAAATATGTTACCTTTTATAATGGAAATCAATGAATATATTTCAGAATCGAAATTACATGGAGAGTTATTACTGCATAACCACAGATTTCAAGGTGATGTAAAAAGGTGACTGTATAGTCACTGAAACAACACTACTGAATTTCCAACTCACTGGGGAGCCATCAAAGCAATATGACTGCTTCACTTAAGAAATCACAATTTCTGAAAAAATATACAGTAGTGTTAATATACTGTGTACTTTGCTCCTACAAAATACTGCTGTAAAGTTCAAAACCTTTTGCTTGGGTGGAACTATTATTTCTTATAATTATTTTTAGAGTAATAGACTAAAATCTGATAATTTTACGTGAAAGTTTTAAAAATTTCAGGTTTAGTCTTCCTACCCAGACATAAAATGTGGCTGCTCCAGCTGAGACATCTCTCACTTCATCTAGTTCATATCTGTCCAGAAGAGTTTTGGCCCGTTCTGCTGTTGTAATAGGGATTGAGCTTGCACCCTTCTCCAGGCAGCGTCGCTTGAGACTCTCCTTACCTGTCTTCCCAACTAGAGCTTGGACAGACTTCCATTCCTGTCAAATCATTAAGAAATTATTCCATTTAAAATAATGATACTGTGAACTAATCATGAAGATTCAGTTTCAAATGAGGAAACTGATGTAGGCCCCTCACAAATTGATTTTTGTCCAAGTCAGCCTTGAATTTACTGGTTGGTATTCAGTTTTTAAGCCACTGTGATTACTAGTATTCAGTCTTTGAGCTACTGTGATTACTGGTATTCAGTCTTTTAGCTATTGTAATTACTGGTATTCAGTTTTTTTTAGCTACTGTGATTACTGGTATTTGGTTTTTGAGCTACTGTGATCATTGGTATTCGGTTTCTGAGCTACTGTGATTAGTGGTATTCAGTCTTTGAGCTACTATGATTACTGGTATTTGGTTTTTGAGCTACAGTGATTACTGGTATTTGGTTTTTGAGCTCCTGTGATTACTGGTATTCAGTTTCATAGCTACTAAGATTACTGGTATTCAGTCTTAGAGCTACTGTGATTACTGGTATTCAGTCTTTAAGCTACTGTGATTACTGGTATTCAGTTTTCAAGCTACTGTGATTACTGGTATTCAGTTTTCAAGCTACTGTGATTACTGATTTTCAGTTTTTGAGCTACTGTGATTACTGGTATTCTGTCTCTGAGCTACTGTCAATAAATTTATTTTTGTGGGTATCTATTTTGTTATAACAAAACATCATATTTATATTAGCACTTCTATTCATGGACTATAGAAAGTGTCTTAATGTTTACACAAAAGTATCATTATTCGTTGAAATTGTTATTTGTATTAAACCACAAAATTCATGAAAATTGGTACACCATGAAAAATAGTAAATCAACAGTATTGACAGAGTGACATGAAATTTAACATTTGATATATCTGCTGTTCAATATGACCATATCTATGAGAAGAACTGTATCAATAAATAAATATAATCTACTGAAACAGATATCTGAAAATGCAATTGATTATTCACTTATTTACTAGCTTCATGTGATTGATAATCTGAAAATGACTGGGAGCTTTGGCAGCTCAGTTGGAAGAGTGTCAGATTCATAATCCAAGGGTTGCTGGTTCAATAACCAACCAAGTAGGCCCAGGTTGGCTGCCTTGGTGTGTTCTTGGGAAAGGCACTCAGCTCCCATTTCAGGACATAGCATGATATAACCAATAATGTGTTAAAAGTGCCATTAAAACCAACACAAACAAAAACACAACTGAAAATGACTATAAGTTCCTTTAAATCATTTGAACAATTTTCAAGTGTTTAGGTGGCTCAAAGTTTTCGTGATTATGTGCAATATTTCTGACTTAATATTTCTACAATTGACGTATATTTCTGCATTGCAAATCTAGGTTTTTACTCATTTTAGTGAATTGTGCATACTACAAGATAAAGATTGTTTCTCATTGCATGAAACAGCCTATAATTTTACAAATATACACAGCAAATGCATCAGTGGGCTATGTTCTGTCTTCAGTACACTGCTCACTCACTTTAGCATGCGTGGATATCTCATGAATCCACTTATAACATGGAGGCAGGTGTGGATCCCACTCTTTTCTTACAAAAAAGGCAAAATGAGGATACTACTTGACCGAGAATAAAAAATCGCAATAAAAGTGGGTAAATGAAAGCTCGATATATCGCTCATTGAAATTTATGTTTAGTGCATGCAAATTTGGAATTATCATCATGAAATTAAAAAATGTAATAAGAAATCATGTATTGTGTAGAATATTCTTAAACAAAACTACTTTTTTGATAAATAACACAACATTGGACAAATTATTGATAAATGAAAATGTTGTAAATGCCTAATGGTGGCAACACTATGAAATAAATACCAATTCAGGAAGTCTTGCTAAGTGAATTCCGTTTTAATTTTAGTTTTTAACGTACCAGGTAATCAATATAAATCATAAATGTGATATGCTATCATGTATTCAAATGTGAAAAGAGTTAATCAACTGTTATGGCAATGCTCACAAGTGCTTCCATGAAAACCTAATTAAATGCTTACTCAGTGCCTAAGCCGGTTTTATTTTGACAGTTGTGGAGAACTTAATGGTTCTTAATTACAATGATAAAAGTTAATAAACAGATTAGTTGTCTCCAGCCAATTACATTTGTTTAACTTTCATTTCGTACAATCACAAACAAAAAGGATCAACTACCGTATATTACCTTGGTTTCCTTTTCACTATGCCCCAGCAGTAGGAATGTGACTGTCATTACTGTGTGGACAACTGGAGGTGGATTCTGGTAGCTACGGATTTCGGCTACAGTCGCCTGCTTGAGCTCCAGGATCTCATGACGAATCCGTTCCAGCTTTCGCAACCGACTCAGGATTGTATCAGCCTCTATCAGCTCACGTGCCAGCTGCTTCTCCAGACCATGCTTCTTTACAACGCTGATGGCCTTCTCAAGCTCCTCTATCTCTCTCTTACTCATTGCATTCCTTAGGTCTGGAAATTATATTGTAAATAATAATAATAATAATAATAATTCCATTTAAAAAGGATACTAGATCTTTTCAATAAGTATACACTTTTCTTCCTTCAGGCCCTCACCGATAATACATGCACAACTAAATACAACTCCTGAATGTGCATAATGCATGTAACTAAGTTCAACAACTGTTTTAAAGTAAAATAAAACAAAAGGCAAACATTAATCATGAAGAGTTCCAGTGTACATCCAATTTTTCTTTCTTTTGCAAAATAATCTATACACAATAATGAGAAACAGAGATGCCATTCCTAAGAGAATACATACCAGGAATCCCAGTGTTGCCTTTTCAGAATCAATTTTGAACAGGTCATCCAGGATGGTTACATTAGTTTTTTTTAGCTAAATAAACCTTGACATACAAATATTTTTAAATGTTAATAAATGCCGCTATATACCTAAAGCAAAATCAGTGAATTCCTCCTATACTTGATGCATACACAGCTTCCATTTTAAAGGTCCAAAATTGATCATTAAAGTAAGTGTTCTTTACAGATTTTCTGAGTTTTTATTCTCTTTTCAAATTCAGTCTTTATTTTCATATGATCTAAATTAAACTTGGTTGTTATAGTGTAAGTAGTTATGTACTCCTCATTCAGTCATTTGGTTCTGAGTACCAGTCTAAGACACAAAACAGCTTGTACAATTCTGTTCTGTGTACCAGTCTAAGACACAAAACAGCTTGTAAAATTCTGTTCTGTTTCAACCAGACTTTTGTGTGATCCATAACATCTCCATACAACGGTTTGGTAAAATGATTTATTGCCAACAGTTACTAATAAAAGGTGCTTCAGTCAAATTTTGTACAAGTGAAACTACAAAATAATTTTTCCTCATCTAAAAAATTATCATGACATGTTTTCTGTGATCATTCATGCAAAAACTTCTATTGCAAGCATCAACAGACATAATCAAACAACAATGTCTATACAGACACTGATGCAGGAGGCATGCTTCAATCAGCCAATGAGAATATAAATTTTTACAAGAAAAGAAATTTTTAAGTAAATTATGTTTTCCCAAGAGTAAATACCTGATCACGTTAACATCAGGAATAAACTTCACTACCTCCCGAATCCAGCCCTTAAAACATCTTTTCTGTTGATATATATATATATATATATATATATATATATATATATATATATATATATATATTTATATATAGATATATATATATATATATATATATATATATATATATATATATATATATATATATATATAGACAAAGGGAAGCAACTCTTCCAAATTACCCCCCTTAACCTGCCAGGTGGCAGCCTGTATATCAGATGTTTACCAGTTTTAAGCTTGAGTAAAACAAACAATGGGGTGCTTGCTTTTGCAGGGAAGGCATGGAGAGATTGATAATAATGTGATCAGACAAGTACTCTTGGAGAAACATAATTTACTAACAAATTTCCTTTCATAGTCGAATACATTACCCAATCATAATAACTTTAGGAGAATAGGTATGAGGAGGAGGAAATGCAAGAGCATCCCAACCTCTACCATCGTCACCCCTTGGGGCTGTGTGACTGAACAGGGATGAACTTTCTCCTAATGTGGCAACAGCAATATCATAAAATCTAACTCAATATTGTACAGGCCAACATCGGTGCTGTACTGCACACAGCTATTGCCTTAACCACAAATGTTTCCCAGGTAAAAATCCAGTGATAGCTAAAAATATCATGCCCAGAACAAAGACTACTGTCATGAATGAGGCATGGTTACCATCTGGGCAGCCAACAGACACCTGACAATGTTTAACTCTAACCTTTGCGACATCAAATTGTGACAATAGAAGCTGGAGAAAGTGGACTCAGTATGCCAGCCAACTAACCCCACAATGTATTTAATTTAGATTTATTGCTCAAATGTGAGACTTGAAATAGCTCAGATTTCATGAGCCAAGATCTCAGAATACACCGACTGAATAAACCACTTAAGCCTTAATGCCAGTGCTTGAGGAGTTATGTCCTGCTTTATCACCTTAACATGCATAAAGAGGCATTGATGGGTGCCACGATACTGCAGCTTTGCCTCTCGTGACAGGTCGACCGAAGAGATGGGCTGAATGATTTTTTTTGATTGCCTAGTGATGGCAGCCTGTTTTTTTGGAGATGAAACCAGGCTGTTGTATCAGTATAACTAAGTCACTGGAAACAGAACTGAAGTAGTTCAGATCGATGGACAGGGCATGTAGCTCACTTGCCCTGCACGCTGAAGCTATAGATATCATGAAGCAGGTTTAATAAGATAATAGCTATAGCAAAGCTAAAAACGGGCTTAAACTAGGGCAGGCTGAGTCACATCAAGACCCAGGAAAAGTTATACTTGGGGAAACAAGGTGAGCAACTGAGATCCGGACAGGCTGAAATTGGAAAACAGATCGAAAAGATCCTTGCTTTAACCATTATCTTCCCTCCCATGGTGTCTGAACATGTCAGAGATCATGCAGCAATACCCTCAGACAGTGATATGAGCCAAACTCTTCTCTTCAAAAAGGAAAAGGAAGAAGTTAGCTAACTGAGGAATCAAAGCTTGGTGGGGGGTGATGTCACACCGGTTGCTGAAAATGTGCTACGTCCCCTCATACACCTTCAAAGCAGAGGATTTTCTAGCTGCGGAAATCCTCTCCACAACTTAAGTGCTCAATTACTTTTCACTCAAGTCACCCCTGACAAGAGCCAGGCATGAAGACAGACCTTGTCCAGACATGGAAGAAATACCGGTGACCTGAGTTGTTTGAGCAATATGGGGATTGCTGTGATCTTCCTGGGAACATCTATCATGAGATTGAGTAGATCAATAACCCTGGATTTGTTCCACCAGAGAGGAGCAGTCAGAACTAGCGTGCAATTCTGTCCACTCATCTACTGAGCAATCTTCAGTATCAGGATCACTGGAGGGAAGGTACAGACTCAAATTCCCTCCCAGCAGATAGGCCTCTGGGTATGGAAATGGAGAGACAATGGTGGGCAGCTTGCAGTTCCACCTTGTCACATAAAAGTCTATCATCAGGTTGTCCCACAGGGTGCAAACCCAATGAAAGAGAGATGGATGGAGAGACCATGCCGTAGGAAGCAGTTTGCCTCTCCTTGACAATGAATCAGCCAGGATGTTGAGCCTGCCTGAGACTTTAAGGTCACATGAAATATCTGTCTGTGGATTCTATATTGCACAGAAGCAGTCATATTGATGGCAAAAATATATTATCTAAGCTTGGCACTTCCATGTGGTATGTGTCCAACTGAGTCCAGCACCAATGTAGCAAAAATGTTGCCAGCATTTGGTTTACCAAGAAGAAAATCTTGTCATTCCCTAGGTCTCGAATTTTATCAATGCAGCAATTTTCAGTTATTGTGGAAGGAGATTGAACAACATGTGTTTGTCTGCCTCATCATCATCTACAGAAAATTTAACTTTATAAGGCCTATTCACAGAAGGGAGGGGTGGGCAGTACTTGGACAGAGCCAGGATGTGATAAATTTAATCTACTGCAGCCTTAAAACTAAACCTCATTCACACTGGGATACAATATACCATATGGCAGAGATGATGCAACATCCACTTGGTGAGTGGTGTGAAACCTACCCTCCATGTTTGACTGTAAACCTGGGGGTGCTGGATTCATGATGGAGCAAGGCCCAGACAGTTTTGGTGGAGGTGTGTCAGATGGCTGGGCCGACCAGATGGCTTGATGAACAGCATGGTGTGTGCAGCCAACACGATGTGTGCGAGCTGTCAATGAGGTGTAAATGGCAAGCGATATGTGCCATAACTGGCCAGGGGAGGAGAATCCATCAACCAAAAAGCAGTATAACAGTCTAACTGCACTAATCTCTGATCGGAACAGCCACAGACAGGTCATCAAACTTATAGGAGTCTGCGAATTCAGATTGATACACCATATGCCTGGTATTGACACTAAGTCCAAGCTCAAGTATGTGGGATAACTTACGCCCAGTGGGTTGCCAAGAAGGGGGAAAATTGTCCTACAAATTATCCATTTCACCCGTAGACAGGTGAGATGATTACCTTCACACAAATTCAGTTGATGCTTGTCATATATGTCGGCACATCTGTGACTCCAACATCAAATGGGCAGGGTCCATAGGAGCAACTTCTGTGGCATCTGAATTAACTGTAGCCATCAGTGTGACATGGGGGATCTTCATGGGTGGTGAGGTACCATCACAGGGTCCCCCACAATACTCACAACCAATTCTGAATTTGGGTAGATGCTAATCACATCCATATCCTAAGACTTGGAATTCTTTCCCTTCTCTCTGCCCTTGAGCTGCTTTCTCAAGATGCTCAATCAGACCCCTTGAACCATGCACTGCAAACACTACATGGAGTGACAAACGTACACTTGATACATGAAAGAAACATTTCAGGTGTGTCTTCACTAACCCTGAACCTCTTATGCTTCTTGCACTTGGACTTCATTCTACCTGAAAGAACAGACAAAGAAAAACCAACATGCAAAACATGTACATGAATTAGGTGAAAATTGCTGAGAAACTCCTACAATGAAACAAACTTATAGTGTTTACTATTAATTCCATAAATACACACTTGTAAACACAGCTGACATGCCACTGAAGAACAGGTCAACTTACGATCTGCTAAATATGAAAAAGTTCTTGACAAAAATCCAAATTAATTAAAAGTTAACTTGAAGTGTAATAACATTAACATGGAGTAAAAACACAAATATTGATGCTGGATAGTCAGAAAAAATATAAAAATACTAAATGGATTCAGGAGGTCCCATGAAACGTTGCTTGCCATTCAAGTGAAAGCGTAAAACTGGTAAACATCCAGTGTATGGATGGCCATCTTGTGGGACTAAGGAGAGGTAATTTGTGAGAGTTACTAGCCTTCATATATGTATATAGATGGAAAAGATATTTTTCATCTTTTCTGGAGGGCTGGATTTGGGAGGTATTGAAGTTTATTCCTATTGTTAATGTCATTGGGTAATATATTTGATGGAGAAACATCATGTCATCTTCTCAACACAATGACATTTTACATCACCTCATCTTGTATTCAAATCAAATCACTTTTCCAAATTTTGGAAATGCCCTGCCCTATCATTACATGAAGTCTGGTTGAATGAGACTAGTAAAATTATGCATCGACAATATGAAATTGAACATAGGTATTCTGAATATTTCACATTAATTAAAAATTCTGTCCCATAGTGACTTTATTTGCCCATGTGTAAATTGCATACCTAGCTGAATAATATGCAAGCTGATTAGGGTCTGCACTCTTTGTTCTACATATCATTTTGATTGAATAGCACTTACCTTGATCTGCAGTTGCATTATGCAATGGCAGATCTGGGTCTATGCTGTTTACAGTTGGATACACACTATACAGAAGTCAATATGTTTGTCAAATACAGAGGTCAATATGGTAAGTCAAAAACAGAGGTTAATAAGATTTTGTTAAATACAGAGGTCAAAATGAAAATAAACATTTTCACTCACCATCCTTGGACATAAGCTCCTTCAAAAGCCTTTCTGCCTTCTCAAGTTCAAAATCAACATCTTGAACCTTTTCCTTCTTAAATTCATTGACATGGTATTCCAGATCATAGCGATCCCTCTCCTTAATGGCCACCTTCAACTTGTATCGGATACGTTTGTGTTTGATTACTGCAAAATGCAAAATGAATGAAGGCACAGAATACAAGATGATGATATAGATATATCTGCTTTCATAATTTTGGTGACAATTACATTGTTGGTGGTAGTTGTAATACTACTACTGGTGGTGGTGGTGGTGGTGGTGATGGTGATGGTGATGGTGATGATGATGATGATGATGATGATGATGATGACGATGACGATGATGACGATGATGATGATGATGATGATGATGATGATGATAATAAGAAAATGAATAAAGTCTTTATTTTAAGAGGGTAACCCTATTAGTTTACAAGAATTAATCTCCTTTAGGGGCCTATATTGTACATCAATATCAACAGTAAAAGTTCATGGATGCTTTGTATGACTGATCAGTTGTAAATATTTTCAAGTTAATTGTGGAATTACTTTCTATTGCTAAAAAGCAGTCATGACCAAAAATCAAAATAAACACCAAGAAAATTATGACTTTTAGGAATTATTTGCATTGTGATTTGACAGCTGACTGTTTATACCATGATAAATGCATACAAAAAATTACTAAACTTTACAATAAGTGGATGTATACTGTAGTTGTAGCTGCCAATATTAATTTGTATTGCTTTTGATACTGATACTGCTACAGACAATGATACAACAGAGCAGCCACAGCAGTAACAAAAATACCAGCAATACCTAGGACCCATGTATGATTGCCAAGCTTACATTACATTTTAGTGTAAGTCAGGTTCAGCATTGCTAAATTGTGATAGATTTTTGAGAAATTAGCAGAAAAAATACAAAATTAAATTATTTGTATCATTCAAGATATAATTATATTTTCTGTCTAAAACTCTGATCAAATATATTATTTTTGTAAAATCAATGTCTGCCCAAATCTGTTTTAAATTTCTAATTTATTGCATTTCCTTTAATATTAATGCTACAAATGTAATCTTAAAGAAAAAAAATGTAATGGTAGAAAAAATATTTTCTCAGGAACTTGATGCCACTTGATCTTACTGTATATACTTACTTCTAAGACAAGTCCAATTACAAACTGCAGAGACCCAGATCTGCAGTCATATAATGTACTGGCAGATCTGGGTCTCTGCAGTTTGTTATGAGTAATCAATAAAACAAACAACATAGTCACTGATCTGCTGTCATATTATGTGATGACAGATCAGGGTATATGCTGTTTTGCAGTTGGACTCGTTTTAATATGTTGAGAATATATGGTAAGTATCCACCTTAAAAAAAATTTATATCAATATGAAGACAATTGTCTTTTGAAAATCCTGTGATTCTGTTGATTCTTTACAAATTCTTTCAAATGATGGAATAAAATGCTCATATCAAAGAACTTCAGATTTGTTAACTTAATTTTGAAGTTTAAAACTATAATTAAAGGTCCAAGTCAAATAGAAAAATTTTCATTGAATGCTCTGTCTCACCCACTTTACCAATGTAGAATCCCAAAACCTAACATTGTAAGTATGTAGTGTTTGATGGTACATCAGCACATTCCTGCCTAGATAGTGCTGAGAGGACGTAAGGTCGCAGAAAAATATAAATCCTAATAGATTAAGAAAGGTTAATAACATTGCTAAAATCTTCATAATGATAAACTCCAAAATAAAAGTCAATAATTTCTCTCACAAGACAAAAGATAAAAGGTAAAGTTGTTAACATTTTGTAAAAAGTACATATATAAAAAAAAAATTAAAACAAAAAGGTTAAAAAGGTAAGGTCCTTAAAATATTGGATCAAATTTTTTTATATATAAACTGCATTCATTTAGAAAGTCCAAGATTCTCATCTCTCAAGAGAAAATGGCTTGTTGAATATAAAGGTATTATTTCTAATAAAGAAAATATGTTTTTATAGGGTTTAATGGCATGTCAGCACAATCCTGGCTATATAGTACCAATTAAAAGTTAAGTCCTACAAATGTAATGGGAAAAATTGCAAAAACATTAGCAAGATCAACCCTTCAAAAAAACATAAACATGTAGTCATACAAGATAAAAGATAAAAGGTAAATACGCTAAAATTCTATCCAATATAAGATAAAGGTTAGAAGTAATCAATGTGAGTTACTGTGATATACTTTATGGTATGAAAATCATTTCTTGAAATGAATCTATTTATAAATACATGACCTACATTTGATATCAGCATGTAGCATTTCTCAAGATGTATTGTAACCATCAAGTTTTATGAATGTGAATGTAAATGTAAATGCAACAGGGAAAGAAAAGTAGATCTAAATAAGAAATGTAAAAGTTGATGTCCATAAAGTCATGGAAATGTGTAAAACAATCCTAAATAAATGTATTACCCTTGAGATCACTAACAAGTAATATACTTATATCTTGCCTAGTATGCTTCTTGGGTGTGACAAACACTAGAAATTAGTGCCCGTATATTTACCCTTGTGTTCAGTGATCAGTCTCTCTTCATCCTCTTCTGCCAGTTTTCTCTCTTTTGGATCTTTGGCCTCCTTTTTCCTTTTCCTAACCTGCTGCAGCTTCTCTTCATACTCCTTCTCCAGACGTTCTGCCTCCTACACAGACATACTGATAAGACACTTATAAAAACCTTTAAAAAAAACTTGTGGTGTAAACACCAGACAACTGCACATTTTCGCTAGACAGATATATCGATTGAAAGACTCTCAAGAAAAAAATGTATGGTTAAGCTTTACAATTGTGTTCCTTATGTAAATGATCAGAATACAAAATAGACATACAGACAAACAGACATACAATATACTTGTACAAACTTCAGAAAAATTATGGGGCTGGTTGACAATTACTTGATAATTTCTAGTTTTAATGGTTTAATTGCATTGAAGCTGCAACCAATTTTTGGAGTCCAGTATGTTTCTTGGATAATACTTGCCCAAGCATAATATGTTATAAGTAGGAAAACTACAAAATCCAGTCTTCCCAAGCTGTTTTTAGCAATAAAAGTGCTAAAATTCATCTGCCCACCTAGGTAAGAATCAGACAAGAGTGATTTCCCTTAGCTTGAGGGATTGACACTAAATCTCTTCCATGCCTCTGTTTATATTAGGGCGAATATACACAACTCGATCAGGTTTTAAAATGTAAATGCATGGAGGCTGGGAGGGTGTGCCTGTATTTTGATCAGTACATATTATTGAAAAAACATTTTACTCCAAAATATTGATCTCTTCAAATGCATTACTTAGTCAGAATCTCTGGTCCCCTAATGCAAGTAAAGTAGCTCAAATCTGGTGAGAGATACTGGGTGCAGCAGCCTAAATATATCCCTGGACATGGCCAGTAGGGAAAATTTCACAAACACCCGGCCAAATCTAGCATAAGTCAATAGGATGTGTCATTGACAGTGCTGAATGACCTGGTAAGATAGCTTCTCATTCTGCTGCTATTGGTCCCAAGAAAGTCAATTGGGCTTGGAATATCGCATGTATACACAGAATGAATAACCCATCATATCCAGGACGATAGTGCCTAAACTGAGGTATCATACTTTCCTTCTTTCAATTATAGAAATAGCCAAGATCTCCCTCTTTGCACTGGTTCAGTTTGCTCCAGGTACTACTTCAAACCCTAATAGAGTCTTGTAGATACCCCTGAGGTGATGGATAGAGGTTTCACAACAAAAGACAAGCAAGAGCCGTCAGAAATGAAATCGAACAATTGTGATGGAACTGCAGATTGTTTGGATCAACCAACAAGGTGTGTAACTCATCATTTCTGTCTGCTGCAGCTAGAATTATGAGGAAGCAATTATTTAGGAGAGGTGAGTCAAAAAGGTTCTAGATATAGGTTTAAAAGGTACTTTATTCAGACATGGCAAATTCCATTTTGGACACAGGGCCGAAGCCTTCAGTCAAGACAAATCAAAATTCACCAGAAGGTCAGAGAGGTCTTTGGTCTAACCTATATATTCCCTTCCATGATGAAAAAATGTGGCAGAAATTGTGGAATGGTGGACTTTTATCATGAAAAGAGGTCAGTTTTTCTCTTGAAAGAGTTAAAGAAGGTAGTTGCTCATACCACTGAGAGAAAACTATCCACTTCCCTTCATATGCTTTCAAAGTGGTGGACCTTCTTGCCTGATGGATTCTGTCCACCACTTGTTCCCACTTTATGGTAATTTCTGCTGCAAAGTTAATTAGATCACTTACCTATGATTTTCCCAATTGAGGGATCAATCAGGGGTAGGTGGCAACCTGATTCCCTGCTCCTTGCAAGACCTTGGAGATCAGAGGGGTTAGAGGGTCTATGCATCTAGACTGTTCCAGTTTATGGAAAGAGCATTGACTGCCCATGCTTTTGGGTCTGGGACTGGACAGACAAAGGTGTGTTGCTTTGCATTCCAACTTGTTGCAAATAGATCCACCAGTGGTTGACCCCAACAGGTGCAGATCTGTCTCAGTACTGTGGGGTGAATCAACCATTTGGTTTGAGTTAGCTGGTTTCACCTAGACAGTGAGGCTGCTAATACACTGAGTCTGCCCGGAATGTGCCAGAATGGAATGTGGATTTGTCATTGATGACACCAACTGAGAAAATCCCAAACTAGAAAGTAGAGATCTGGAAATTGGGTCCCTCTGTGCTTCTTGATTTACTTTACCACAGTGAAGTTATCAGATAGAATGAGAATGCCCTTTCCAGACAGCAACTCCTGCCACAATTGAAATGCATTCACTATGGCCTTTGTGTCCAGGAAACTGATGTGTAATGCACGGTTGTGAATGAGCCACATGCTGATGAGCTGGCATCTGCAAAGATCGTGATTTCTGGAGGCTGAGTCCTCAAGGGAATATCCTCTGTAAGCCAGATAAGGTTCTTCCATTTACTGAGATGCGACCTCATGTATCCTAAAACTAGGATTGCTCAATCCAGAGATAAAAGCTTCAGATGCCACTGGGACAAGAGTATCATTTGCATTGGACTCTTAAATAGGCAGCCAGGATGATGAGCTCCACTGTCACATTGAGACCCAAAAGGCAAAGAAATTCCCAGGCTGAAAAGCAATTCTTTAAGAGAATAGAAGACACTGTTGAGATGATTTTCAAGGCATATTCTTGAGAGGGACAGACTATGTTCACATACTATCTGAACTAGTCTATATCCAACATAGGTAAAATGGTAAGATGGGGTTATATTGAATCTGCCCATGTTAACAAGGAATCCGTGATGTAGCAGAAGTGAAACAAGGCATTTCATGTCTCGATCTAGAATGTAACTCGCCTGGTGCTGTTGCAGAATGTCATTCCGATACATGTAGTTAGAAGTCACAGTCATGGAGGTAGCTCTTAAGTGCTCTGATGTGAGACACGACTCTGCCCATAATTTTCATGAAGACCTAGGGACTGATGTTCAGATGGAAAGGGAGTGCCCTGAATTGGTATACTGTGTTCCTGAAGGCAAACTTATGGAATTTCCTGCAAGACTTGTGAACTGAAATATGGAGGTATACATCTTGATGGTCTAAACTGACTGCAAAGTCTCCCTCCTGAAATGACATTCAGGACAAGTCTCATGTCTCCATTTTTGAACCATGATTTTGAATAAAATGGTTGAGACAGCTCAGATCTATGACCTGGTAAGGGGTGCCATTGACTTTTGGCTCTAAGAACAGTCTTGCGTAAAATCCTGGTGAATTCATGATTAGAACAATCTTTACCACCCTTTCATGAGATTGTCTATCTCTTGCTGCAGAATGAAGTCCTTGACAATGGGGGAGGGTCACTGACCATAATCTGAAGGCCATCCAAGACAATTTGTGAAACCCACTGATCTTCTGGGCAAATTCCTTTCCATTTCGTGGTGAGGTTTTTAGACTCCCCCAACAAGGATTTGCAAAAAGAATGGCTTGAGCATGGCATCATTATCTGTGAGATGGTGGCTGATGGGGCGAGAAAGGGGGATCTCGGTTTGAAAGACAGGCATATGCAACTTGTTAAAATTAGCTGGAAGTCTTCTCTGCAAGAAGACAGGTTTGTTCACACTTTGTTCTTGAAGCCATCTCTTTAGACAATGCAATAAATCAGTGACTAAACCAGACTGTGAAAGCTGTTTGAATGTCAGCTGGTTTTTCTTGGCCAACAAGTTGATAGATGTGGGAACAATATACATTGCCAATAATGGCATAGGAGGCAGACAAAATTCTGAAGGCATGAGCCAGAAAACTTCTTAAATAAATGCACAGAAGAACGAGTCCCCTCTGGACATCACTGGATTGAGTACTGAAGACAGTACTTGTGTGCATGAGTCCTTAAACACGTAAGACCAGGGTGGCATAGACACCTCCTGTGATGCATGTGATGAAGCTGGCAAAGCTGGCTGAGATGGGCAGAGAACTAAACTGGGGGTCCAGCCAGACTGGGACACTGTAATCTTCAGCCATTCACCGAGTGAATCATCAGTGGTCTGGGAATCGTAGTGGAAAACTGGAACTGTATTGTCGCTTTAGCCAGTACTGGAATGTGAGAGAGACTGGGCTGGTATGGGACCTGTCCAGTATTCTGTGCGTATCTTGCTGATGGTTCAGGAATGATGCCAGGCATCCAAGACTGTATTGTCACCATAGCCGGTGCTGGAATGTGACAAGGCTGGTGCCAGTAATGGAGCTGTCTGGTGTCCCTTGCATGACTCAGCCATGGTATAGGAATGATGCCAGGCATTTAGGACTGCATCATCACTGTAGCCGATGACAGGCCATAATGGAGCCAGGGCCAGTGATGGAGCTGTCTGGCATGGGTCTGTAATAGCACTGGGAGGACAGTACTGGATAGAGGCTGTTTAAACATTGATGCCAGGCCCAGTTTAATTATGCCAGAACAAAACGTGATATTGATCACTGTACCCAATCTCTTCAGGCATCTTTTGAGGCCATATTGGAGCTAGTATTGACTGTTGCCTATCAACCTCTAATGTCATCGCTGGTCCAGATGGGTCACCATACCAAGCTGAAACTGGTACTATAGGCATCGCCAAGAAAATCTGTTCAAATCATAGAGGCGAGGGCAGTGCTTGAGTGGTATGTGATGCACATGATGATATGGCCTGCTTAATCTCTTTCTGGACAAGTAAACTTTCTACCTTCAAAGATTCTGCCAGTAAAAAGTTGTTCATTGTGGCAGCAGCAATACTGACTCACCTCAGGGAACTCAATAGCTGTAACTGTGATTGTGATGTGGTAATATTCTTCAAAATATCATTAACAAGAAGTTAACTGACAAATTTGAAGTAAACTCCTGAAAAGTATCATAAACAAACTTTCAAAAGCAAAATTATATTACTGCTGCTATCTTTTCTGCATCCTTATACTTTTCTTCATCTTCACGTTTCTGTCTCTCTTCCTCCTCACGGTTCCTCTCCTCAAGTTCTCTGAGTCGTGCAGCTTCTCTTTCCCGCTCCTGAAAAATGGCAGATTATCTTTTAGTTTTCACAGCTATAAAAAATACAGTCTTGTCTAATTAATTATAAATTGTTCCCGTTCAAAAAGTATAGTTGTTAGATGAATGAATTTGTTTTTAACTGACCTCTATCTTTTCTTATATGCAGCTTGTTTCCCCATTTAAACCCGATAAATAAATGGCAGTTGGATTATTAACACGATTAGAATGCAATAATGTCTATTTATACATTACATAGTACACCACTCAAGATATAATTTGGGATTAAATCCTCAATGCTTGAGTCAAGAGTTGTGTTCTCTTCCTTTACTTATCATTTTAACCTTGACTCCATATTGTTAAGGAATAATATACAATTATTGACTTTTCTTGATGTGAAAGTGAAACAGTACAAACCAGCACACATGATATTGACTAACACAAACCAGAGGACAATATGACAGATTTGCTGGTCAATAAAACTTTATATTCACTGAAACAAAGGTGTATATGTATTTTATTATATGATTTACAGCAAATATTAAACTTGTTTCAGAATAGTGGAAATGCCTTTTCAGCTTCATGATGCCCACAACAAATAAGCTATTATGACATGTAAAATCACAGAAGGGCAATATAACGATTAAAAATTGCATGATGTGTTATCCAGTGAAAAACATCTTCCACAGGAATTATGTCATAAAATGGGTTAATTTTTCTTCTGCTGTATCTTCTGTGCACATTATGTGGATCAATGATCATATTAATTAATTTTTCCATGTTATTTAAGGAACAGTATATGATCCATTGAATGCTTATCAAAATCACCATCTTAGCAGGTGTGGAAGTTTAGAATTATGGTACTTTTAAACTGTAATGAACACAGATAAACTGGAAACCATTTCATCTAAATATACATAGCACACAGGAAAGGTACTTTTAAACTGTAATGAACACAGATAAGCTGGAAACCATTTCATCTAACTATACATAGCACATAGGAAAGGTGCTTTTAAACTGTAATGAACACAGATAAACTGGAAACCATTTCATCTAAATATACATAGCACACAGGAAAGGTACTTTTAAACTGTAATGAACACAGATAAGCTGGAAACCATTTCATCTAAATATACATAGCACACAGGAAAGGTACTTTTAAACTGTAATGAACACAGACAAGCTGGAAACCATTCCATCTAAATATACGCAGCACATAGGAAAAGTACTTTTAAACTGTAATGAACACAGATAAGCTGGAAACCATTCCATCTAAATATACACAGCACATAGGAAAAGTACTTTTAAACTGTAATGAACACAGACAAGCTGGAAACCATTCCATCTAAATATACACAGCACATAGGAAAAGTACTTTTAAACTGTAATGAACACAGACAAGCTGGAAACCATTCCATCTAAATATACACAGCACATAGGAAAAGTACTTTTAAACTGTAATGAACACAGATAAGCTGGAAACCATTCCATCTAAATATACACTGCACATAGGAAAAGTACTTTTAAAGATAAATGCATCTGAAAGTTTTGAATCAATTTCTTTGGGAACTCAGGGTTGCTACATATCCTGGCATATATCTTGTATAATTGTCTTCCATGGATATTATGTATTTTTAAACAAAAGAGTCTTAAGATATTTTGCATATAGTATGTGTAGCAAACAGAGTAGATATAAGCTTTAGTTTGAAATCTGGCTTCCTGTAACCACATAAACAAACCTTTATTTAACCTCATCTGATAACAGTGAATGTATAAGAAGATCAACATTAATACTGATAAAACAATAAATGATTAGTGTCAGTAATAAACTTTTTTCATAAAGCTATCAAGGTTTATATTCATTATATTCATTATCAGAAACTGAAGATATGAAAAGTTACATCGTTTCTAAAACCAGTATGAATATTTTATTTCTTTTGGTTGGACACAATTATTTGATTTTCAATATATAAATAATAGCCTTTAAATACAATTTTTGATAAATAGAGAAATAAAGGATTCTTTAATACATATATTATAGATTTTGCAATGTTGGATATTGTGTATATCAATGTGTGGTCTCAGAGTATAGTCCTTGAAAGAATACATATTAAAATGTTAGATTGTAGAGTATCTGTGCTAGCAACTTCACAGCATATGCAATAATGCAAAAATATGTACAAGCAATATGACACAATAAAATCCTTTCACCTTCATAATATGTATTCCAAAACCTGTAAATGCTTCACAATCAAACTTTCTACTTTTCACCAACAACAATGGTGCAAAAATACTATTAAACAATGTATTAACTGACCATCAAACTGACCTTACATACTTTACAATACAATCTATTTTACTGACCATAAAGCATACTTTATGTACTTTATTATACAATCTATTTTACTGACCATAAAGCATACTTTATGTACTTTATTATACAATCTATTTTACTCACCATAAAGCATACTTTATGTACTTTATTATACAATCTATTTTACTCACCATAAAGCATACTTTATGTACTTTATTATACAATCTATTTTACTGACCATTCCATCTAAATATACATAGCACATAGGACCATAAAGTATATCTTATGTACTTTATAATACAATGTATTTAACTGATCATAAAGCATACCTTATCTACTTAATAATACAATGTATTTAACTGATCATAAAGCATAGCTTATCTACTTAATAATACAATGTATTAACTGATCATAAAGCATACCTTATCTACTTAATAATACAATGTATTTAACTGATCATAAAGCATACCTTATGTACTTAATAATACAATAAAAATGTCATAGTCTTTGAAATATTAGCATCAGCATTCATTGAATAAAAGACCTAGGACTAGACTACCTATCTGCATGAATATTTCCATGGAATCCAATGTTTATTCTTTGTATAAATTCTGAACGAGGATGCTGTATTTAAATTATTGAGTAATGAAAACTAAATTCAACCTCAATTTACATACTGGCTTCTCAAAGAAAACACTAAAAACACATAGAGTTTTCTCCCATATGCAGATTTCTGGTTACTTTTACAGATTTGCAGAGAAGTTATATATTTGTAACAAAATGTACGTGTTGCTGATCTTGAGATTTCACTTATATACTGAAGTCTGTTGTAAAATATAGCTTTCCTTGCATATGTTTAGCAAAAAGCACAATATTTTAAAATGAAATTAATGCAATAAATATAATGAGATTTTATGATGAGAAAAATAACATAATGACAAAAAACTTTCACAAATATTTTGTATGATATAGTATTTGTTTGCTCTTTAGATATTTGTGCATTTTTTCTTTCTTTCGAATGTGGCCATGGAGAGAGAATATCAGGTCAATTTCAACTTTTGTTTGAAGAATCAGTCAAATTTATGGTCAGAAAATTAACTGAAATGATTGATTTCAAATAAATAACTACCTAATTGTTTCAAGATTAAAGGGGTAATTGAATCAAATCTGGAACCTGAATTCTACCAAGCAAAAATATAACAAAACTTCTTCACTCAGAGATTTATGTGTCGCTTGTGTGTGTTTCTATATCAATCATACTGTAAAGACCAAAGAGAAGTTGGAGCTATGTGAAGACACTATGTTATTTAAATTCTTATCTGTTGAAATTCCTATACTGAATAAGAACATATTATAATAATTTAGGAAATATTAATATGAAATTATTGAAACAATTTGAAGAAATTTAATAAAAATGTTATTCATTGTAATATTGTAATAAGCAAGAAGAAGATCATATAAATGATGAAATCAAGGCAGGGTCCCAATAAAATTGACCCAGGGAGCATTAGGTACCCCTTTAATTGAAAAAGTGGAGAAAACAGTAGACATATAAAACAAAACAATCTTCTAAATTGTCAGAGAGATCCTCTGTCTAATTTTGTTATTTACAATACAATGTGGTGACTGCAAACATGGAAACAATGAATGAAAACCAACTTAAGTCCTCATTAGAAAATCCAAAAGTGTATCTCTGTGTGAATGTTTGTGTGCACCTGCATATTTAAGTTACAGTGCAACAATACACTGACCATGAACAGCCTAAATACATTCATTTTCAATCGATAAGACATGTTGAAACTCAACATGAATGGCACATTTTTAAAAAAACACACAAAAAACAATCTGTTTCATTCACTGCATGCAATATAATTAACCAGCCATCAAACTGAATGTGTATAACTGACCTCTTCTTCTTCATGCATCTTCTGATAGAAACTCTATAGTTGGAAATTTTAAAGATAATTAAGGCAAGTTTATCAGTAATTGTGGTTCAGTCTTTCATGATCTAATCAATTTGAAATGACTTCAGTGTCATAGAAGACAAGATGAAAAGATCCTGTAAACTCACTATTTTTCAGAGGGTACCAATTTTGTTTGATTTCGGAGTTGCTAAGACCCAAAAATTTTAAGACCTAAGAAACAATGATTCAACCTATGGAAACAACAGGACTCTTTCCCTAATTAACAAATTAAAGTTCCATATATACTCGTGTATAATCTGGGTTCAAATCCAAACAACATAGAACCTGATCTGCCGTCGCATAATGCGCCGGCAGATTAGGGTGTATGTTGTTTGTTCTACTGATTAGTTCTTACAAACTGCATAGACCCAGAGCTGCTGGCGTATTATGTGACGGCAGATCTGGGTCTATGCAGTTTGCAGTTGGTATAGATTATACATGAGTAGATACGGTATCAAAGAAACTGTTATTGTTCATACAATTATGAAAATTTATACCCAGAAAAATAAACAACTCCCCAGTTCTTAGACAAAAATACATTGAAGTCTCTGGAAAACAAATGTCTAGTTTTGACCAATTAAATTTAATTTGTCATTTGAAAACAGAAAATTCATTGGGGGAAAATATTACATTTTTGGACTATATTCTGTTTTGGTTTTAAAGCTTTACTTCACAAAATCTGGATATCAATTCAATTTGATCTTAACTCATGGGTTCCACTTTGCATTGATTTGTTCATCTAACCTGAAGTCAATTTCAAATGGCTAACAAACTTTTGTATTTCGAATGAGTAATCCTTGGCAAACCACTTTAACTTATTAACATTAGGTTTTTCTCCAAAATGAATACACAGACAGTCTCACAGAAAAGCATTCAGGTGTTGTTTGCACAGTCAGACTACAATGATACTCTGAACGAGTAAGTTTTATTAAGTTAAACAAATTGACTAGAACACTAACCAACCTCTGATGAGTGCTGCCAAGGACAGTCAGGAACAATGCAAGAAGACTGTGTACTAGCCCTTGACAAACATAGTTTTAATCTCTGTATGAGTTTGATATAGTTACTTATGCAGTAAGGTCCCTTGACCTGTTTCTTCTCCATATTATGACCCAATAAAGAATGCTTTGTAGACATAACATGGATCATTTTTGTAGAATTTTTTTAAAAAATACCCTGGATAATTAGAGACATGTCTGGATAATTAGAGACATGTCTTGATTTGATTTGTATACCTCTTCTTCACTCTTTCTTCTCTTGTCCTCTTCCTCTCTCTTTCGGCGTTCTGAAAAAGTAAGAATAGTTTTAATGATCCATTGACTTGTAATCATTTCTATCTTAACTTATCCCTATGTTCCACATCCCCAAACACACATATACACACACCCACATACAGTGAAACCCCTCAAAACCAAAAGCCCTTGGGACCAAATTTAATTTTCAGTTTTGAGAAGTTGTTAGTATACTGAGTGTATCACAGACTGAAAAGAATGTATTTGTATATATATCAATACCAGCTTTAGTTTTTAAGACAAAAATACCCATAAATTATCAAAACCCTAGAATTGGGAATTTTGTTGTCACGAAATAAGTATCTTTGGGAATTTTTAACACATAGGCTTATGGCTTGTAACCTCCAAAAACCTTGTCACTCATAATTTTTATTGCAATGTATTTTCATATGTCCCTTCATAGCAATTAAAAAAATTAATATTATAAACCAAAATTACCAGTAATTATTATATAATTTTGTTCTTGTTTTGCAGAGAAGTTGCCTTTTAAATAGTAGCAGTAGTAGAAGTTGCCTTTTAAATAGTAGCAGTAGTAGAAGTTGCTGCATATTTATAACAAGTCCTTAATATGAAACAAATTTATCTGTTTATTCATCTGACATACTATAAATTAAGACTGAATTATAATAATCATGTTTGTTACCTACTGGTGTTATGGGAATAAAGGTGCCCTATGATCATATGGCACCATTAGTTAGTTCCACATTGAATGAAAGTTCTGTGTTTTAAAGGATAGGAATCTTTGCAACATATTTACCAAGCAGACACAAGTCAACAAACTAGAATACTGAATACTTTTTACAACTATATTCCATTTTCACTAAATAAAAAGCATGAAATAGAATGTCATAAGAAACATGATTTGATTCATTAGAAGTAAAGTAGTCAAAAAGTCATTTAGTGTTTCATGCTAGATCAAGCATACCTTGGCAGATGAATCTCAGTCCATGTGTCAAATATAAGTAATTCAAAGCACAAAATGTCTGTATCAACCATTACCAATATATACAATCAACTATTCAAACAGTTAGTCAACAAAAAAATTCTAATTATGGACGGAATAGGTATTCTTTATTATGAAAATGGGGTTTGATCTGTCTGCTCTCTTGGCAACTTTTTGTAAATGCATGTATATTGAAGAATCCCAATACTTCCAGGGTCCGTCCTAGTGGGTGAATCAGGTTAAACAGTCACTACAGAGACTGTCATTTCACCCAAACAGGCCCAAAAAGTGAAGTTCACTTTGCTTTGCATTGATTTCATGATATTACCCTCATCCCCATTTTGTTTCAATACAATGCATTAATAATCAAAGTAAAACGTCGACTTGGTGTCAGTTTTCCCTTCAAAGAGGAGGGCGGAAAGTTAGAAAAAGATGCCTTGTGATCTGTAGTCAATTTTGGTTCTGATTTTATGATCATAAATACCAGAAATTACATTACAATCTACAGAATTCCCGCTGAAAACTCACAGAGGAGCCTTGAAAAACCAGAGAAAAACTCAATTTTTGTTGCCCAATCTGAAGCAAATTACAACTTACTGGGCGTATCCAGGTCCCTTACTGATAAAATTAGTCATTTTATCCAAAAATTCATCATGTAAACAGATGAAACGGGAACTTCTGCTGTGGAAAATGTTGTGGTTTTTCCACTGTAACCTATTTTCGAGGTTGCCATTTTATGTTATACAACAATTGTGGTGAAGTGAAATAAGAAAAGTTTTTAATATTTTTTATAAACTCTTAGTATTATTTCATCATCAGCTTAATAATTGGACCTGAAAATATGCAAAAACATGAGTATAAAGTGACTATTTTGAACTTTCTACACCCACCTCTACCTATTTTTGCCAACTTCACTTATTCTGGCTGGAGAGATAATTTCATCCAGATATTAGGGTCAAGCTTGGGCCCTGACTTGTTATGATAACAAGCACTTAGCAAGCTTTTGTATGATAAGATAACTTCTGGTAAGGAAAAAGGTAAAATCACGGTTATGATCTAGTAACATATATGAATGGAATTAGGGAAAAGTTCTGGAAAGCAAGATTTACAAACTTTTGATGGGGATATTTCAAAGTAAAAAAATCGCGAGCTGACAATGAAATATGGGGCCACCAGGCAGCCCTAATTAATACAGCAGAATCATCCCTGTTATACATAACCAACTGCATAGAAATAATATGGGATACCCAGTGATTGAGTGGGTAAGCATGTCAAGTGGATGAATTATGACCTGCATTAAGGTCATAATTTAACTCTATTTATGTCCAGCAATATAAAACTGAGGTGATCAATCTATAGGGTTCACCTTCCCTCCAATGGCAGGAAGGTCTTTTTCAGATACTATTTTTCCTCCACCAACCAAAGGGGGCATACTGTACCTTAAAAAAGTGGTCAATAAAGACAGAAATCCCAATATGGCCTGAATGCATCTTTAGGACTTGTTGGGTTGATCACTCAACCTCACTAGTTAAATATGCTCTGCAAAGTTACTCGTGAGATACAACACCTAACATTTATTCATACAATACTATCAAGACTACTCAATCCACAGCAAATTGTTGCTGTTGTATGTGCTGGACAATGCAATGCAGATATTGGATAAAAAGGTTTGAATTTGAATGACATTTTAATATATTCATATTAAAGCAATACTCATATAAAGACTGGTCAGATCAATGAGATAAAACTGTATATGGCACTCCTAATACACTAAAGTTGTTTGTGAGTGGAGTTCACAAGATACCTTGGTTCCTGTGGCAATGTTCAATAAACCCTATGAAGTAGGTCACGGCAACACATCTTTTGGTGCATGACACACCTTCATTCAAAGATGCAAGTTTAATGGCAATTGGTGAAAATATCATGGAAATGGAGCACAGACACAATTTTAAACAATGCTGGATAAACTGTGGAAAGCAGGTCACAGTGATCCAGTTCTGGTGCACATCATATGTTTAATCCCAATGTGCAACATGTATGGCAATAGGAGTAGTAATAATGCAGTTACAGCCAGGAAAGAAACTGCAGATAAGGTGGATAAACAGAATTGCTAAATTTGTTATTCAAGGTACAACCAAACAGTTTCATATGACTGGCCATGGGGTTAATTTTTAGATTGAGAAGACATCCTAACTTTATCTCCAAGTTTTTCCCTCACTATTTATAGTGGTGTCAAGACTGTATGATTTCATGCTGTATGCACAAGGGGATGATTCTAGTGCAGAAACATATTTGTACTAGCCAGGTTTGAGATTAAGTTTTGGCCTACATTGTCCATTATTGGCTGACAATTTAGTTCTAGTACGTGTTTACCAAAATGTTTATGCTATGTGATTTTGTGGGCAGTCAGTCCATGGGATACAATTGTCACCACTTTGTATATGAAATATCTCTGATTTTGTTTAGTACAGGTTCTTTTGGGGGTTGAAAATCACAAGATTTAGGGAATTTTACATGTTGTGGAAAGGTGTGACTATAAAAAGAGTGATCACAGAAAAGTCAGCATTGTTGTGCCAATCGTTTAACTGATTCAGTTTCATCATTTTCTGACAAGTTTGAAAATGAATACAAGTTAATTATTTTGATAGTGGGTAGCTTCAAAAGTGAGAGGGTACATCCTTGATGGCCACAACCACAACCATAGATAAAAACTGTTTGGTGCTACCTGAACCATGTATATTAGTAACTTTAGACCTAGAACAGTGTTTAATTATTCCCAAGAATTTACACCGTCAATGTGAACAAAGCAGAAAAGAACTGTTTTGAACAAAATTTATGTCAACTCTTGCTCGTATTATTCCAAATCTCAATTTACGTTAGCTCATATTTGAACATCCAAATTAGCTCCAATAACAAAAACATCAACAAAATCAATAAAAAAGAAAGTGAGATGATCCAATCATTTGCAATAAATTTCAGTCAATTTTTAATGTTTTCAATATGAATATAAAATGTACAATGTGCTTGTAAAACCTGTACCTTCATCTTCTTCAAGTTGTTTCCTCCCAAATTCTTTCCTCCTTCTCTCTTCCTACATTGATGGTACAAATAAAGAAATCATCAATCATACACTAGGAAAATTACTGAAAAATGTGCCTTAAAAATCTACTTAATGAATTTCTATATTAATTTGTGCTCATTTTGTTTCCTGTGCTCCATTTAGCCTCTTAGATATATCAACTTCCCATTACTTGGATAAAATCTATATCCAGCAAGCTTTATGCCAAGTTAAGTTGAAAAAAAAACATGTTAAGATGTTCAGATATACAATATGAAAAAAAAAATACACTTACTTCCATGAGAACTGGGGCATGATAGGTAATACAGAGCATGGAGACTTGAAGTTGATGTCAATACTGAATCTTCATATAGACATAAAATGTTATATATAAAATATATGTATGATTTATTACACAGTAAAACAATGACTGGTACTGAAACATCAATCACTTAAATACTCTGCAGCAATCAAAATGACTTGCTCAGTCTAGCATAACGTCTTATCCTGCATGGAACCCTGAAAGCTCAAAGCAACTGCAAACTTAAAAAAAGGCCATCAGAAGGAGTTTTTGGTGGTTTTTACATTATCAGTCAAAGCCTTACTTGCTTATAAGTCTAATCCAACTGCAAACTGCACAGACCCATATCTGCCATCACAAAATGTGCCAGCAGATCTGGGTTTATGCAGTTTATTAGAAGTAATCAGTCAAACAAACAGCATAGACCCAGATCTGCTAGTACATTATGTGATGGCAGATCAGGGTCTATGTTGTTTGCAGTTTGACTCGACTTATTAGTGAGTATAAATGGTAGCTATATTTGTGATAGAAAGTATTTTAGGTTTTACTAAATGACTAAAAGAGGTTGATATAATGAATCCATATTTCAAGTTTCATAGTATTGTATATACTTGCCTATATGTCGAGTCCAACTGCAAACAACACAGACCCTGATCTGCCAATGCGCCAGAAGATCGGGGTCTATGTTGTTTGCTCTACTGATTACTCCAACAAACTGCATAGACCCTGATCTGCTGGCAGTGATCGCAGATCTAGGTCTGTGTAGTTTGCAGTTGGGGCCAACTTATAAGCAAGTACTTTTGGTAATTCAACATCCGTATCTAATCCAGACCAAATGATATTAAAATTGAATAACAAATATTCAATTCTTCAAATTCAACATTAATCTGATTCAGATAATCAATTCAATTAAAATGAACTTTAATAAATTCTTCCAATTTATGATGTCATGTTAAAGCAAATGGCAGATAAATGAATATGAGATGAATAAGAAAAGACTGTACTTTCATTATCAATGAGATTTTTCCATTTTTTGCAGTTATATAATTATGTTACCGACCCCACTGGTTATGAATACACATGACAAAACAAAATATGGGAGGGCTATGACAAAACAATGTCTATATTTATTCCTTCCTTCATCAACATCTTTAGACAAACCTCATCCAAATAAATAGACCAAAGTGCCCCATTTTTAGAAAATATTTATTATGAAAAAAAAAAAATTATATCTTGAATCCTGATAAAAGGAACATTTTTCTGTAATGGATACTGTCTCATGCTACTTGATTTGTATTCTACATGATTGCACACCTATATATTCTGTCACTAGCATGTGCTGATCATGCAAGTGCAAGAATCAATACATATACACAAGCATATTACTGTATACTTTCTAATATGAGAACTATTGGTAGCCTCATAAAATTATTTCTAATTCATACACTCAATAAAAAAAATCACACACCTCCTCTTCTTGTCTTCTTTCATCCTCTCTCTGTTTCCTCAGTCTCTCTTTTTCTCTTTCAGCCTCTTCTCTGGCAAGTCTTTCTCGTTTTTGTCTTTCTGAAATGCAATCAGTTTTTCTTACTGAAATTATTTGCACAAATGTTATTTATGGCAGCAGATAAGGGTCTACGCTGTTTGCAGTTGTATGGGTATGATAAACATTATGGTATTTTAAAAATGTCAATTATTTAGGCTATTTATGGTATCAAAACTAATGTGAGACCCTGATCTGATGGCACATTATATAGCATATTTGGGTCTATAATGTTTGCAGCTGGATGGGCATGATACACAGGTAAATACAGTAAGTGATTCTACTATCATGATTTTAACTTTATCTTAGTTTTCTTTTTCAGTACAGGGTTGGAGATAAAATCTATTGAACTTGAGTTTTTAGTTTAAAATTTCACTCTTCAGCCAACTGAAAATGATTCTTCAACAGTAAATTCTGTTGTGATTTATAAGTATCTTCAACAGTAAATTCTGTTGTGATTTATAAGTATCTTCAACAGTAAATTCTGTTGTGATTTATAAGTCTCTTCAACAGTAAATTCTGTTGTGATTTATAAGTATCTTCAACAGTAGATTCTGTTGTGATTTATAAGTATCTTCAACAGTAAATTCTGTTGTGATTTATAAGTATCTTAAGTAACTAAAGCTCAAATGTTTTATCATCTGCAACCACATCCTACCTCTTCTTTCTCTATCTTTCTCATCCAGCTCTTTGAGCACCTCCTCACTATTTGGAATGTCACAAAGCATGACTTCAATCTCAGCAAAGGCCACATCTTCACCAGCAATGGGTCGACTTAGGAGGAATTGGTCGTACTTCTTCTTGGAGAAAAATCTTCCATGTACAGCTTGAAGCAACCATCTGTTTCAACAAAATGTGTCAATATGTTATTTTAATTTTAGACTGAATTTTTTCAAATACTGTTAGCTCTATTAGTATCATACTGTCCTTAAGTGCAGTGGCTTTCTTTCCTTTCTTTTTGAAGATAGTTAAGCTTTTTGATCTTGTCTGTTTATGAGTGCATTAATGTATATCAGCTCCTGAGCTTTTTGATCTTGTCTGTTCATAAGTGCATTGAATTTCATACATATCAGCATGTGAGCTTTATGATCTTGTCTGTTCATGTGTGCATTCATGCATATCAACATGAGTTTTTTTTATTGTCTGTTCATGTGTGCATTCATGCATATCAGTGTGTGATCTATTTGATTTTGTCTGTTCTTGTGTGCATTCATGCATATCAGCATGTGAGCTCTTTGATCTTGTCTGTCCATGTGTGTATTCATGCATATCAGCATGTGAGCTTTTTGGTCTTGTCTGTTTGTGTGTATTCATGCACATCAGCATGTGAGCTATTTGATCTTGTCTGTTCATGTGTCTACATGCATATTGTCTGTTCATATGTGTATTCATGCATATCAGCATGTGTGAGTAATGTCACATACTGTAATTCCTCCCACATTATTTGAAATAGGGACTTCAAACCCTGATATTTGATTGATCATGAACATTTATGAAGAAAAACTAAATTCTGAATATTTCCAACTAAATATCCATCCATAATAGTAAAATGTTGTAGATCCTTAATTGTACCTAAGATAAATATGTCCCAGTTTCACTAGGGTGTTAAAAATTTCACAAAATGAGACTGTATATTATTATGCATATGATCCTTCTTACATCTAAATTTTCAGTTGAGAAAGAGGTGATAAAGAGAATGGAAATTATGGGATAACTGTGATGTAGTTGAGGATTTAAGTAATAATGGTGGTTTTAATATAGTATTAAATGAGCATAGTTAGGTATTTATCAAAGTGTAAATTTCACCTAATCACTTACAAAGTAAATAAAGTCCTTATATTTATGTTGTGAGTGATTAAGTCAAATTTACGCTTTGATAAATAACCAACCATGATCATTTAAAACATGTAATTCCAATTTTCCTCCTTTCTGTCATCAAACCAGCAGATTCAATCAACAAAACATTGAATTTTATGTAGCACAGTTTTCTTTCAATAACCTCTTCACACAGCGCCAGAATACCTAGCCACATCTTCACTAGCCAAGGGTCATCAATCCACATTTATCATCCATGTAAAACAAAACGTATCAATGACCCTTGGCTAACAAAGATGACCTACAGTACCCCATATGGAATCAAAATGACCCTTGGCTAACAAAAATGACCTACAGTACCCCATACAGAATCACAATGACCCTTGGGTAGCAAAAATGACCTACAGTAACCCATACAGAATTACAATCACCCTTGCCTGGCAAAGATGACCTACAGTACCCCTAACAGAATCACAATGACCCTTGGGTAGCAAAGATGACCTACAGTACCCAATACAGAATCACAATGACCCTTGGGTAGCAAAAATGACCTACAGTAACCCATACAGAATTACAATGACCCTTGGGTAGCAAAAATGACCTACAGTAACCCATACAGAATTACAATTACCCATTGCCTGGCAAAGATGACCTACAGTACCCCTAACAGAATCACAATGACCCTTGGGTAGCAATGATGACCTACAGTACCCAATACAGAATCACAATGACCCTTGGCTAACAAAGATGACCTACAGTAGCCCATACAGAATCACAATGACCCTTGGGTAGCAAAAATGACCTACAGTAACCCATACAGAATTACAATGACCCTAGGGTAGCAAAAATGACCTACAGTAACCCATACAGAATTACAATGACCCTTGGGTAGCAAAAATGACCTACAGTAACCCATACAGAATTACAATTACCCATTGCCTGGCAAAGATGACCTACAGTACCCCTAACAGAATCACAATGACCCTTGGCTAACAAAGATGACCTACAGTAGCCCATACAGAATCACAATGACCCTTGGGTAGCAAAGATGACCTACAGTAGCCCAAACAGAATCACAACACAAGAGTAGACAAGGTTCACAATAAAAACATCTTGTGCAAATATACACTAATGCTGTTCTTTACATGTTTAACATTCATTGTTCTTGCCTTCTACTCATTTTGATCTTTCCCCCCACCCCAAAAAAACCCATGTCCATTTTCAGTGAGATCTGCTGCTCATGTAATATAACCATGACCCTGAATAACAGCTGATTGAAACACAATGTCAATGCAAAAAATGGAATAATTTATAAAGGTAGAGTTGCTTGTAAGTCCTGCCATATTGTTTGGCAGAGGTCAGTGTTGTGGTGCAGGAAGGACTGTACGATCACAGTGTTTGAACTTCTAATCAGAGATTTTATCTGGGTTTGCAAATTATGATCTCAAGTCACTGTGCGTGTGTGTGTGTGAGTGAACTCTTGTTACTATTATTATGCTGTAAGAAGCTGATACAGACAAAGCTTGACTGAAAGAAGACAGGAAACTGTTAACTGAAACTAGTTGCCAGAGTTAACCAATATTTAAACGATTCCAGATCAGTATCACATGACCGATTACAGCCAATCACATGGCAGAAAACACAGTCAATTCAAAACAATTGGTATTAATGTTGCATATTGAGTTTATGTGTCACTGGTGAAACTGATACATGTATTTACTACAGTACACCACTATTAATGTCTTCAAATCCTCAAACACAAAACTGTTATCCACATTTTGTTGAAAAATAACCCAAAGATGTTATTCAACATGGAACAACAGCACAGGATGTCATGGTATCATTTTGGCATAAAAATTTCCAGCAGTATATTGTGAATTTTACTGCTTTACATTTAGACACTGAAGCCAACCATAGTGTTACACTTGACACTAGACCAATTAGAAAGTGTGCTACATCTGACCAATCAGAAAATATTACATTTACAGAAGTGTTAGAATATACTTTTTAAGTCTTCTGACATTGTACAAGCAGGATTCTTTCATTTTTCATAAAAGTGTTGAGGAATTCCACAAATTTAATTCAATCCTCAATTCTGACAGAATTAAGGATTGATATCATCTACAGGATATCTTTGTCAGTTTGCAACAACAACGACAATGCAGTAAGAGTGATACTTAAGAATCTCATTAAAGTTTAGGTTTACAAGAAAATTAATCTCTTAGTCTGGATAATAATAAAAAAATCTTCATAATTTTCATTTAGATAATACATTTTCAAAGGTTTGTTCTTTACAAAATGTTCAAATTTTTTATTCTTTTGCTCTATTTATGACCCCGAGTTGTTTTTATAATTGTAGAAAGAGAGAAATAAAGTCTGTCTACACCAACTTATGGATTGTAAGGCCAGTACTTATACAGGACATGCAGCCACACAATTTGAACTCATAATAAAAATTAAAGAACTTTAATTGTTAATAACTTTACTCTGAATACAGATAGAACAAGCAAAATTTCAGAATAAACTTGATATTTTTTGGTTGATATGCATGCAAAATTTCTTGATTGCAAAAAATATTAAGTATGGATTCCAATTCTGGCATTTTTTTGACTGAGTTCACTTTTGTGTTCATACAGTGACCTGTCAGATTTTCAAGGTGTGAAGCAAGTAAGAATCCATTATTCGCTGTTAATCAGAACAGGGCACTACTGTCTATTATTGGTTAATACCCCTTTTCCAATGGATTCTATTTGTACACATTTACAGCTGGATTAAAGAATCACTGGGTTAAATGACTTGCTGAAGGTTACAAAAGGAATGGCCAGTGTGGAGAATCATCAAAACCCACTATATTCAAATTTTGAATGCAAGTATGCATTGTCTCAAAACCTCAAGGCCATGATGCCTTGAAATGAGGGATTACTAATATGAAATTAAAGACTACCTGGCCTGATCAATTCTTATTGCATTCTTCTGTTGTAGATCCAACATTGAAAATTCCCATCTGAAATCCTGTACAAGAAAATATCTACGATCCATTTCCTGAAGCAGGTCATACAGTTCTCCTGGATTGCAAGTGTCAGTAGCACATACGTATTTCATTGATGCAAGAACCTGAAATATTGCAAAAAGCACATTTCAGATAACAAGACACAGAAGTATAAAAAAAAAACATTTTTGAATTAAGCTCACATTTAGGCGTAAAATCCAAACATGAACCATAAACTGGATTGCATGAATTTATTAAAATTCACAAAGAACCATTTTAAGAATAATAATTATGGTGTGATCCTGCACTATTTAAAGTATATGTAAAGAGAGTTATTTACAGTCCAAAATTTGTGTCTGAATAAAGAGCTCATGATCAGAAGTCTAATAACCTCCAAACCTGAAGCTGAAATTGAATGAATTACAAATATGCCAAGCCCAGTTTTTTGGTTGTATGGGTGTAATACTAACAGAGATGCAAACAATTATCAACTTTCATGATTCTAACAGCACCCAATAAATGACTTTCAAACATAACATTTCTACAAAGTCACTGAAGCATGAAATATAGGTCACAGAGATCACATGTTGCAATATGGGTGTAGTACTGTATATACTCGTGTATAAGCCAATACCAACTCCAAACTGCATAGACCCAGATCTGCCATCGCATAATGCACCAGCAGATCTGGGTCTATGCAGTTTGTAAGGACTAAACAATAGAACAAACAACATAGACCCTGCAGATCTATCTTGTTTGCATTTGGACCCGAGTTATAGGCAAGTATATATGGTACTTAGTTTAATGATTCTAGGTAGGATAGTATGCATGTGTTCATGAGCTAAATGTAAAATCTTAGCCAAAGCCAGGAGAAGATAAAATAAAGGTCATGAGGACCTTCTTTTGCGGTAAGGGTGGGGTTCAAATAAAAATACATATCATCATCTATTTCACAATTCTAGATTAACAAAGCCTGAGAAATGAACATCAAACAAAAAATTTAACTCAAGCCAGTGAAGCATGGAATATGGGCCATAATGATCTACTTCTGCAATGAGAGAGTAGTGCTCATCAACATAATCTCTTCACCAATTTTCATGATTCTAGATAGGATAGTATATACACAGCAATGCAAAAAACCTATATGGTCATGAGCTAAATGCAAACACTTAACCTAAGCCAATCAAATGTTAAATGCAGGTCACACTGACTTTTCTGTACTGGTGTTGTACTAATAAAAAAATAAAAGATGTATACAGTCATCTAGTTTAATGAATCTAGCATGAACACTTAAAACATAAAACTTAACCAAAGTCAGCAAAACATGAAATATTGGTCACAGTGACCTATTGTTGTGATGATGACATAGTACTCATCAAGATGCATCTCTTCATGAATGTTTCATGATTCCTAGTAAAATAGTATGTATACTGGATGCAAAGTACCTAACCAAAGCCAGTAACATGTGAAATGTAGGCCACATCAACCTTTTGTTTTGTTATAAGGGTGTGGTACTAATAGAAATGCATATAATAGTTTAGTTTGATAATTCTAGCATGAACACAGATTGAGAAATAAACTTAAACAAAACATTTAACCAAAGTCAGAGAAATGTGAAATATGGGTCAAATTGGCCAACTTTTGTGATGAGGGTGTACTACTCATCAAGATGCATCCATTCACCGTGTTTCGTGATTCTAAGACTGGAAAACTGAACTTGCCCTTGGGAAATCTGAGCTTGCCCCAAACATAATATCCCAAAATGAGTAAAACAAAATGAGAAAAAATAAGATATCATAAAATATGGGATATTTTAAGGAAATTCCTTCTTTTTTTTTGCCTATATAAAATAGCAGACTCATCTCATCAACTACATCAACAATAATGAAAGCTAGGCTGTTGGTAATGATTTATGAAAGATTTGTGAACACTTATTTTATCCATTTACCAAACAGTTGTCATCTAGTCACCGTGAAATCAGCAACTTTTGAGATTGAGAACACTTATCTATATCCATTTAATTGTTTACCAAGCAGTAAGTATGTATTGGTTTCCTGTAATTATCATGTAAACAACAGATCATAAACACTGCTTGTGGGCGTTACATTATTGGTACATTGATCATGCTTTGAAACAAAATCCTCCTGGTGGTTAATCGTTAGAGACGGTGCTTTCTATTTCCAAACACACCTCTCTAAGAAACTTCAAGAATTATATTATTAACAATTAACACCTAATCACCATAAAATCAGTAGCATGGATCAAAACAATCTTTGACAAGCCAATTGTTAGAGTCAGCAAGCTTACAAACTACCCGAGGTTAGGTTAGGACCTGGAAGTTGGCGAATCCCAGATACGTACAAATATTATTATTAAAATGTAACTGATAAGTTAAAATTTAAATATTTATTCCTTATTGTCAAAACATGCTTTAAATAGTAAATATTTACATTAATATATCATGCTGTGTGAGAAAATGCAAGACTGACCTTGACATTGACTACAAGATGGAAATGATACACAATAGGTAGACGAAAGAAATTGTGGCCAGTTATGTAATAGAAGAATGTGGTACATATATACTGTGGTGAGATCGTAGAGAATAAACCTTGCAGAACATAAAGCATTACAAATGGAATACGACCCCTTTCTGTGTCTCTCTATCAATTTTTTTACTTTTTTGCAAGTACCTTGGAAACATGAGCATGCCCAAGCCGAATTTGAGCTTGTCCCAGGAGGCAGGCAAGTGGATTTGTAAATCCCTGATAGTAATATGTATACAAGGTGCAAAAAATCTATTTGATTAAGGGATTAATGCAAAAACTTCAGCTAAGCCAGTAAAATGTAAATGTAGGTCACAGTGACTCTCTTTTGTTGCAAGGATGTAGTACTAGCAGAGATGAATACAATTATTTAGTTTGATAATTCGAGCATTTTGAGAGTTTGAGAAATAAACTTAAAACAAAACATGTGACCAAAGTCAGTGAAACATGAAAGATGGGTCGCACTGAATGGTCCATGCAATTATGTTCCAGACTGCATCAACGTCTTCTTTCTTGCCATATCAACACACTCATACTCATATGTGTTTTCATTTTTTAAAGCACAATCTCACTCATATTTCCACATAGCCACAGTAACTGAAATCATTATACAATTCCATATTTTAAATTTTGGGAAGTACCTAAATATTCTCATATGATACTTTGCTTGAAAATAATTATCCTGGATCTCTAGTAATACACATATGTTAATGCATTCAGCAGGTGAGTCTTTGAATATTAAAACAGCATACTATACAGCTTAAAATGATCATTCTGCACTAGTTAGTCTAGTTCAACTGACACATAAGTACAATGTGATGTAGTGGGCGATCAGCATTACTTAATTATATTGCTGCAACTTTACGATAGGGGCAATAAAACTTTTTCTATCCACTATGTGCCTCAACATGGCCAGTGATGATGATCACTATGCCATCTCCGTGGTGGATATAGCATAGATGGATGAAATGTCCACTGTGACAGTTTGATTTTTACATGATAGATATACTGTATACCAGAGGGTATTATTCATCTTTTCATGAATTATTTGAGACCTAAATAAGCATATCACAATACTTCAGTCACATGATGTCCCTTTCCCCCATCACCTTGAAGTGAATTCATGGAGTTAAATTTACCTGTTCATAACTTATACCACCCATTCTTAAGTCTCCATGAAGCTGCTGCACTTCCAATGGAGTTAACTCGCCTTTGCCTCCCCTGTCATACTGGTAAAATGCTTCTTCTGTTACTTGTCTTCTATCAATAAGCTCACCCATTTTCACAGTGTTGGATCTAAGAATATTAAAATTTTTTGGATAATGAATGCCTTACTCATGAAAAAAGTTCAGCTGCATATCATCTTCCATAGTGAAATATATCAAAAGATAAAAACCTAGCTGTGCTATAATGCAGAATTATTATTATAGTTTCCTCATATTCACATACATATTCACATGTATATATATACATGTACATGGATGTATCTATCTGATATCCTGAAATTATAGATCTTTTCCAAAAACAAACGTGGCAGCCATATATTTGTGAAATTTAATATAAAAACACTTTAAAAAAAATATATCAAGTTGTGACCCAAAATAAACAAAAACACATTGATATACCTAATTATTAAATGTAACAGAAAATATGTCATTTTTCAGTGCTGGATTTGCTGCTGCTTCAGTGTTAGTACAGTAAAACGTGTCTTGAAAGACCACTGCTATGAGAGACCACCTGCCTTGATATACCAGATTTTCAATAAATGGATTTATTGATTATATAGCATTATGACCCATCACGAGAGGCCACGTCTTGAAGACCATCATTTTTTGGCAGAAGGGATGGTCTTTCAAGACAGATTCTACTGTATTATCCTTCCATGATTAACTGGTCTCCTCTCAAACTAATTACTTATAAAACTCATTTCTTATTTGAGAAAACTATACTTACAGAATTTCACCCGCCGATAGTTTTATTCCACTCTACTGCTTTTAAAAATTAACTATTAACTAACAACAAGTTGACTTACTACCTCAAAAATACATAACACCTAATTAACAGGCATTTCCAGTAAAGTCAGATGGTAAAGTTTTATTTGATCAAGTCTCCAAATAAGTCTTGGAGAATGATAATAAAATTTAGTTGTTGTTAGTATCTTTTTTCCTAATTCTGGCAAAGGCTTCACATAATTTGTTCTAAAGGTATCATGTGCTGACACACCACAACACAAACCATTTGGTGTCAGGTACTGACACACAACAACACAAACCATTTGGTGTCAGGTACTGAATGTCTATAGTGCAGACCCTGGGGCAATAGGTCAGTTTTAGTATTTTGTTTTTTAAGTCCACATAAGCGTCCACACCCCTTTTGTCTTGTGTTTTGTGACTATTCAGAGTTTAAACAATGGGGAATACATACTAAACAAACAAGCTTAGTCAGCAACACCTCTACTAACTGTCCAACAAAGAAACAATGTTTAAACTAGAGCTAGTCACCTCTGAAGTAGCTTTGTGATCAACATCTTTATTGATTGTCTGACAAAACAAAAATCTGTAAACTAGACCTAAGGACCTCTGAATTTTACTTTGTTAAGGTGTTTATTTGCCATTGTAATTGATAAACAAATTGAAGACATGTTGATATAATGATATCTGAGAACTCCTATGAACAATGTCCAATTTCTCAGAGTATGTGCTGGTCAAAACCTTTGATCTACCAGACATGCTCAGCAAATACTGGGATTTCAGGAACTGTTAAAACCAACAAAAACAAATACATATATACTCATTGCTAGATATGAAAGCTGAAGCAACATCGTGCTTAAAATTGGATGAAATTGATTTAATTCTTCCATGACTTTCCAACACCCAAAAAATTCTTTTTCCATGACTTTCAAATATCCAAATCATTCTTCTATCTGCCAATCCAAACACTATTGTTGTGTATCAAAACCATACTTCATCTGGCAAATGGCAAGCCAGCGACTAGTTTCAAGATACGGGTAAAAATCAAAATGGAAGCTACTCTCAAGATCTAAAATGCTAAAAGTAGGTTGTTTAGTGTGGAAGTAATAATAGTAAAGTGCCTTGTCAAAGGACACACCACAGTAGCCAACCTAGGCTGATCCAATGGTACAATTTTAACTGGCAGCTTTAGATCACAAGTCTGGCACACTAGCCACTGAACCACCATGGTTCCTGAATGCTTAATGGAACCCATGGGAAGTACATGCAGATCATAAGCAAACTGTTAACTCCCACAAGGAAAGACTGATTCATTTTTAAAAAAACAAGTGTGACTTGACATGCAAAATGCCAACCTCTTTGTGAAACCTCCCTTGATTATAGTTTTGGGATTCCCAGTGAGAAGTATGGTCTGGAAATTTGGAAGGAAGACTTAAGTTGATTTCATCCCATTGTTGCAATTATATTACACTTTACTAAATAAGGTCTAATGGTTTGTACTGATTAAGGGGACTGGGGAGGAGGAAACTACTGTGCATCTAAGAGCACAGCCAAGAGAATAAACTAATGAAATGAAATCAAACTGAAAGTTTATTTGATAGAGGCATGACTTACACATCTGCTGGGATTGGAAACTCTCTCACCTCTCATATTATATTGTGTTTACTATAGCTCTTGTGTGAAGTTACCTGGTCATATGGTGCTTCTTACATCTTGTAAATTGTTTGCACTGTCAACCGAGCTAACCATTTAAAACTCTATAACATAAATTTTACAGGTTAGATCCTTTTCAAACTTTACAATAATGAACAATAACTTACGTTGATTTAAATTATAGCAATTATGTAAAAAAAAAAGGGCCTTATATGCAGAAAGGCAGTGCTACAAAAACTGGTTAGCCCAATGCCCAGGATTCCTCCAATTTTAGATTGGGCCTTCCTGTATTCTAAGTAAGTTGTGTGTCTGGCTTGCAAAAACAAAAATCACTAGATCTACCTAATTAAACAAAACCTTGAGTGAGGAAACATGGCATTTATCTGAAACTTCCAGAAGACACTGCTCACCTGATTAACATTTATCCCCCTACTGGGAAACCTGTTCATAGGTCCCTCAACCATAGGAATATTATCTGCACACTTACAAAACCTTAACTTTGTGTACAAAGCAAAGAATGTGACCTATGACGAGGGGAACAACATTATTTCTGTTCTCTGAATTTCACTGGTTACCTATAATTAGCACTCAGTTGTCCTTCATGAATAATAATAAGCTGCTAGGGCACTTCACATCTTGCTCACAGTTATTCCCTTTAATACATCACTAGTCCAAGGTTCCTGTTTGACTGCATGACAATTAAGCTAACCAAGGGGATTAATGACTTATCAAGGCATCCAAAACAACAGAGATTATTATTTTAATCCATCTGGTTCACATAAATGCTGGCCACTGATTCCACTGATAAATGGCATGGGTAGGCCCCTATCTTAACTTTTATAGGTTCTCTGTACTGTGGCACTATTAAACTTAAAGCTATTGCTTCCAAAAGATGAAATTAGTTCTGATGACATTTAAAATGAACAGAACTTTTGAACCCTGGCTCTCCAATATCATTTTTTTAAACACTTCAACTGAACATTAAGTAAAGATTATGGTAAGACAAGGAAATTACTGGTACTTGAGCTCATGAGTACAGGGTACAATAACATGAATGGACACTTTTGGGGCAAGTGGATTTGTAGTCAGGGCCAGTAATTCTTTTAAAGCCTGTAACTGAAACTTTTTGTGGAGCACTGCAAAGGTTTCATGAGTGACTGAAGACCAGCCTTTCAGTTTTGAAGCACATTTACTTTTGACCAATGTTAACCAAAAGTTAAATGCCAGTTACAAAGAAACTACAGGGATGATCCTCTGAGTTCTCTCAAATAAGAGACAAACACTTGTTCCTATTCAAATGATATTAATTTTGTCTTAAAACTTGCAGTATATGTCCCCACACTTTCCATGTGCTCCTTTGTTTCCACTCCCCTAAATCTTGTGAGATTGGTCAGCATGCATTATCTCATAGCAATGTGATATCAACTGGGAGTTTCCAATCCCATATGAAGGTCTTTTGGTATTTTGGGTCAACAAGGAAGATGATCTCAAATTCCCATGTGCAAATATATATTTATTCTAAAATGTAAGCAGAGACTGTTCTAGGTGTAAATATTTAAAAGTAGTCAAAAAGTTGACTGGCACATTTTACATATTTCCCGTGTATGTCATTATCATACAGTCCTTTTCATGTATAAATCAGGACATTGAACTCTCAGTGGATAACATCAAAGCACAGGAGTCTGAAGTTTTATTTGAAAAATCAAAACAAAGTAATGAAATACCAGTATCTAAACTATAAATATGCACAAGGAGTGGAAGCAAAGCTTCACCCTCCTGCCTTTTTGACTACAATCTTGTGGTATTTTTTTGCCTCAAAATTAAAAGAATATAGAAAAATTCATATATCGATTCAACAGACACTAGCATTTAGTTAGTTGGTTTTTAATGGCACTTTCAACACTTTATTGTCTATATCCTGCAGAGGCAATGAGATCTTACAGGCTGGCCTGGGTGCGTATCAAATGCATGAATTTTGGTTTACGAGTCCAGTGCTCCACCAACTGAGCTACTGTAGCTACCTACATACTTAAACATAACTTCCAGATGGCCATGGTTTAAATCTAATCTGGCAAAACTGACTTTCTTTTCAGCAATACCCCTCGAAAACTCTTTCTGCAGGAATACATGCAGTAGAAGAAGTTAATTTACACAGATTCTACCCTAGACTGAATAAAGCATTGAGCTCTAATGCTTGTACTGGACTTGGTGCTGGCACTGGATTTTGACATTTCATCCCCATAAAATATGATGAAAAGTTAAGAAGAAAACAATGTCTGGTGCAAGCACTGGAACCCAATTCTTTATTCAGTCTGGGGTAGAATCTGTGTATAACAGGTCAAAAATTCATGGCAGGACAGGGGCTTGAACCCAGGTCTTCCCTAAATCTAGGTGGGTTCTACCACTTAATCTATCCAAGCCAATGCATTTGACCCATTCCAGTCATAGGGAACATTTCATAGCCAGACTGGGGCTGTAACTTTATACAGGCACTCAACCACTTGAGCTATCCTTGCCGATTCACCTGACCCATTCATGTGACATGTATAAATCAGCTACTACCACTACATGGATTCCTGCAGAAAAAACTTCTGGAGATATTGCTGAAAATAAAGGATAATTTTCTGGATTACATTTGAGCTATAGTTGTTTGAAAGTTATAAGTAAGTCCATTAGTGTCTGATGACTTGATGTATATTTTTTTTCTCAATCTTATTGCACTTTTGAGCCAAAAACAAAGCTGTCAGATAACAGCTAAATAGGGAGGCGAAGAGAAGCAAAGTCTCGCTTGTATTCCTTAAGTATATCTTTCCATGTGCAACAATTTTGGCTCTGCTCACCTGCTCACAAAGTGAGCTCTTATGGTAATGTGTATCGTCTACACAGTCGTCCAGTTGAAAAACCTTCATTTCTGGTTTTCAATTTCTGGTTTCTTTAAAGCTGCAATGTCTGTATTTTTAATATGTTCAGAACTGGCAGAAATCTACATATTCTATTTGACTCACATGAATTAGTCTTTTCACAAAATTTCAGTAATATTGGTTAACAAATAAATGAGTTTCCAGCTGATTTATTCTGAAGGAATTTTAAGATTTCTCAATTACTTCAGTCTATTTGCAGATTTACAAAAATGCAAATGCTGAACACAATGGTGGGAAACAAATTAATGTAAATACATTGGGAACAACCATGGGCTCAATAAAAACATGATTTCACCTCAAAATGATCATTTTATGGTATGATTTGTTTTCAAGATAGATTCTGTTAGTGAAGCACAAACAGTAGGACCCCGCTATAGCATGAATTCAGATATAACACGATCCTGGCATGGCTCCCGAAATTTCATCTATTTTTTCGTAAATGAAACAAAATTATTTTTTCACAGTACGAAAAATAATGTGTAAAAAATTAATTATCATTTTGGGGAAGAGATCATGTATGAATTCGGATATAATACGATCGTGGCGTGGCTACCGAAATTTTACAATAATTTCGCCAATTTTTTGAACTACTGCAAAGTTTTGTGCCAAAATAAACAAGAGTTTGATTTAATAATTTGGCAAGCTGTATTGTATTCTTGAAGAAAAAGTGTCTTATGATTGCATCTTTCATTATATGAATAAAGATGCTGAACATTTCTATTTGTGAATATTCATTTCTAATGTGTCAGTAGTCAATCACTGCACTTTGATCTTAGTTTATTTTTGAAAGATGTCAGCTCATTTTAAAGCTGCCAAGTGTTAATCTTATTATTACTGGTACATGAACAATAAAGTCATTAAGTCTTCTTTGTGTTTGTCTTCAATACATTCTGTGTACAATCGTTGCTCAAACAACAGCCGACATATGTTTGCTCATTCAACTGCATACACAGCCAAGCACCAAACAATGCAGTGGCTGATAAAAGATTTGCACCTGAATTTATAAATCAATTAATTTAAGTCATTGACAATCATCAAAGTCAATCTCAAAGCTAAAGTTGTTCAAACCATGCGGCAATGATTTATAAAACATCAAAAAAACGAAAGCCGCCAACACGCACACGTGGCTTGGCGGTGTTGTTAGACAATCCCCACACAATCAGTTGACCAGTGAATAATATTGTACATTTCCTATAAAAATGACCCCATTGTTGATTAACAATTATTCTTGCCGTAGTCGTTCAAACAAATAGGTGTCAGAGTTTTAATTAGTAGTTATTTACAATGGATAACAGTACACGGAAACGTTAAGCTTTTTCTGTTAAAGAGAAGCTTGAAGCCATGGACAGGATTAAGTCCGGTGTTTCCACAAGTCAGATTTAATTCCCAAGTGACATTTCCCAAGTTATCTACCAGTGCACGTGGGCCGATAAGCCTCTGGCTTGTAAAAGCACTCACTTTGTTTTCAAGTAGAGTTCTACAACTTCCTGTGCATATACTTTGACCTTAATCCCTTAGCTTGTAAAGGCACCACACTCTTTGTTTTCCCACGTGACAACCCTTTGATCAAGCCGCTTGTTTGATACTTGTTCAGTGCCAAGTAACAGAGGGTGGTTATTTGAACTCCCTGTGATCTTGCCGCACAATTGACACATGTTCAGTTGCATCCTTTAATAGATTTCTGACTTTATGATCAAAGTGTTACTTGCAAGAGCCCAAGCTCAGTCTCATGCATAAGCACCTGCATATGACAGTACAGTTGAGGAATCAGAGTCGAACGTGATTTACGATGACTAGACAACGACGATTTACAATGACTAGACGACGATGTAGGATTTCAGAACTTTATCAGACAATGATATTATACTTCTGTGTGCATATTTTCGATGGAATTATTATGGACTCACTCCTACGCATGCCATGAGATCGGCTGGTGAGTATGCGTGTTGATCCTTTAACTATTCATGCTATACAATAGACATGGACATATAAATGTACCAATGCATGAATTCTCTGAATAAAGTAAAATATTATATGTGCAATCTCTGTTTTCACTGCATGTGTATTTCTCGTTTATTATGCATTGATTTAAGATGGTAACTGTGCCAATGAAGCACGTTGTTTTGAGCCCACAATTTACCCCCCCTCCCATACGTTTGGTGCATGCATCATTTTCTTCAGCTAAATGACTTGGTTTTGTCTAGGTTGGTTATAGCACGGTTCGGGACATAGCATCGTGCTATAGCGGGGTCCTACTGTATATGTAGTAGCTAGTTCATGTGAAAACAAAAACAGCCCCACTACTACTAATCTTCCCCAATATCAATACAGCATGCATGGTTATCAATCACTTGCCATTTGTGAAAGGGTCTATTTATGCAATTCAAAGAAATAGTGTGAATTTCAACAAAAAGTATAAGAACAAAAAATACAGACACTGCATTATATATGATTTACTCTGCTGAGTACTTCAGCAGAGAATACAAATTGCAGAACCAACAAATCAAATAACATTTAAAAAGATTTTTTTTCCATTTACAAATTCCCGACCTGAAATATATGTTAAATGTTCACAAAAGAAATTAATGTTCAATGCAACTCTAAAATACTTTCTTTGTACAGGCAAAGAATGTGCATGTCATGTTATACAAAACAATCCATGATGTTAAGCAATATTTTTGTTGTCCTCATATTTCTGTGCTTCAGTTTTGGGAAGTGCTCTGTCAGTACAAGCAATATATTTTAGTCAATACACACCTCTCACGCTGGGCTCATTTTACTTAGGATCTGTATATATCATATTTGTATAGATACTGGTAATTTCTTTTATACTAACATTTCGTCACCTATGGACAAAACGTCAAACTCCCGAAATCCAAGTAATAGTGATTAAGTGAAGATATTAGGACAGCCGTTATTATTTTCAGAAACATATAAAGAAACATTTATGTAAAGGATTATTCTGATTTATGCATAAAACGCTAAATTCATTAAAATCTCAAAAGACTCCCCTCCCCATTTGGAGTCATAAAAGATGGATGCACAATTTTGGAAGTACTTTGTTAGCATGAAAAACATGATAAATGCATTCCTTTATAAGGTAAAATAATTATCTTGTAATCGAGAATGCAATCTATCATCAATATAAATCGTACATAAATTACTGGATGTTAAAACAAAGTTGAAAGTTAAGGAAAAAGTTTGCAGAGTTTCGCAATATTTATCTCTTGGTCGCCATCTTTAAACAAATCGATTCCAAGTAGAGTTATGTTCCAAAACATTTTATTAGCTCTTCTCTGAAAGTATCCAATCAAAGCAAAGTTGATATTTCTGTTTCGGACTGCAATTCATTCGAGACATCTCAGGCTTTATGCAAACATAAAACAATACAGAAAAACCCAAAACATTTCGAATGAAACATGATCGTGACATAGCAGCAGCCAGTCAAAGGTGTATCAGAATCTAGGTGAAAAATGATGATCTTTCGTGCGATAAGCGTATGCGAGCTATTTTGAATGCAAGAAAATGAACGCCGACGTTGAGGTCCACATACGTCAAAACCATCCTTGGGCCAAATTACCGGCAAATATCAAACAAGTAAGCATGTGATTTCAACATCAGTACCATCCCACTTCCTGTATTGACTTCCCACCATTCGTAGCTGCAAATAATTGTAATTGATTTGGCATCTGTGTCAATCTGATGCTCTTTAAATCTTTTTTAATAGGGTGATTTTATTTCAATTGGAATTTAAATAAACACATCTTAATTGGTCAGTACTGACATTAGTACAAATACCTTTATCCACTGAGTACCGAGCATCATTACGTATATTTGAAGTTATTTATTTATATAAATGATTTTTTTCTTTCAGAAAAGAGTACTTAAAAATTTCACCCAACAACAGTATTTTATGCCACTGTACTGTTGTTTAAAAATTAATTATAAATTGAGAACAAGCAGACTCAAATACATGAAAAATGCTTAACACTAAACGGGCATTTCCAATCAAGTTAGATGGTAATTGATAAGGTTCTCAAACAAGTATTGGGGGATGATAATTAAAGCAATTTGTTCTTGCTAGTATCCTTTTTTATTAGAGCCTATACATATTTTGTTTTTAAGGTTTTATATGTGCTGACACATTGCCATACAGTATAGATCAAATTCAAAAGCACACCGTGTGAAAGACTGATGTAATGTCTATAGTACAGACCCAGGGGCACTCATTCATTTGTAAGGTTTTGATAAGTTAAGTATTCACACTGCTTTTGTCTTGTGCTTTGTGGCTGTAGATTGTATAAACAATTGGGAAAAGACAGTGTCCAAACAATTGCAAGGTATAATTATAGGCACTTTATTTCCAGTGTTCATCATGTCAAACTAGCAGATGGTTATTTGAGCTCATTTGTCAGTCATGTATAGCAGATACAGCCATTTTACTATTTTATTTAGGATATGTACATACATAGGCACACAGAGACTGGTCTGTATTATCTACAAGGGGAAGTTTTGTTTACAGAAAGATGGTTTTCGTTAGGGAATAATCATAAAAATAAAGGGGCTTGGCATTTTTGGGGTGAATATGGAATAATGTATTGAGATAAAAAGTCGTTATCATGATAACTCTAATATAATTAACATGCTAAAATTTATTTTCCCTGTGAACAATAAATACCAGGAGTGTCTTCAATAATTTCCTTTAATATATTTATATTTTTATTGCTAGTACAGTACTCCCTGATTACAGTGCTGTCCATGGAAACCATAAAGTATACCACCTTGTTGTGAAACCACCTTACAATTAAGTACATTATACATAATTTTACAACTATATAATAAAATGTGATTCATGACAATGCCCACCTTAGAATACGAAGTATGTTATAATGAAGGCCCCAATAGTATGGGAGTCCTGTAAACTGTATTTCTCTACTGTAGATGAAGAAAACTTCTCTTTCTTTTGATATGCTTTATTCTGTTTTGTGTAATTTTTTAAAGGTTTTTCCCCACACCCTACTCCACCAACGTAAGACACAAATGCACAAGACACAAAAAGCAGGTTTACTGCAGGACACAGAAAGAAGCACTGCAGTGTGACTGGAATATGTTATTTTAGGAAAATCAGAGTCTGGTTGACTATGATTAGCTCAAATGTGTATGTGGGCACACATCTGTTATGGCCTAAAAATAATTTTGCCCCATGGAAGAATAACAGGAGATTGCCTAAAAGATTTGCTATTTATATTTTCATTTTTATCCTCATTTAGAAGATTAAAAAAAAAGAATTTGTAAGCTCTGCATGAATCAGAGTTTAGTTTCTTGATTTGGAAACTACATATAGCCTTCAGCTGGTGGATATAGTGACTCTTTTGATAGATGAATATGTTAGTAAATGCTGCAGTTAAAGATTTTGAAAAGTTTGCAACATTTTTGATTTATCAGTTTATCTTTCCTATTGCACATTTTTTAAAATGCATAACCGTTCCTTTACTGTAATTTCCTAAAGAAAAAACTGCACATATTGTAGTTTTATGTCAAGGATAAAGCCGTTTTAGGCATTGAAGTGTATGTGGACATTGAAAAACAGAGCTCTTGGTAGTGAGGGTCCCTGCTTCCAGAACCTCCAGTTTCTGGTCCTGGACACACGCATATATATATATATATATATATATATATATATATATATATATATATATATATATATATATATATATATATATATATATATGTACAGTGAAACCACGCAATAACGTGCCCTGTGATAACGCGAATTCGTAATTAATGCAATCGTGGCGTGGCTAACAAAATTTCCTATATTCATTCACACATGAATTTTTTTTTTCTTCAAAGTACGAGAAATAGTGTATAAAATGTTTATATTATCATTTTGGGGAAAAGATCGCACATGAATTCAAGTATAATACGTTCGTAGCTTGGTTCCTGAAATTTTATATACATGTATTTTTCTCGTACAGTGGTCCCCCTCTTATAAGGCCACCCCTTCTGCAGCAAGAAAGTGGCCTTATAAGACGGGTGGCCTTTCTAGAGGGGGATAACACAGTTGTGAGTAATAACTACATATAAAGTATAAAAGATGTAACTAATTTTATATATTTCATATTTTCATTTAAAAATCACATGAATATTATCTGGTTAAGGACTCAATATGATAAAACTAATATCAATGTTATTTTTAAAAAATATGAATAATCATTAATCGTGGTGCAAAACCACACTGTCGGTAAATTCTGGGCACAAACATTTGGTTGTAACTATCCCTGTACGTCCGTCGATTCCGTCTTCCCACTCAATGCAGTTGAATGTATATTGGCGATGTTTATTTGAATCTTTCTGACATAAAATTTCTCAGTAATTATCAAAAGACTCTCCCTCTTTTCGTTTAATTTACTTGCTTTCACTTTTCGTTCTAAACTGAGAATGTCTGACGATAATTTGCGACAACTTATTCCTTCGCGGGCAATCACGCGAGGCAGTGTTTACAACGGAAGCGAGTCTGTCACGTGATCGACTATTTTTTTTTTTCTTCTCCAGTCTGGTACCCGGTTATATACATTTCATAATCTATAAGACTGAAGCCAGAAAGGCTAACATACCATTTTACTATCTGGCGACCGGATGTCACGCTGACTTGAGCTGAACAATCCTTCCTTCTCGGCGGTTAGCTTTTGTCATATTGATAATTATCGGTGGTAATAATAGCCAGTAATTATCAAAGTGACAAAAGCTAACATCTAAGGAACACATGGCAGTAAGGATAATCGGATTACTTACCTCTTTGTAAGGATTAAAGTTACTTTATTGGCGTGTTGGAACAAAATGTCAATGTGTTGAATTGAGAAATTAAAAAATATTATCGAGATTTTAATCTGTAAAAAAACCATTATGTGGCCGCTCGCGAGGGGTAAATTTGACCGTTTTTGCACGAAAATGCTGGCCGCTGGTCGCGTTAGAGGGGTGGCCGTCCTTGAGGGGTACTTATGAACACAAACTCGTCGGTGCCAAGGGATTGTGGCCGTATAAAGCGGATGGCCGCTGGTCAGGGGGGCCGTTCAAGAGGGGGACCACTGTACACAGAAAAACTATTTTTGTTTAAAGTACGAGAAATAGTGTATAAAAAGTTTATTATCATTTTGGGGAAGAGATCACGTATGAATTCGATCGTAGCGTGGCTTCTGAAATTTAACAAATTCACCAATTTCTTGAAGTATTATGCCAAAATAAACATTATCGGAAATGTTACTTATTACTGATCCATGAGTAACGCCAGTAAGTCTTCTTTGTGTTTGTCTTCAATTCATTCTGTATACAATCATGTCTCAAACAATAGCCGACATGTGTTTCTTCTTTAACTGCAGACACAACCGAGCATCAGACAATATGGTGGTTGATAAAAGATTCCCACGATTTAATAAACATAAAAAAATGTAAGCCACCAACACGTGCGCTGGACTTCAATTCATCCTGTATACAATCATTGTGCAAACAATAGCCGACTTATGTTTCTTCTTTAACTGCATACACAACCAAGCACCAGACAATGCAGTGGTTGATCAAAGATTGTCATATGTGGGTGCTTATGTAGAGACTGAGCTTGATTTCTGTAAGTAACACTTTGATCATTAAGTCTGTGAAATCTATTAAAGGATGCAACTGAACACATGTCAATTGTGCCGCAAGATCACAGGGAGTTAAAATAACCACTCTCTGTTACTTGGCACTGAACAAGTATAAGACACGCGGCTCAATCAAAGGGTTGTCATGTGGAAAAGCAAAGACGGCTCAATATCAGATAGTAAACGGTGTTGATACCCTATTCATGCTATACATTAGACGTGTATACGTTGTTCTCGGAATACAGTAAAACCCCGCAATAACGTGACCCCGCTTTTTCCGCGATCAAATTTTATGGACCCCAATTATCGTGTTATTGCTGGGTTTTATATATATATATATATATATATATATATATATATATATATATATACTCTGGACTTCCATTTTCCAAATCCAGCAGTCTTTCCAGTGGCCCTAATTTGTCATACTTTTTTGTCAGACTTCCTCTTTTTCCATACTTTTTCCAAAATGGCCCTACTATCCATACTTTTTTCAATTATATGTTGAAAATCCATTGCACACTACATGAATGACCATAGCAAAGCGAATTCAGATATGGACTCTGCGAAGTGGAGCAGGGTATTTAAGGTTTATATGCCTGTTTTGGTCATTTCACCATGTATATGAGCCATATGACTTAAGATAAGCACAGTAGAAACTATATAAGGGGTCATGCTACCAATGTAAACTTTGCTTTCTTCTATTAGGAAAGCAAAAACAACTTCACCCTGTCATTTTTTTTGTAGATGTACACAGAGTGACAGTAGTTTATGGCATTTTGAAATGCTCCCTCAACCCAGCCAAGTAGTTAGTGTTGTATTCCCGTGCGAAATGTATTGCATAGACATCATACAAAGTGTTTTGATGAAAGCACAGTCGAAAGTATTGGTTAAACCAATGTTAAATGCAAATATGCATTAAAAAAAATAGAGGACACAGTTCAGAATAAGAGAACCAGAGCACACACACACACATACATACCATTGATATATATATATATATATATATATATATATATATATATATATATATATATATATATATATATATATATATGTGTATATGTATTTTTTGCCTTTCTTGCTTTGCTGCCACTTCTCCCAGTTCTGCTGCCACTTCTCCCTAGTCTGTCCAAAAAGAGAAATCACTCTTCCATAAAATTCAAGTCTAGCTTGCCCCCTGTATATGTTGTAATTAATTAAAACTGATAGGTGTATGTAGATTTAATTATTATAATTACAAATAGGTACAGATATTTAATCAACTGCCACTAGAACAAGCAATTAAATGTTTTAGATTCTAAAGCATAGCTAAAACATAACAGTCCAAAACATTGCAATGATATTTTGAAACAACTCCTATAAATGGACATGAGAGCGCATACACAGATGGCTTCACATCAAAGTTGTCATCTATTCAAACCATAGTGGTTACTAATGTTACAAATGAATAACCTCAATTTTCCAACTACATTTTTAAGGAAACAATTCAAAACCGAATGTAAATATTTTGGACTTTGTCAATTTTTGGTAAAGTGTTGGAAACTAAAAATAATTAAATTGATTCTTCTAATGGCAATTGATTAAATGTCTGTACCTATTTGTAATTATAATAATGAAATCTACATACTCCTATAAGTTTTAATTGTATTATAATCTATGCTTCATTTCAATGAAACACGTAAAGCATCATATACTCTTTTATAAGTTGGATCCAAGTGCAAGTGACGTAGACCCATGTTGTCCATTGCATAATGCAATGGCAGATCTGGGTCTACACAGTTTACAGTTGGACCAGACTTGTGATAGAGTATATACGATACATTAATATTTGGGTTTTAAGTTACTGTCTGTTGTTTGATACTTCTTTAAATGGCTGCATCACCTGATAAAGACTATGTTGTCATCAAGTGTAACATAAATGATTCTTTTATTTAAGAGGACAAATGTCTAAGGAAAGAAGATGCCATTGGTCATTGCAGGACATTATTTTTCAGAGTGATTTAAAATAATCTGTCTTTCGATATACATCTCTCCCCCGTTATAATACACCTTGTTATAACACGATTCCAGGTATAATGCAGTACAACTATAGACCCCATGACCAAAATCATACCAGTACAGTGAAACCCCTCAATAACGCAATATTTGGGGTCCATAAAATTCGATCGTGGAAAAAGTGAGGTCGCATTATTGCGGGGTTTTACTGTATTTTACTTTATTCAGAGAACAACGTATACACGTCTAATGTATAGCATGAATAGGGTATCAACACCGTTTACTATCTGATGTCGAGCCGTCGCGGCATGCAATTCATCCATAATGCATGCAATTCCATTGAAAAATTGAACACAGATTTAAAATATTCAATTATTTTGTCACAGATCATTGTCTGATTCGTTCTCTGAATTCAATGTCTAATGAACAGAGTATTAACATCGTTTTCTTACTGTCTGATATCGCACAGTCGTAGCATGCATTTCATCCATAATGCATGTAATTCCATTGCATAAATTGTATACATATTTAAACTATTCAATAATTTTGTTACAGATAATTATGTGTCTGAATTCAACGGGAAAAAAGAATAGTAAAATTACGCTATGAAAGACCAAATCACATGTACGGTTCCTTACGTTCCAGGGTCTATGAACGGTGTCTGTATAAATTTCATACTGCTAAAATTTTCTCATATGCGTTTCCGTGCACCTTTATCCATTGTAAATGCCCTCTAATTATATATACACGTCTAATGTATAGTATGAATAGGGTATCAACACCGTTTACTATCTGATATCGATCGTTCTTTGCTTTCCCACATGACAACCCTTTGATTGAGCCGAGTTTGATACTTGTTCAGTGCCAAGTAACAGAGTGGTTATTTGAACTCCCTGTGAGCTTGCCGCCCAAGCTCAGTCGCTACATAAGCACCCACATATGACAATCTTTGATCAACCACTGCACTGTCTGGTGCTTGGTTGTGTATGCAGTTAAAGAAGAAACATTAAGTCAGCTATTGTTTGCGCAATTATTGTATACAGGATGAATTGAAGTGCAGCGCACGTGTTGGCGGCTTACGTTTTTTGATGTTTATTAAATCGTTAAAATGTTTTATCAACCACCACATTGTCCGATTCTCGGTTGTGTATGCAGTTAAAGAAGAAACACATGTCGGCTATTGTTTGAGCAATGATTGTATACAGAATCAATTGAAGACAAACACAAAGAAGACTTACTGGCTTTACTCATGGATCAGTAATAAGTAACATTTCCGATGTTTATTTTGGCATAATACTTCAAGAAATTGGTGAAATTGTTAAATTTCAGAATGCACGCCAAGATTGAATTCATACGTGATCTCTTCCCCAAAATGATAATAAACTTTTTATACACTATTTCTCGTACTTAAAAAAAATATTTTTTTTACGTATACGAGAAAAATATATGTACACATGTATATAAAATGTCAGGAACCACGCCACAAATGTATTATACTCGAATTCATACGCGATCTCTTCCCCAAAATGATACTGTAATATACACATTTTATACACTATTTCTTGTACTTTGAAAAAAAAAATGTTCATGTGCGAATGAATATATGAAATTTGGGAGCCACGCCACGATCGCGTTATATCCGAATTCGCGTTATAGTGGGGTTTCACTGTATATAACAATAAGGATTGAAAGAAAACAAGGTGAAACTTGGTCTTATAGCTTCATTTCCTTTTCAAAACACCATTATTTAACAAAGTTTGATAGTGCCTGCTATATCACAGTTTTGTATATTACGCTATGCTCAATATATTGCTGTTCTGTAGATATCGTGGTTCTCAATATAATGTGGCTCGGTACATAATGTGTTTGGTGGTAATGGATCCTGACTGCTGCATTATAACAAGGGAGAGCTGTATTTTGCTCTATGTTTGTCTGTAACTTAATCAGAATTGAACTTAACATTCATGAAATTTGGTACTTTTCTTGTCAGTATCATACCCATTTGTATTAGAGGAGTATCATCTTAGATTCCTCTCCTGTGACACCTAAGGATCAAAGCTTACATGTCCAAAAACAGTAAATTGCAGCAACATTTGTAATTGCCCATCTATCGATGCTCCATCTGTCCTTTTTAAAAGTTCTGCATCAATATGTAACTTGGGCTGCATGCAGTAAGGAGGGCGTTATTGACTGTGAGCTTGGAAGACTAACAAGCTTTACTGAACAGCCTGTCCTCTTGAGAATTTTCAGCATGGTGGACAAATGCTTGCATTGCGTTGGCATGGTATTGAATTTTCTGACTTTTGGTCTAAATGCACGTAAAGATGTATAACATTAAAGGTAATTTAACTGCATATATGGGTTCTCCAAGTCTCTGTCTACATGTCAAAGTTAGTAAGTTCATTTGTGCTGAAACAAAATTTGCATCCATTGCTCGTGGTGAACCAGCTGTCTTGACTGTTAGCTTTTGCCACCTAGTGCCATTCTTTGGCAACTCGTACAGAAGGATTATTAGCGTAGCACTAGTCTAACACCACCAAACTAGCCTTATTGCATGCAGTCCTGAATCTAGCCTCTAGCCTTATTGCATGCAGTCCTGAATTTGATACCAGTTAAATCTTATTGGCATGATGTTTCATGAGGATAAATTGATGATACAGAATTGTAGGAATGAGGATAGAGCCCCCAATTAAGGGAGAAGTGGGTGGGTGTCAGAGGTCACATTTTCATGCTTATGGACTCTTTCTTGTAATCCTAACTCCATCTACACTAAGTGAGAGAAGTTGATCATATTTGGTATGATTTCACAAGTATGAATAAATGACATAAAGTTTTAGAATCCTAGATTCAGCCCTGGGAGGTAAGCTTGTAACCTGATTCTTTCATCTGCACCTGTCCAATTAAAATATTTCTTATCATAAATGGTATTACGTACCAGGAGGATGGGTATATCTGACAACAAATTTTTCAGATCCTGGATACAGCCCCAAGAAGGGGGGAGGGGGTGGCCAGGGTCTAAATTCTCACTTTCATAGATAAAATTGAGAATTATTTACCACCTAAAATTAAAAAAATTGTCATGACCTTTTCATCTTTCTATGTACATGTATTTATATAGTATATATTTCTTTATAGGTGCTTGGTAACAGTCAAAGAGAATATGAGAAGGCAGTTAAGCAGTTCAGTGTCAAGAATCAACTTCGGTACAAGTTAAACTTAGGTAAACTTATTTTCTCTCGAAAATTTAAATAAATGTTCAAATTTTATTTAGTTTAACTAACATTTAATTCATTTTCAAGAGTATATGTTATAGTATTTTAACTTTTGAGAGTATACATTACTGCAGAGGTGTCATCAACACAAAACTTTGAATCACTTAGCTCAAAAGCTTACAATATTTTCATAGTGTTTAATAATGAGCAAAGTTTCATTTGTTTAGATTATTTAGTCTGTGTAGAGTTATTCTATATGCCATTTACCCACCTATCTGAAATTATTCTATATGTCATTTACCCGCCTATCTGAAATTATTCTATGTGCCATTTACCCACCTATCTGAAAAGATTTCAGTCATTATATAATTAAGTTGCAGAGAAACAACTCAGTACCCGACATACATGGCCAAATGGCCGCACAAGTCGTTAATTCCAAAATCAATAAGAAAAACAACACTGTGCTGTCAGTTATCAGTCTGTTGAGAAAAAAAATTGGCTAAATAACCAGTTCATTTTTGAATTTTTTCCTCATCAGGATGTATTAAAACATAGCAGCATGTCACTATCTAATTAAAGAAGTAAAATCACTGCAATCAATTTATTGTTTGGATTTCCACTCTTTTCAAGAAGTGCTAGTTATTTGACACTGTAGAAAGTGTGGTTTGTTTTTGCAGTGAAAACCCTTGTGCAAGATGAACGTCAGTATTATGAGAATGTGATGCAGTACAGCCAGGAGCACCTTATGTTATATCCATATCATCTGTCAGATGTGGTGGTCAAGGGGCTGCGGGTTACACCCTTCATTTATTACACCAATATGATGGCTAATATTATGACCCAGGAAAAGAGTTACGACTCACTGCCAAACTTCACTGCAGCAGATTGTAAGCATGAAACTAATATATAATTCATATTTAATATTTGTGTTTCTTTATCAATTTCTTCTCTTCCATATTTACACATTCATTACCTGCTTCTTCAAAGAGTTTTGAATTGAATAGATTATACAGAAGTTTCAAACAGCAAGGTTTGTTATTATGAGGTGTAAGAACTCTTTGTTGGCTTTTGACCCTTGGGGTGCTTGACCATCAGTCATAAAATATAGGAAGTCTTAATAGGATTAGTGCTGAAATGAGTAAACAGATAAGAATCGTTTTTGGTGAATATTCAAATTGGAAGTTGGTATTCAAATATTAGTTATATCATTTATATTTACATTTACACAACTGTTGTCCTGCAAAGCTAGTGACCCAACAGCAGCCATGGGAAAACCACATAGCACTGTATAGAAATGATTGAATTGTGTTTCAACAACAGAAAAAAGGCACAATGCAATCTTTGTCAATCTCAATAAATCTGATAAATCGCCTGAGGCACAAACACCTGCTATTTTGTCAAATAGGTGAGCTAACATCATTTGTTTAAGGAGTCATCACACAGATTTAGAATTTAAGTGATGAAAATGGACCATGAGAACATGCAAGAAACCTTTTTTCATCCTTTTTTCATCACTATTTTAAAGCTAACAAAATTAATAGATTTATGTACCTTAGTGATTCAGCAACCTGGAAGACAAGACAAGTCTATATACAAGTTAGGCGGGTTGCAATTGTTTACAGAATTTGTATGAAATTCAGGTTTAGTGGCTTCAGATATAACCAGAAAGTTTCTGGTGACAATTGTAAATATTTCATGATGACATCACAATGAATATATGAATACAGGCTAAGAATATTCAAATAGTAAAATCAGGTGTTCATTTCAGCACTAAGTTTGTTTCAAAAGTAGGCCATGTGAAAGTGTTCTCCCTTGTGTTTCAAACATAGTATTGCATATTGATCTGCAATATATATGATACACAAGAAATAATAAGAGCCCCAATGGTTGCCCTAAGGCAGATTTAACTAAAGTGAGATGAAACTTGTAAGTAACACATCTTCCAAATTGTCACAAGGAGTGGTCTCCATTTTGTCAAGCATTCAAGTCCCAGATTTGGACTTGAATCTAAGATGTACCTCACTTGTACTCTGGTATTAGAGTACTCATTGCAGCACTAATAACAACATCATTTTTCACCACCTGTACTCTGGTATTAGAGTACTCATTGCAGCACTAATAACAGCATCATTTTTACCACCTGTACTCTGGTATTAGAGTACTCATTGCAGCACTAATAACAACATAATTTTTCACCACCTGTACTCTGGTATTAGAGTACTCATTGCAGCACTAATAACAACATCATTTTTCACCACCTGTACTCTGGTATTAGAGTACTCATTGCAGCACTAATAGCAACATCATTTTTCACCACCTGTACTCTGGTATTAGAGTACTCATTGCAGCACTAATAACAACATAATTTTTACCACCTGTACTCTGGTATTAGAGTACTCATTGCAGCACTAATAACAACATCATTTTTCACCACCTGTACTCTGGTATTAGAGTACTCATTGCAGCACTAATAACAACATCATTTTTACCACCTGTACTCTGGTATTAGAGTACTCATTGCAGCACTAATAACAACATCATTTTTCACCACCTGTACTCTGGTATTAGAGTACTCATTGCAGCACTAATAACAACATCATTTTTCACCACCTGTACTCTGGTATTAGAGTACTCATTGCAGCACTAATAACAACATCATTTTTCACCACCTGTACTCTGGTATTAGAGTACTCATTGCAGCACTAATAACAACATCATTTTTCACCACCTGTAATGCAGTTATAGCACATTTTATACAAAGACATTTTTCAAATGGAATTTATTGTATTAGCATGAACAGATTTCAATAATCAAAATAGGACTTCAGAAATGGGTTTTACTGTGTCTGTAAATGAATGAATATTTGCCTGCTTAATGTTTGTATTTTGTTCATTTTACCTACATGTTGTTCTCTTAAACAGGTTTGCGCCTGTTAGGAATTGGGAGGAATCAGTACATAGAGCTGATGAATCAATGTCGCTCTTCCAAGGTAATTATTGTCCATATGGAATAAACTTTTGGTTGAATGTAAGTTTGTGGAAACTAGATTTCATAATAATGTGGCACCAATTAGGCCATTCATAAACCTTAAGGGAGTCAGAGATTTCCAGTCACTAAATGTTTTTCTGTCATGACTGTCTTTATTATTGTGCCCGCATTGTGGGAACATATTGTTGGCAGTGGTGGTGACAACATTTAAGGTTTTAAGTTTTGTAGTAATGATTTGATCATAGGTTTGACATGCATGCTTTAGCCTTCCTGGTTATGAATAGATGACATTAGAGGTGCACATTATTACTGGTATACCGTTATACCATGATGATATTTTTCCCAGTGGTACATACCATGATGATATTTTTCCCAGTGGTACATACCATGATGATATTTTTCCCAGTGGTACATACCATGGTACTTTTCCAATATACTGGTACTTAGGTAGTTTCTGTACGGAAACTCCTAACTAATCTTGTTACAAATTTGATGATAATTGAAGTACCTTTTCTTTTTTCATGACAAAATAATTTCAAAAATTATTGATTTTCTTTTACACAATAGTTGTATTTGTCACAAACTAATTTCGAATATTACAAAAATAATTATATTTATGAACATTTAAGTTTATGTTTGACACATGTTATGTATGCAAACATAGCAGTGAATGGGATGTTGTGAAAGATATTCGGGCTAAATCCAACTTTAGGAATTTTTTTTAAAAAGTGTAATTTTTCAGTTATTAATGTGTTAAGTACATGTGTTCCCTTATAAGACCAAGAATCGGCCTAAGATTTTCATGAGAGCAGTTGTTCTCTGTTTGAATTTTATGTAATTTCTCCAGTCACTAAATATTTTCTCATTTGTTGAGTCAGTGTGTTACATTTACTGACTCTATCTCATAGATATCTTGCCTGGGTGTTGGCATCCAACTCAGAGTTTCCCTGTCAGTTATATATGAAAGACTTCTTATGATGTTTAGTTGATCGTAACTGAAAAAGGTGCTCCTCAGACATCAAATATGGTTGCCACAGTGGCCATCTAAAAATCTTATTAATGCTACTCCTCCTGATTGGATAGACATATCGACATGGGGTTTTCACACAAAAAAACTTAAGATGCCAATTACATATTAAATGAAAATTGTGCAAGTCTGACCTCCAACATTGCCACCAAGTCTTGTTATCACTATTTATTGGATTTTTATCATTTAATCCAGTTTGTGGATATGTCAGAAGATTACCTTGAATGATATCACTTAAGTAAAAAAAATTCCCCGAATAAATATTACTTACAGATTTATTAAAACTTAGTATGTGGTTATATCTTAACATTGCAGGGGCTGAAAATTCTGTAAGCCCAAAGTTAAGGACCCATTTTTTAATTATTTTTTTTACCTTTGTTCCCAGATATTTTATTCCCAAAACATTCAGTAGATTAAGTCTCATTTGAATCATCAAAGGTATACTGAACCATGTAGATGAAAATACAGGCAGAAATGAGAAATTAAATAGTAAGATATAACGGCAGAAAAATATACTTACTATTGTAACTAAAGAATATGCACTGTATTACATGCATGGTGAGATTTTCAGAGAAATAGTAGGACTCTCATGTCATAGGACTTGACCTTGCATTAATTTGATTAAAAAGTACAGGATCCTGGAATCAAGAAATACATTTCAGCCCTGCATTGTCAGTGAAAAGTTCAGTGATATTCTAGCCATGATATTAGATTCAAGGTCTAAGGCCATGACAAATATATTTTTTCTGGACTTACAGGTATCTTGTGAACATATTAACTCAAACATAACAAAATAGTTTTGTTACCAAAGTTTGATATGTTGGAGTTTCTCAAGAATCTCAGAAATGGTTTCAATACTCGTCAGTTAAAAAGATGAAATGGACTTATCTTGGATTCCAGGAAATTTTCTTTTCAGTCATGAGAGTATCAGTTCCTTCAAGGGACTCTTGTTTAGCAAATGACACACTTCTTTTTTTTTCTTATTTCCCTGAGGGCTTATTTATTACACTAATGGGAATTACATTTGGTATATGATGCATTTAAATTCTAAAAACCTGATAGATCTTATTGTACATGTGTTGCTGAATTGTTGCTCATGTAAGATAATCTTCTTGTTACTCTTTTGCAGAAGTTCTTCCGAAAAAAATCACCTCGTGATCTGTTACCAACACAGCCAGTCGAGACACTTCAAATAGAACCTTGGTGGCTTGTAAATACTGGCTTTATCACTGAGGATGACATCAAGGTAGATTACTGTACAGTGTGTTATAATTTTTTTTTATTCAGTTCTTTTAATTAAAGTAAGATATGTTTTTTTCTTCAAAGGCATATGTGGCAGCATTATTAGCAGAAATATAAAGTGGAACTTAAGAAAATTCTTCTCTCCATATTGACCATTTTATTTTGGTCCTGAAATTCATCTTCATTATTATCATATAGTATATTCTCCTTATGTCAGTCACTTTTAAGGGACCCACTGTAGCTCAGTGGTTAAGGCGTTGTAATCATGAGCAGAAGTGGGTCCATTTCCCACCATCACTACTCCTAAACTACTCACAGAATTTCCTCAATACTTTACATAGCAACAGTTGTGTGTCCTTGGACATTACTTGCCGTGGCACATTATAACCTTCAAAGTGTTGCTTTGCCATAAAACACCAAAAAAGTCCCCAAACAAAATCACTTGTGAACTCTGAATACCAGTCAGAATTAACAACCTGTTAAAACAAATAAAAAGTTAAATTGTTTTGGAAACACCAGATTGGCTGTCCATGTCATTATGTGCTCCCGACTGTAACATATCTTCAAGCTATTCAACTCTAACCAATAGGCCCTTAAAACTACCATGGTAGCAAAGTATAGATGTATATCAACTCTAACCAATAGGCCCTTAAAACTACCATGGTAGCAAAGTATAGATGTATATATTACTATCCTTGCAAGTCATCCACATAATGATTACTCTTTACTCTCATTAAACATAATCCCAACTCTAACTGGTGTTTTTATGACCACTGCATTATGTTATCTTGTGAAGCTGACAACAGTGGGTATGCATTTGTCTTAAGGTCATTTAATTTTATATGTATGGAAAATTGCACAGAAACTTTATCCGGAAATATTTGCTTTCACTTTTTATATCTGTTACAGCTTTTGAGTATTATTTTCACATGCTGGTACTATTGAAATATAAATCACATACCGGTAATATTGAAATATAAATCACATACTGGTACTATTGAAATATAAATCTCATACTGGTACTGTTGAAATATAAATCACATACTGGTTCTATTGAAATATAAATCTCATACTGGTGCTATTGAAATATAAATCACATACTGCTGCTATTGAAATATAAATCACATACTGGTACTATTGAATATAAATCATACAGGTACTATTGAATATAAAATCATACTGGTGCTATTGAAATATAAATCACATACTGGTGCTATTGAAATATAAATCACATACTGGTACTATTGCAATATAAATCACATACTGGTACTGTTGAAATATAAATCACATCCTGGTACTGTTGAAATATAAATCATATACTGGTACTGTTGAAATATAAATCACATACTGGTACTATTGAAATATAAATCACATACTGATACTGTTGAAATATAAATCACATCCTGGTGCTATTGAAATATAAATCACATACTGGTTCCATTGCACTATAAATCACATCCTGGTGCTATTGAAATATAAATTACATACTGGTACTATTGAAATATAAATCACATGGAAAGAGTTAAAAGTATTATGTTCTACACTGTACAATATCTCTCAGATAAACAATAATTATATTACTTTGCAAAATTACAGTTTTAGCTCAGTTTAAAAGAGGGGGTTATAATATGCAATCAAGATCATGGGGTTTGTGTTTGTTAGCCATTGCCATTAAAGTTTTCAGATTTAAACACACATGAATTAAGAAAATGTTAAAAGTTACAGGAAAGACACTTATTTTTGCCACGAAATCATTCGTTGAATTCATCATGCCCAAAAGCTCAAGCTTATTATAGGCATTTATTTGCAATGACAAATGAACAATAATATAGAGAGATGGTTGTGAAAGGAAAACAAATAGATGGTGACATACAGCAATAACAATGATCTTAAAACATGACATTAAAGTATCATTTTTTGCATTTTTATATTCAACTTTTTTTTTAATTGCAAAATTTGATTTCCATCACTGGATTGACATAATACTTTGCACAAAAGTTTTAAAGACCAGTTTTGTAGATTGGTAGGAACTGTTTGGTCAAAAGTTTGAAGACCAGTTTGGTAGATTGGCAGGAACTGTTTGGTCAAAAGTTTAAAGACCAGTTTGGTAGATTGGTAGGAACTGTTTGGTCCAAAGGTTAGAAGTCAAGGTTACATGTGTTGGAATTTGTTGGAGATGACAGCAAAGTATGTTTCATTTATTTACTGTTATGTTCATCATTTTCAGATTTGTTCATCACTGGAAAAGGCTGTCATTGACACTGTGATAGACTGTGATCAACAAGTTGCCAGGGATATGGACTATAAGATCATCCATCGTATGGTTCTCATTGTTTGCAATAAATCTAAAGAGAATCATTACTGTCAAAGTCATATGTCTGTAATTTACACCCTAAATATTTTTAAATTTTAGTGTATTATATTATACGGTCAAACCTGTGTTTGGTGACAATCTATAAATATTTTGTTATAAACAGGTAAATATGTATTGATATATATTTAAATAGAGTTTATAGAACAATGCCTGTAGTAACACAGGTGATCCTGACATGTGAGTACACTGCTCCCTTGTTTTGACATGCCCAAAAAATTATAAACCCACTTACAATGCAGAGGCATATGTGGGTCTCATTTTTTTAGCTTACCAGGTTAAGTAACTTATGGTTTGGATATGCATCCAGTGTGCATCATCAAGTTTTCTCCATCCTCAATGCTCGTTTCAACTTCATCTAAAAAATCCCTGGGTCAGTTTGAATCAAACTTGGTAGGAATGTTACTCAGGACACGTGTTATCAAAATTTTGTTTGGGGTGGCTTTCCTAACAGTGATTGGATTCAATAGCAACCAAACTTGAAAACCTATTTTCAGTTTTGTATCCAAAACAGCTCAGTCAATTTTGATCAAACTAGGTAGGAATGTTTAGCAACCAGTTGGAAAACCTTTTTTCAATTTATTCTCTACAACATTTCATCCAATCAAACTTGGTACAAAAGTGTTTTATGACATGCTTTATCAAATTTGTGTCCAGGGTTGCTCTCCTAGCAATGGTATGGCTTACATATTAACCTTATGGACAACCTATTTTCAGCTTGTTCAGCAGAATGGTTGGCAATTCGATAGACATTATAGGAACATTTGTTAGAACATACTGTATCAAAATTGTGTCTGGGGTGGCTACCCTAGTAAAAGTGTGACTTAGCAACCATTTGGAAAACCTGTTTTTGACTTCTTGTTTAGAATGGCTCAGCCAATTTCAATTGCACTCAGTAGGAATGTTTCTTAGCACATGCTTTACCAAAACTGTGTCTGCGGTGGATTCTCTAACATAGATATCGCTTCCATACAAATCATATAGAAATGTATTTTCAGCTTTGCCAAAATGGCTGAGCCATCTTTTTAAGAAGCTTTGTAAGAAAACTTTCTCTTTCAAAATTTGTTTGGGTTCCTCCCCTAGTACAGAGTTGCTTCCTTAGCAACCCAGTGGAAAATCTGTTTTTGACTCTTTTCCTAGAATGGTTGAACCAATTTCAATCAAATTTGGTAGGAATATTTCTTAGGACATTATCTTAGCAATAGTGTGGCTTCAATAGCAAGCATGGAAAACCACTTTTCAACTTGTTCCTCAGAACAGTGTAGCCAGTTTTGATCATGGTATGCATGTTTCTTAGGACATGTTCTATCGAAGTTGTCTGTGGTGGCTGCCCTGGCAATAATGTGCCTCCATAGCAATGAGGTGGAAAACCTAGAGATGATACTTATCTCTCTTTAAGTACAGCTAACTGTTACTAATATAAAAAAATACTATAACATAATGACTTTTTCTCCAATTATGCTTTGCCATATCAGACCAGGCATGGCGTTATCAGTGTCCAAACATGAATACCTTTCACATTCATACAAAAGATGCCAATACACCATCTAGTCCATCTTAAGTTACGCAAAGTGCAAGCATAGTTAAATAACATATAAAATACCACCAATTTCTATCAAATAGCTGGAAATTATCCTGATATGGGTGTCTTTCAACCCAAGGAACCAACCTTATTACTTCATTTGCCTTTTAGACCAAGGAATGCCAGGTGAGCAATATCAGATCCACTTGGGCCTCTTGTTTATATATATATATATATATATATATATATATATATATATATATATATATATATATATATATATATATATAAGAGGTAAAAAATTGGTTTCTATTTGCTTGACATAATATTGCAATCACAATTGGTAAATGAAAATTCAGTATATCACATCTTTTATCATCGAAAAATGGCAATTAGTGGAAATTTGGAATCGTGAAATTAGATTTTATTAAGAAACCGTATTTTGTGAGATTTTCTTGAATAAAAATATTTTCTCAATAAATTATACAATATCCAATGAAATATCAATTGGTGAAAATGTTGGTAAATGCCTACTAGTAGCAACACTATAAAAAAAAAAAACAATTAAAGAAGTCTTGTCATGTGAAATTTGTGTGTTAATTATATCTTTTAATTCAGTTTCAGTGTAATCATCATGAATGTGATATGCCCTTTTCTATTCATGTGTGACAAGAGTCAATCAGCTGTTGTGGATGCTAGTGGTGGCAATGCTGGCTTTATTTTGACAACTGTTGAGAATTTAATGGTCCTTCAACATCATAACACATGCTAATTAACAGATTAATTGTCTCCAGCAGATTACTTTATATGAAATGTGCCAGCATCACAGTAATATCTAGGTTTATGTCAGTCTAATTTCTTGTTAAAATTAGTAACACCAGACAACTCCAAAGATTTTACCTTTTGGATGATCTATATATTGTTCTTTAAACTTTGCAGTGATACATTTGAAAATAACTTGCAAGTTCTAATAAAATGTAAAAAAAAATGATTTCCTCTTTATTTTTGGCCAATAGGTTTTTTTTTCTTTTCTCGATCTTGGTGCATTGTTCATGGACAGTGCAACTGCCATGTGCTGACAGTTTATTAGTACAAATGACATGGAGTTGTACTGTCATTGCCATGTACTAATGACAAAGAAGTGTATGGTGGCATTTAAAATTGCAATCATGAGGAATTAACCAGTGCAAACATCTTGATGGGTTTGGCTCTGGCGGTTTATGTGTAATTCGAGCTATGAAGCTTTAGTTCATTTGTGTTTGTTTATGAATGATACATGTGATTTGAGATTGAGAGGGGGGTCAAGTCAAACTTATGCATGAATTTAGGAGTACTGCATTTCAGCTGGTTTATATTAAGAGTCTGTCATCAATTTAGTAACTTTAATTGACTGGTCTAATATCCATTAATAATAAAATCCAATATATGACTATTTGTGTAGGACAGGAGATTATAATTCTCATGTATCAAAAAAAAAGTTCAAGCAACCCCAGTTAGCCAAAATTTTAGTCACCCTTGCTATCTCATGCCATCACATTTTTAGCAAGTTATAGAGGGAGAGGTAGTAGATAAAACAGATTTGACTGGAGTTTGCAATGCATAAAAAAAAATTCTGACTGACTAACAGTTCATTCAATACTTTGTTTACTGCTAAAACTAATTTTGCTGTTGTTTTTTAAAAAAAACATTTTTCATCATCATATGTTAGGGATTATATAAAGTAATGTATTCTGAATTTCCATACATTATGTCATCAAAAATACTGTTGCAATTTCTGAAAAGGTTACAGATAAATTGCAATATTGCAGATTCTTTAAACAAAGATTTTGGAAAACATGTACATGAATGTTATCACCTTATACTTTTATGATTTCAGGTTTGTATCGTAAAGGCCTTATATACCTGGATGTTCCAATTAATGATGAAGATTGTATAATAGGTAAGTACGTTCTAGAAGGGTTTTAAGGTGTCATAAAAATAGAAACTAATAGCAGTAATGATACATTGTAATTATTTAGAGGATATTCCATTAATAAAGACAGTAGAACAGGGGTTGGAACACACTTTATAAAACACCCACCACCCATCAAATTTCAATTCACAGTTCCACTTTTTGTAGAAGAAAATTTCATTTAACTGATAACTGGCAACTATAATTTTATGTACTTTTCAGCCTCTTCTCCATCCCCACCCCAGTCAAGTAATCCCATCTATCTGTCCATATCTCCCAATGAAACCTCTGCATGGAAATTCACCAAACTTGGTATGTGGGTTGCCCATTTAATAACCATTTGCAAGAAGGGTTACAGTGACATCTTAAAATATTTTGTTATGAAACTTTATACATGATTTACAACAGGAAGCCACATAGTATATCTCATGGATTTTTTGGGTTACAGCCCCTGGGTTGCAGTCTGGATGCAAGTAACTCAAGTTACTTCTGAGAATAGCCATAAGTGATGCTGAGGGTTTTTCCACAATTAAATGTACAGCATGTCAATTTTTAATTGAACAAGTCAGTAAAAAAACCCACTGAGAATGGTTTCAGTAACTTACCACCAATAACTAAATAAAGTAAGTGACTTCTTATCTTCTACCCTACCCACCTTAACATCACTAACATTAAAGTGCCTTCCCCAAAAATATACTGGTAAGTCTTCCAGGCTGCTCTGATGGTATGCATCGATTTGAATGTGCACCCTTTTGGTCATTAGTCTAGCACACTAATCACTGAGCCACCACAGCTCCTGCCTCCATTTGTCACCTCTTATAACATGCAGGAGGGTGCATCAGGCCTGTTCTACATTGGCAAGCCCGCAGGGGATCAACAGAAATAGAACTGCAGGCAGTGGTTGGGGCATTGGTGGGTGAGAGTATATAAAAAAATGTTGCACTATATAACTGATCAATTGTTACTGATGTCTGCTAGCCAGGGCAGGTGCACTATATGCCTCCCTTGCCTCTGAGTGGCAGTTGTTTGTTTTTTTAACACTGATGGTGGGTTTGTCTATGGAGTTTTACCTTATTTTAGATCAGTATCAGTAATAAACATTGATGTCATAGTGACCATCATCTGTAAAGGAATGTACCTAGCCTGATAACTTGAATCTCCTTATTGTGTAAACATCATTAAATTAAATTAAATTCCAGTTTACACAATATCATGGAATCCGAGATATAGGGCCAGAAAAAAAAGTGATCTTGTTAATTTTGATTTGTCTCGAGTGAAGGCTTGGTTCTTAGTCTGAAATGGACAAAATCTTCCATGGGTTCTGATTTTGTTGAATAAGGCACTCTTCAAATCACTGTCCAGAGCCTCCATGGCTCACACCTTGTACAAGACCTGCTTCCTAGCCACTTTGGTAACAACAGGCAGAAACAGTGAAATACATGCCTTGTCTGTCGACCCAAACTATCAAGTTTTGCCATGGTGGTTCAGTTGTGCTTATGATGACTTCTGCTTTCATTGCCAAGAAGCTCCCACTCATGGGGAATCAATTCTTTGTCTTGAAACCACAGTCTTCTTTAGACCCTTAATCATAAGGGCATTAGCACAACCCCGTCAGGGCTTTGACGTGGTACCTAAAGTGATCTGAGCTTGTTCTTATCTCTCAAAGTAAGAAGGGACAATATTTCTGCTCAGGATCTGTTCTGGATATAATGGGTAGTCTCGCAGGGAGACAAATAATGTAACCCCTTAACTGGGATTTCCTTGTCATGGTGCAAACCCCAACATAGATTCTATTAATCTCACACAACTCAAAGCCGCTTCACATACACTAGGAAACCAGAGACAGGGCCATCTCTGGGATAAGGGGATGTAACTCTTTCCCTATATTGAAGAAGAACCCAATTTTTAGAGTCAAATATGTATATTTTGATAATACTTACCCAATCATAATACATTCACATGCTCCCAAGCTCTTCTCATAGTTTAATCCCTGGAATAGCATGCACATCTGCTCCAATAGTAACTGGTGATATATCGGAATTGGCACCAATCACTCTGTGTGTGACCACTCTAGTCAGACTCCCACCTTGGCAAGCAGACAACCTTTTAGCACTTTTACTACCAAAACAAGCCAAAAGATGTAAACATATTAGCTTGGGAAGGCTGGATTTGCATCATAGTGGAAGGCTGGATTTGCATCTTTGTGGAAGGCTGGATTTGCATCATAGTGGATGGCTGGATTTGCAATCATAGTGGAAGGCTGGATTTGCAATCATAGTGGATGTACTGCTAACTTAAAATGGTAGGGTACATATCATTGAAGAAACATTTTTTACTCTAAAAATTGGTTTCTTCATATTTAGCCATCTTGTTTATGATGTGTTCATGACATGTTCTTTATTTGCATCAAAAGGGGAAGATGTCTATGAGATCCTCATGTTACATTCTGAGCATTTTGATGGAAAAATTGACACCAGTGTTGCAAGTCTTACCATATATACTCGCGTATAAGACAGGTCCAAATGCAAACAACATGGACCCTGATCTCCCGTCGCATAATGCATCAGCAGATCGGGGTCTATGTTGTTTGTTCTACTGATTAGTCCTTACAAACTGCATAGACCCAGATCTCCCGGTGCATTATGCAACGACAGATCTGGGTCTATGCAGTTTGCAGTTGGTATTGGCTTGTATGTGAGTATATACGGTAGTCAAATCAAATTCAACCACCATTAGACTCAAATCTATATACTTTTTTCTCTTCAGTGCCACCTCTGGAGGGCTTTGTCATGAATAGGGTGCTGGGAGATTACTTCGAGACCCTCCTGTATAAAATATTTGTTTCAATTGATGAACACACAACAGTTGCTGAGGTAAGCTTGAAGTTACACTGATACTTAATTTTGGTCAGTGCAGATGACAAATCTATGCATTGGAATTCACGGAGACAAACCATTGACAATCGCATGCCCTAAATTCATCGACTCTCAAGGAAAATCTGCTTTACTTCCTAAGCTGTAGTATTTGATCACAAAATTTTAACAAATATGTTTAGTGAAATTTGTAATGTTAACTTTGAAAAGTAATTCCTTGATCTCCGAGTGATGCGGAACTGGTTTGAAATTATGTTTTAATAGCAGTAATACAATACCTGTCGCTGTTGTTTTGGTTACCCATTCTGAAACAGAATTACCCGCATCCAAAATAGAAAATTCCATCCTCCCATTAGATGGAAAGTTACAGAACATTTAAACCTAGAAAGAACACAGACCCAGTCTGACTCCCACAATATGCACAGTAGCTGTCCTCTTATTCTTGGATGTAATAATTGTTAATCGGTTGATGTTCAAATTGCTCTTGAAAAAATTGCCTTTTTCTAATGTCCTAAGATACTTTCTGTCATTCTAATCTTCCTATTATTTAAGTGATAATACCCGCAATCCATTGTAATTTGAGTATAAGCACTCCTTTTAGATTTCAGGTATATATTTGTACCATTTTTATCTAGCGGGGCCGAATCCTATTATACCCTTCCCCTGCTTACAGTAATAGGGTAGGTACTAGCTATTCATATTGGCATTCATATTACTGCCCCGAATCATCAGTTTATTTTATTTTGGATGTTTCCAGAAGTTTTAGAGTGAGTAATGTTTTCCCTTTCACATCCAGAGTTTGTGTGACCTCCTATCAAGATATCTATATATCTGGATATATATTATGATGGTACATTGAATAATATTATATGACGAATCTATAAGACTCCTCAGAGGTCTCACGGCACTCTTTGTCATCAGTATTGTGTTTCAGAGGCCTCACACCATTCTTTATCATCATATATTTTATATTACTAATCCATTTTCACAACATTTTTTTTGGCAGGAATAATAATAATGTCACAGATTGTGGGGAAGTGTGGGCATCAGAAGGCCCCATGGGATACCCACCCCACCTGTCTTTTCTGTGCAAATTGTGCATGCATGGATGATGTTAATTTTGTTGTCTTCGGTCCAGTGAGGTTTGGAACCTTGCTGAGAGTCGGCACACATGTCGGGAATAAGAAAGGCCCTTCTTCCTCCTCATCTCCTTGATCCCAGGAGGGTATGAGATCCTTCTTTGGCCCTTTATGGGCTCAGAAGAAGACTCAATGTTAGAAGGGTATGAGATCTTTCTCTTCAGAGAAAAATTGTGAAGCCCTAGAATCCCTGACAGTGAATCCAACACAGTCAGTGCCAAAAAGGGTTCATTTCAGGGTCTCTCCTAAGAGAGGAAATACTTAGGTTGAGAGTGAGTCATGCATCCCCCCTAAGAAGGAGGAGCAGCACCCTCTTGAGGGTTTTTTTCCCAGTGAAGGCGATGAGCAGATCATGCTACCTTGATAGATAAGAGCAGCGATTGTACTCTGTAAGTTCTGATAAGGACTCCTCCATCAGATCAGAGTTGCCTGACTGGCCAGATACCGGGCACTAGTCATTAGAGCCCCATCATCAGTACAGGGAGAGGGAATGGGATTGGATTGGCATTCCCCCATTTCCTATATTCCCTTTTCATCCCTGCAGGATGTGGGGGCATCCATTTCAAGGAAGTTAGTCTTCCTTCCCACTTATGGTGCCATGGATGCTTATCCCTTGGATTTATATCAGTACTGATGTTGCGGTTGTGGACCTACATCGAGTAAAAGAGGAAGGATGAGTGGAGTGAAAAAGGAAGGATGAGGACCAGCCCTTTTCCCCCAAACAATAGAGGAAGGATGAGAAGTCTTATTGCCCTCCTGGAAATATGCTACTAAGGGTAGTCCCATCACTTCCCATGAGAAGTTGCTGGACGAGGCTAACACTGCCCCCAGTTCTCCCCCTCAACAGAGAGATGTTGGGATGGAAGGTCCTGTGTCCCCTCAGGGTTGAGTACAGGACGAGTATGCCCTGTCAGTCTTGGTGGACTCTAGTGAGTTGCCAAGGTACAGGCTGAGACAGTTCATCCTTCTTCTTTCAGATCTTCTGTCTTGGCCCACCAATCAGCTCAGGTGGCGGAGGAATAAGAGATCTGGTCTTTTGATAAGGTAGCAAACGAGTTTCTTGTTTTCTACACCCGGAATTCCATGGGAATCGAAAAAGGCAGAAAGTTTTGGCATATTATCAATCTTTCTGCCTTAAAAATGTTTGTTCAGGACTAACCATTCAAGATGGAAACTACTGCCTCAGTCAGGAACACTGTAAGGCACGGCAACTGGGCAGTCTTCAGGATTGACCTTCAGGATGCATATCTTCACATCCCAATTTCCTCCTTACAGGAAATACCTCCAGATTTGCCTCGATCAGGAGGTTTTCCAATTTCGAGCGCTGCTGTTCGGCCTAGCCTTCGCTCCAAGGTCTTTACCAGGGTGATGGGAGTAGTTGCCACTTACCTGAGGACTCTGGGGATCCCCATCCTCCAGTATTTTTACCTGGCTAGGACTTATTCTGAACCTAAAGAAATTGGAGCTAATCCCTTCTCATGATTTCATTTATGTGGGTTAAACTTGCTCACCATTTTAGTGCAAGTTTTTCACTGGATAGGAGAGACAGAATCCTGGCTCTTTTGGCGGCTCTTCAAGTCAAGACCTTGTTCTCAAGTTGCCTTTACCTCGCCTTTACCTTTACCTATCCCCCTTGGGTCCTTGAACTCCATGGTGGACCTGGTTCCCCATAGAAGTCTGTACTCTCTCCAGTTCCTCCTTTTAGCAAACTAGAGGCTGCACAGGGATCCCCTGTCAGCTCAGATTTCTCTAGGACCGGATTTCCATCATGACTAGAGTTGATAAGCCGATTGGGACAGGTATCTGTCTGGAGTCCCAATGCACCCCCAAACCCCACTCCTATCTGTAAACTGACATGTCAGATTCAACTTGGGGTGCTCACTTAGCGCCAGAAGGGGTAGTTCTTCAGAGTTGATGGTCCAGGGAAGAAGCTAGAGGGCAGTATTCTTAGCCCTACAAAGATGCATAGACCAAACAAGGAGTCATTGTGTGATGGTTTCATCCAACAATGTGTAGGTAGTAGCATACCTCAGGAAACAAGGAGGTATACATACTTCTTCTCTTTGAATGGAGGTTTGGAACCTCCTTCACTGGTGACCTTGGATGGGATTACCCTATGGGTTCACCATATTCCAGGCAAGACAGTCCAGGAGGGGCAAGGTAGTTCTCACAGAGTAGTCTATGCACCAGCAGAGTCCCTGTTCAGACTTGTTCACAATAAGACTGAACAACAAGCTCCTTTTTATGTCTCCCCACTACCAGATCAGAGGACTTGGGCAGTGGTTGCCTTCAGTCTAGGGTGGGATCATCTGTTTTTTTTATGCCTTCCCACCCGTCGGAATGTTTCCACAAGTGTGCAAAAAATCAGGACTTCCACTCCTCAGCTCATTCTGATAGTCCCTCAGTGGCCCCAATGATCTTGGTTCAACAATCTACTAAACCTGTTGGTAGCCTTACCCAGGACATTACCTCAGAGGGACCTGCTGTTGCAGTACAGCAGCCCACAGATTCTCCACCTTCATGCTTGGCTCATTGCAAGCGATCAATCGGACAGGACAAGTTTTTGAGCAAAGTTGCCAACTGCATTGTCCAAGATAAGAGATGGTCTACATCCAAGAACTACAATGCAAAGTGGAGAATCTTTTATGATTGGTGCAGTAGGACAGGTTGTTTACTGTTCAATGGTAATTATGAGTCCATTTTTCTTCTCTGTGAACCTGGGTTTCTGGCAGAGAACCATCTGCCTTCCGTAGCTCCACTTCCTATTGAGATCCCCAGTCTCAGTCATATCTGCACTGGGGATGATCCGGATAGACTTCTGTGCCCAGTTAGGGCTTTATGGTTCTCTTTGGCCCCTTCTAAAGGGAGAAGAAAGGGTGGGAAGCATCTTCTCTTACCTATTATGGACTCCATTGATAATTTGGCAGCCACCATTTTAAGGTGGATTATTCTCACTATCAAGAGAGCTTATCAGTCACTCAATGAGAGGGACCTTTCCTTCGTGAGACTTAAAGCCCATGAAATTAGGGCTATTGATATTTCACTGGCCAATCTAACTCATTCGTTATTGGAGGTTTGTTATGAGAGCTGCATTTTGACTGTCACATACTACTTTTCTCCTTCTACATTTGGCACACCAGAGCGAAAGCATTATTCCTTGGGCCCAATAGTTGCTTCACAAAAAGTGTCCCAAGCTGCTGCCAACTTACAGTAGTGGACACTCTTACCATAATGGTGAGTATATCATTTTATCCCATTTTAACTGAGGCCATCATTCTCCTGCCACATTGGCAAATTCAGCAAGGCAATATTGATGGATAATGTAATACGGTTATTACAATGTATTTGGGGGGGGGGCTAATTTTAATGATGTAATACTTACCTGTCATTATTGCAAGATTCCCTCCTTGCATCTGCTCTGATCTCCCACAAGTAGTCTGGGTCCAAGTAAAATAAGACAGCCACTGTACAAGGGCCTGTGATGTTGGGGGCGGACTGGGTCTGTGTTCTTTCTAGTTCTAGATGTTCTTAAACTTTCCAACTAATGGGAGGATGGAATTTTCTATTTTGGATGCGGGTAATTCTGTCCTGGAAAAGGTATGCAAGGCAATAGAGACAGGTAAGTATTACATCATTAAAATTAGTTATATACTGTTACGGAATTATGTATTATTTTGTTTTTAAATAATGGTATAGTTTTATAGTTTTATGATCTCTGTATAATAGTCTAATAGGCGTCGTTTTGTAGAGTGCACATATATGGTAATTTCAAGTGACTCAGTAAATTGGTCTTTGGAAAATATTATCGGTTAAAGCATGAGTCATATCAATTGATTTGACCTGCATTCAATGTTTTGACCTGGATTCTATGTTCAATAAGAAGTCAGTACTTTGTTGACTTGTAATAACATCAGTGCACAGGTACTTTAGCGGTGTCACGTATAACCTAGTTTCTGATTGGTTCGGAGAAGGTTGTTTTCTAGAAAGATTTAATTGTTTTTAAGTTGCAATACAGGGAATGATTCATTTTGTTGACCAGAAGTTAGAATAAGATCGTAGTAACTAGATGTTGATTTGAGACGTAGAATAATAGGGTTTTTATTAGATTTGCACAGTCAGAGACTATAAATAAGATATAATCACAGCGTTCATCATTCCATCATAGTTCATCAGCTTGAGAGGTCATAAACGAGATTGGTTCATTTTGTGTGGTATTCTGCTTGAGTGATATTATTATACAGTACATTTTGGATTTATTACTGCCACTTACACTTTAAGAATTATACGCTCCGTTGGAATTAGTGGAAACATTTCTAGAACTTGTGTGATATTCCATATTCACAAGGATTACTTGGAATTAATAATATCTGGATATAACTGATTCTTGTTGGCACTCCAGCACATTGGAGGTTTCATTCAGAATAATCTTCATTCTGAATAATTTGGATTAAGTTCCGGATCAATGAACTTTAGAACAATTTAGGACTTTCAAGGATATTCTATACTGTAAGTTATTTTTAATTCTTTCACTTTGATTGTTTGTTAAAATATTTTAATATTTTAGGAAATTAAATATTTGTGTTTTAAATCTTGAAAGCTTGTTTGAGTCTTTTCTTTTGTTACATTTACCCCTAGTCGTACCATATACCCCCCCAAACAACAGAAAAACAACTACATATGACTGTACTGTTGCATGTATCTAAATATAATCATAGAATACAGTTTTAAATTTGCTCCAATGGTTTACATATACTTCATCATCAATTGTGTTTGTTAAAGTTATTCCGGCAATGATATAAATTAAAAAGTATGAAATCATGTTCATGATTTAAATAGGTATACAATTATTTCACGTTTTGCAGAATTTAAAAAAACAAACAGCATCAGGGGAGTTAGCCCCCAATTTATTGTCACTGTAACCATGACTCCAAAGGGCACGACTATTGTTTGAACCAAACCATTACATGGTGTCATTGTGTGTATGTTTGCCAATAATTTTGGCTTGTTTAGGAATGGTCCATTCAAACAAATTAGACTCAGTTTTTACAGTTTTACTGCTGGAAACTAGCAAGGAGCTTATAAAGGAATTCCAGGTAAAATGAATATCTTTGCATTAAATCTACTTTTTGTTTCTGAAACAAATTTATGTTTTTTTTATATCTCACTATAATGGTGGAACATAAAATGTTACCCTTGTCCATATGTCTGTCCATCACACCTTGGTTTAGTTTTGCATTTAGGTCAGTTTTCAGGCACTGTGGTGAGGCATCTCTGTTTGATGACCACCTTTCTAGTCCACTGATGAACTCTGTAATAAATTGCTTGAATAATTTAATTCATTTTGAAATAAGACACAAGATGCTGAGGCAGCTTGTAGCAGGCATATGTTTTTTTTTCCCATGGAAACACAGATTTCCATGGCTAATAGGGTCAAAATGGTGATTTTTGTGAATCTTGCAAATCTGTTGAGAAATCTGTGATCATGAGATGGCATGGTAAATGAAAGTAAACTGGCATTTTTTAGTCATACACTGTTGCTTTTTATGGTGACACCACATCAATGGTTCCCAGCTTAAAAATGAATTAGAAATTTGTAAATTTCTGGGAAATGCATTGAGACACCTTTCTACAAAACCACAAACCCCATTTGTGTTGCAAATTCTGATTGGTTGAAAGTTTTTCTGCCAGGCAGTTTTGGCCAATCAAAGATTGAGTTGCAAGTTGCAGGTCTCACAATGTCCACAGAAATTAAAGACTCATGAAATGGATTGAATTTTGAAGAAACTGAAAAACTTTAATGAAATAGAGAAACACAAAAACAAAACATTTTTGTGGGAATGAATAGAATTAATTGGTAAAAAAGCAGATAAATGTAGAAAGTACAGCAAAACACATGGTGCTAATGAATGGGTCAGTCTTGTTTTAATTAAAACCTTTATGTCACCAGAAATGAATCTGATGATATTCAAAATTGCCATAATGCAGGAGCTTTAGAGGCTACACACACACACACACCTTTGTTCCACTTTAGCACTGTCCCTTGATTCTGGTGGGGGGCCTAGGTGACCCCTATACCTGCTACCTAAACTTTGTCCTCCCTGCCTCTTCAGGTTTAATGAAATGTCTGTTGTAGGTTTTGATAGTTGAAACCGAGGCACATAATTACTTTTCATCTTAAGTTGTCCCAGGTTTGATCCTCAGTTTCGTCATATGCAAGGATTAGTAGCAACCCATTCCAGATTGGTAGTTCTCACAAATTTCTATGGTTTCCTCAACCTCAAGGTCATTTCACACTTTCACTTGGGATGTACATGTGTATCACTACTTTAGTCATAATACAAAATGTATCATGATACAAATGACTGGATATGATACATATGATAATATGACTGGATATGATTCACATCATAATGCATATGACTGGATATGATACATATCATGATACAAATGACTGGATATGATACAAATGACTTGATATGATACATATGTTAATACGACTGGATATGATTCATATCATGATACAAATGACTGGATATGATACATATGACTGCATGATATATATCATGATACATATGACTGCATGATACAAATGACTGGATATGATACATATGTTAATACGACTGGATATGATTCATATCATGATACAAATGACTGGATATGATACATATGACTGCATGATATATATCATGATACATATGACTGCAAGATACATATGATACAAATGACTGGATATGATACATATCATGATACATACATTTCAGTTAGCTGTTTAACAACTTAATGTCAAGATCAATTAAATCAAGATAGTATAATATCAGTCTCGTGAAATTTGAAGAGAAACTAAAACCGTCACAGTTTTTTGTCAGATGCAAATATTAACTCCTGCCCTATGAGTAGAAGCGATTGCAGATCTGAAGATTCACTTCTGCACAAAGTATAGATACATCTGGAATATGTACTTCATATATGGTTATGCTTTTATTAATGGAACATTGATTTTTTTTATTTTTATTTTTTTATTTTGTCATGATAAAAGGGCCATGATATGATATATCAAATCACCAAGACAATATTAGAATATCTGATACATATCTAATTAAATGTATTGCTACATCTCTGACTCCCACTACATGAGCCATAAATTTGCATTTTGTATAGATTTTATGAACTACTGTATATACTCACCTATAATCCAATACCAATTGCAAACTGCATAGAACCAGATCTGTGCCAGCAGATCTGGGTCTATGCAGTTTGTAAGGACTAATCAGTAGAACAAACAATATATACCCTGATCTGCTGGTGCATTATGCGACGGCAGATTAGAGTCTATGTTGTTTGCATTTGGACCTGGGTTATACACTAGTATATACGGTAGTTGTAAAATCAGTCTAAATTTATCAAATTTAATTTCATGTAGAATCATAGTAATGAGTTGCTACAGTTTATCATGTATTTAAGTTCACATAATTTCTGTTAGGCACACCATCAAAAATGTTACTTTTATGTATATTTTACTCCTGACAACTATATTACAGTTACTAAATTAAATATGATAATTGATATTTTCAGTTGTCCAGTGTTCTTCAGATTGATCTACAGTTAGTCAAGGTAAGCCAGCATTTCTTCAAATTTATTTATTTGTGTTAAGAATCATGGTAGTGTTTTCTCCTGGCTGCACTCTTGCACCTTGTAGCATAGTAAAATTTGAAAGGGTGTGTGTAAACATCAGCATGTCATAAAAGGCACCAAAAAAGTCAGAGATAAACTGAAGTTGGATAAATGTAGACCAGAATAAGTTTGTATTAAGTCATAGTTGTATGTAACTTTCTAAGCAGACTGGACTAAGTTACTATATTTATTGGTATGTAACCACCCATCTGTAAATAGAATAGACTCCGCTCTGCCAGCACATTATGAGATGCCAAGTCTTGGTCTGTGCTGTTCACAGTTGGGTGTACATTATGTATATATAAAATACAGTCAAACCTGTCACTAGTGGCCACCCATAGCAAAAGGCAAAACTGGCCTGTGTACACAGGTTCACCTTTTAAAATTGGTTTTTTGAACAAATACCATGTACTGAATATCATTATTGTTATTATTATTATTATTATTATTATTATTATTATTATTATTACGTTATCAAGTCTGTTTTATGTGCACTATTCAACAAAATCTTAAAATAAGCACATTATGTTGTTCTCTCTGAGATTAATGTTCCACACAAGATGACTGTATCCTGCTCACTTTAATCCAACCTATAAATTAAATCATGACTGACTTAAAATAATCACCAATCTTAGTTTGTTTTGTACACCATGACAAAGCAATAATTTCACTACTGATTGACAGCTTATATATGTTATAAAGCAGACGACTGACTCTTTGGTTGGCCAACTTGTACAAGTTAGGCTTGGAAACAGCTGTTCAAGCTTTAAAAACAATATCTGGAGTAGTCAGTTGCTCAACTTGCAAAGATCAAAAGACAGTTGGCTTATGTGAGAAGCCTGTGATGAATAGGAAATCAAAAGAAGCTGTATACGGCTATTCTTTGTGACCAATGAACTGAAACTTCACCTGCCTTTACAGAAAAGTTGACCCCTAACCCTAATGAAAAGGGATGTAACTCATATCTCTTACCAAAGACAAACATTTTCTTCACCGACTTTTTAATTCACAGGCAAAGAGATGAAGATATTGAACTATACATGTCACACAGGCACAAAAGGCGACTTTCATTTCTGCTGCAATAACATAACTGCTTTTCTCACCATCCAGCAACCGAATTACTTTGACCCCCTACCCTAATGATAATAACTGCCTTGCTTTCAAATTTCTCACCATCCAGCAACCGAATTGCTTCGACCCCCTACCCAATGATAATAACTGCCTTGCTTTCAAATTTCTCACCATCCAGCAACCGAATTGCTTTTACCCCCTACCCCAATGATAATAACTGCCTTGCTTTCAAATTTCTCACCATCCAGCAACTGAATTGCTTTGACCCCCTACCCCAATGATAATAACTGCCTTGCTTTCAAATTTCTCACCATCCAGCAACCGAATTGCTTTGACCCCCTACCCTAATGATAATAACTGCCTTGCTTTCAAATTTGACATATTGACACCTTTGACTTACACTGTCAATGTGACAGGAGTGTGGTACAAACGAGATAAGACATGTTTACACATCGAGTCACATATTCCTTTTTCTAAACAATGCCTTCCTCATGAAACAAATATTTAGTTTGTATAGACTGAATGGTCGCTGTAGATACGTGCCAGAGAATGCTTAGGGCAGGGAGAAACCATTGTTGGGTTAGGAAACACCTGGTCAGTGACTGCAGAAGGCAGGTGACCATTACATACAGGACATTTGCATAGGAAATTTTCTGGGGGTGGGGAATTAGAATGGCCATTGTGAACATGTGACTGCTGAGTAAAGGTGACCATCAGGACAGGTTTGTATGTATGATCTTTTTCAGTAATTTCAGTTGCTTATTTTTATAAGAGGCCAAAACTTTGGCCAGTCAACTTACAGACAGAACAAACTGAATTTTTTAAAAAGTTTTATATATGATTAATCTACTATTTATACAATTAAAACATGTTTATGTGAACTCCTTAGGGAACTCAAAATATGTTCAGAGAAATGAGAGTTCAGATGAACATGTGTGGGTTGTAGTGCAATCTTCATGACTGTTAAGGATATTTATACATGGTTTCAATAAACTGGCTCAACTTTTGTGGGGTTTTTTTGGGGGGGTTTTATGACATGGAGACACACAATTGAAGGCTATACAGTGTCAAGGCAAGGAGTGTAAAATGCCTTGTCAAAGGACACACCAAAGCAGCCATGGCAGGCTAATCCAATAGCAGGAATCCAACCCATACCCTTCTGGTGTCCAACCGCTGTGGCTCTACAGTCAGTAAACAGAAAAAATATGGTTGAAATAGGCATGTAAAAAATGTGGTTTTATGGTTCTATAAAACTAACAGTTGTCATTTCTATTTATTTGTATAATTGAGGAAAAATTATCTAAACAGTAAAATTGTGAGCCTTTGTTTTTCCAGAATGCTGTCTCCATGTACTGTCGCCTGGGATTTGCCAAGAAGAAGGGTGTTGAAGTCAGTGATGGTGACCTTCATCCTTCATGGCGGGAAGTAAAATCAGTGTCAAAAAAGTTAGTGAAAGTAAAATCAGTGTAAAAAAAGTGAGATAAAACTGACACTTGGGTTTATGTAAAGTAATATCATGAATCCAATAAAAAAAAGTACCCAATAATTCACTGATGACTTTTCTTTTTTCATGACATTTGAGTAAATACCAAAATTTACTTGAGGAAAAGGCTCAAAAATTATTTATCATTCTTTTCATTTTGCTATTTTTGTTGACATGCCTGCCTGATATAAGTATGTTGCAAAAAAGTCAATTACATTTAAAGAATAAAAAACATATATACTGGCAAGTAATCTGCAAAATGATAAAGAAAACTTAAGGCAGTCTCATTTAAGTATGCGTAAATCAACAACTCTCTCTGATACACTGATCCAGATTGTGATCCCTCTCTCTCACTCTTCTACCTACATCCACCACTTCAATACATTTATCATTATTCAGTCTTATACATCGTGTATTTAGCGAGAGAAAGAGAGATTTGATCATGATTAAAAATAATTTAAATGATATACATTTTAGGCCCTCCCAGGACCAGTTGTTACTTGGCTGGCGAGATGACCTAGTGGAGGTTGGAAGCATTAACAGTCAGTCAATAGAGCTTACCAATCATTCCTCACAAAGCAGCACAGATCTTGACATTCTGGGCAGTCCTGACACTGCCATAGGTAGGACTCGAGACATGATTTATAGAACTTGTTCCAAATAAGTAGTTTTATTACAAATCATTTACTTTGTCTGCCATGTTGGATGGCTGAAGTTTCCCAACAGAATTTCATTGCAGTTCCAGATATGATTTTTTTATTAATAGGAGTGCTCAGTATCATTTACATGTACGTGTGTCAATGACAACAAATCAAGTCAGTTTCTTTGGTAAAATTTACATACAGAAAAATTTCAGTCCCACTGAATTTGTGTTGAAACATATTCCCTTGTCCTCCAACATGGCAACAAACTGTTAATAGTATCCTCAGTTTGGAAAGGGTCAATTGCTTTCTTTATTCTTTTTAAGGAAATAATGGAAATTGTGCAATTTTACTTAAATCTATGAGACCATGTTTGTATATGTGTGCAATGTCTCCCCTTCATGAGACAGATCGAGATCATAATTTTAGAATGCAATTGGAACATCTAGGTGAATAATTAGTTATGCTTATTGATGGGTTTGGAAGTACAGGGATACAGATTGTGAATAGGATTTGGAGACATTGGTAACTACAAAAGCAGTGGGGACATGCTTTCTTGCTTCAAAATTTTATTCAAGAATTTTCAAGAAACATCAAAATAACTACAATTTACTGTGTGCATCAATTATGCTACAAAATAAGAATAATTTCAAATGTTTGTCCTTCTCTGCCAGATACAGAGGTTGGACAGCCTGGGGCATCCAAAAGAATTGCTTTCCTCTTTGACTCCACGTTGACAGCATTCCTGATGATGGGTAACCTGTCACCTGTAAGTATAAATAGCCAATAATGAAATTTATGTAGCATTTATTTGGAACACTCAGTTCCTCAGTTTTCAACACATTCGCTGACTCCTATTATTTGCAAGCACTTTTTGTGACTTCATTCTTAAAGCTGGGAGACTTCGATACCTGTTATCATGAAAAATGCACTTTTATTTTCTTTATAAAAAACTTGCACTGACCTGAAAGTTGAATGGGGGCGGCAGCACTGATTATAGCCTTTGGTTTATGCTCCCCTCCTGGGCATTGAAGGGAAGGGGCAGCTGGAAATTAATCAAATTTATATTTGGGATAAGCACATGCAGAGAAAAGCCGTTGGAGTGGATAACTCGGTGACATTACAGATTTAGTCCCAACTTTTTCCTTCATCAATTGAGATGCCCCGACTGATACCTCAGGTTCACATATACCAGCGGTTTTCCTATCACTGATGATTCTTTCACTAACTACAACAACAGAAGGTCACATTCTAAGTAATGTCTATTAGTATAAACCCTGAAAAAATCATGCACAATTATACAAGTCAACTGGATAGTCATAAATCCAGGTTTGTACACCTATTTATATTAATACTGAAGTAAAATTGACATGCTGTAAAATCATTTATTAGTGTGAGTATCAATCTTAATGGCTTTGAGATAAATTCCAATTTCATCAGTACTTAAATTAGTGGATCGGGGAAGGGTCCTGTTGTTTAAACATAAGGATCTTTGTTTGGTTTTAACAGGTATATTGTTGTCCATAGCAACCACAAAATCCATGAAAATTGGTACCTTACAAAAAATTGTGGTCAGTAGTTATTGTTATTTACTTAGAACTAAGTCTATGCTCTTCCCCCACTTCTGATACATTTTTGGCATTTTCATTGATGAAAATGACCATGCCAAATGGGACCACACTAGTCAAGTAGAAAATAATACTATGTCATTGTGGCTTGGTATTATAGATGACCTTGTTTTAATACATAAAATGTATCATCGTTTCTGGCCTTGCCACCACATAAGAATGATATATTAAATAATATGAAAAGAGGTATATTATTGTTGGTGACCCATTGGTGACCCAACGATTTTGTTGGTGACCCAGCATGGAATAATACATGTCAGAAAAAAATTATCTAAGCTTGGTGCAAGAGTCTAACCCATTAAGTTACTGTCTCTTGTCTAACAAACTTTTTAAATAATAATCTTGTCATATTATCAACATTATTTGAAGACGTATTAACATGTACAACTTAAATAATAATCTTGTCATATTTTATCAACATTATTTGAAGACTTATTAACATGTACAACTTAAATAATAATCTTGTCATATTTTATCAACATTATTTGAAGACGTATTAACATGTACAACTTAAATAATAATCTTGTCATATTTTATCAACATTATTTGAAGACTTATTAACATGTACAACTTAAATTATATGCTTACCATATATAATTGCTTATGAAACGACTCAACTTCAAGTTGACCCCCCTTTTTAGGACTGCAAAAAAAGCAAATTTCTTGTTGACCCCTATAAGTCAGGGTGTATTTTGCAAGTCAGATCTGTCCTTAAGGGGTGACTTGTCATCAGTGAGCCAGAGTTGCACTTTAGAAAAATAAACAAGCCAAACTGTATGGTTAGATAGATAGGACAAATAAAAACAAAACCAATGTAAAATAAATACAGTTATATTATTGAGTAGAATATGTCATAAAATAAATTGACAACTTACATTTTGTCCATCTTCATGTAATAACATCCATAGAAATCCATAATACTTGTGACAACTTACATTTTGTCCATCTTCATGTAACAAAATCCATAGAAATCCATAATGCTTCACATTTTAAATCCATTTATATGGTAAATCCATGAATCCTATTATAGGTCACATACTGGTATAAAAATAGTGGTCTCAAATGATCCAATTCACAATATCCCATAATATGATAATTCCATACATCTTACAAATAAACAAGGAAAGTATATCCCACACTTTTGCGAATCACAGTATCCTATCAATGTCACTGTCTAATGTCATCTGGTTATGAGTTACAAAATAAAGTTATGAAATCTTCTGTCATTGTCTGGTCATCGTAAACATTACCTGACTCCAATTCCACATCTTTACTGTCACATGCATGTGCTTATGTGGAGACTGAGCTTGGGTTCTGAAAGTGTCACTTTGATCATACAATCTGTGAAATCTATTAAAGTATATGCCACAACTAAACATGTGTCAAATGTGCGGCATGATCACAGAAAGTAGAAATAAGCTGTTAACTGAATATAGGACTTTATTTGGCACAGAACAAGTATCAAAAATTGGTGGCTTGATCAAAGGGTTGTCAACTGGGAAAACAAAGCAGGTGCTGCCTTACAAGCTAAGGGATTAAGGTCAGATACACACAGGGAGTTGTAGGACTTTACTTAGCACTGAAGAAGTATCAAATTTGCAGCTCAGTCCAAGGATTGTCAACTGAGGAAACAGAGTGGGGGCTGCCTATACAAGCTAAGGTCTTATCGGTCCACATGAACTGGCAGATAACTTAGGAAATATAACTTGGGAATTAGATCTGGCTTATGAAAAAGGCAAACATAAATCAAATCAAAACTTGTATTGCATCAAATACAAACAGTGTTTATGCAGCAAAACAGAAATTATAATACAAATACAGTTTATTCGGACTGATACAAAAATGGAAGCAATATAGTTACTAGTAAACACCCAAGGATAAACAGCATTAATGGACACTTCACTTTGATATGAGTAATATTTAATTGAATATTTTCAAATTATTAAATTCCAAATAAATGTCGATACAAGTATTGTGTAATGAATACCATAATGAATGGATAAACACAGTGTGTACCATATGTGCATTTCTGGACGGGAATAGTGGCATGAAAATATAGAAATATTTGAATTTACAGTATTTTCTACATACTGCAAACACAGAGTTTCCATTACACCGGTATATGCCTGTTTTTACCAATAAAATATGCCCCTGTACTGGAAAAAATTGACACTGTCTGTATTTGTGTACCAACAAACTGTAAAATGTGTTTTAAGTCTTGAAAGTCAATTGTCTCGACATCAAAGTCAGTTAGAAAGCCGACTTATTCTTTTCATACAATTGTAGTCCCATATCCATGCTGACTTTGATCACTAATTGACAGCAACAACAGCACCAGAAAGAGAGTCTGCTTATTTCTTTGATGGATTCAGGTGGTGTAATGGTATATACATACGGTATAAATCTGCCTAAGTAGTCTGTTAAAATAGACAACTTACAGTTAGGACTGGAGCTTCCATGGTTATCAAATTACTATAACATAGTATTGAAGTGCTGCTGCAGCTTAACAAGTGAGGGAGCTTAGAGGCCAGTTTTATCATGTGTACTTGCTGTCAAAACAAATCCTGAAGCCATTAGAGAGACAAGCCGACTCTCCTTCAAGTACTGTTTTGTGTGACCAATTGCTGGTGAGTGAAACAATAAAAATTAAACATTTTATGCGGTGCATGTAAACACCTAAATTATTTACTTTATTAGTGAACTCTGAACCAAAGTTGTTAATTATGTGTGGATTAAGTTGGTTACTGACAGTGACGATATAGGAATGGGGTTACACTACTGTCGTGGTGTTGACTTGTGACATTGTCCATTATCAACGCAGCTCCTGTAATGGTCAGAAACTCATTAATTTCATTTTCTCTCTCCAAAGTATTGTTTACAGCATAATTTTGTCTTCTTTATTCAAATGATAAACCATGCATTGATGAGATTGGTTGATTAGCATTTGTACCATTAAAATTTGACCTTGTACAGATTTGTCCTTGCCAGTACAAGGTACTGGCAGTTGCACAACCCTAGTGGAAACACTGAAACATCCAGTGTTTCCAATATTACCCCTAAATTTATCAAATTTTTTTGTATGTCGCACTTATAAGATGACCCCTACTCTGCATGAATCAAATTTTCAGTAGAAAAAAGTCTACTTATGAGCGAGAATATACAGTATTTTAATTTCTTTTAACATAACACAGATGAACTTCATAGATTTTCACACTACTGTACTTGAAATAAAATGTTGATAATTCAAACTTCAGTCACTCAAAGGACTAGTGTAACACATTCTCATGTTTGTAGCACTGAAAAACTTGAATCTACTGAAAACTCAATAAAAACATTTTGCCCACAGCTCCTTGACTGTTAAAAGTTATACTGTATTTTGACCAAGGTTATTCTTAATGCACTCTTTATTAATAATGTAATCACTATTGGGGCAATTATACTTTCAGGTACATATTAAGTTTACATACTTACTTGTACAGGCCAGTTTATGACAACAACAGAATTTCTATTATGAACTTTTAGGAAATTTCACAGGGTTATCACAATGATTAAATGTAAATTTTACAATCTATCCAATCTGGAGAATTTTCATCCCAATATATCCTTTAGAAAAATATGTTTATACATTTAGTGGATTTTGCTGATGTATAACAGTGTTTATACTGTTGTATATCAGTGGTTATGCTGGTGTATATCATTGGTTATACTCTTGTATATCAGTGTTTATACTGTCGTATATCAGTGGTTATGCAGTTTTATATAATTGGTTACATATCAGCGTTCATACTGTTGGATATCAGTGTACATACTGTTGTATATCAGTGGTGATGCTGTTGTATATAATTGGTTATATATCAGCATTCATACTGTTGGATATCAGTGTTCATACTGTTGTATATCAGTGTTTATACTGTTGTATATCAGTGGCTATGCTGTTGTATATAATTGGTTATGCTTTTGTATATCAGTGTTTATACTGTTGTATATCAGTGGTTATGCAGTTATATGTAAGTGGTTATGCTGTTGTATATAACTGGTTATGCTGTTTTATATCATTGGTTATGCCATTGTATATCATTGGTTATGCCATTGTATATCATTGGTTATGCTGTTGTATATAATTGGTTATGCTATTGTATATCATTGGTTATGCAGTTGTATGTCAGTGGTTATGCCATTATCTATCATTGGTTATGCTGTTGTATATCATTGGTTATACTGTTGTATATCAGTGTTTATACTGTTGTATATGAGTGGTTATGCCATTGTATATCATTGGTTATGCTGTTGTATATCATTGGTTATGCTGTTGTATATCATTGGTTATGCAGTTGTATGTCAGTGGTTATTCTGTTATCTATCATTGATTATGCTGTTGTATATTATTGGTTATACTGATGTACCTTAGCAGAAGCTCAACATAAGGACCACTGTGGCATCTGATAGCATGTCCATCCACTTATATGTCTGCCATATGTATGTCTGCCCATCTGTACACACCTTAGATTAAGCTCAGTGTTAAAGATTTTTACTTTTCTACCTGAATAAAATGTGGAGTTTATAAAAATGGGTTCTTTTGTGCTGTGATGTACATATATCATTATGCTGTTGCAAATTTTGTTTTATTGGCAGAGCTTTATCGGAGCTGTGAAATATAACATCAGATTAAGCTGAGTGTTGAAGACTTTTACTTTCTACCTGAATAAAATGTGGACTTAATAAAAATGGATTCTTTTGTGCTGTGATGTACATATATTGTTAAGCTGTTGCAAATTTTGTTTTATTGGCAGTGCTTTATCGGAGCTGTGAAATATAACATTTTTAACATCATGCATGTATGTTTGCAGATAAGAAAGCATAAACATTTCTCCTATTCTAACTAGGTATACTTTATAAATCTTTATATTTACATTTTTAGGACATTACTTTTAGTTGGTATCTTATATCCTGTATTGTGCTGATGTGCCATTAAGCCCTACTACTACTACTACTTTCCTCTATTCTATAAGAATGTGGAAACTTTTATCAAGAGTAGCTGAAACAAATTTTTCATGGAAAGTACAAGACAGAATCTGTGAAGTTAAACTGTCTGTGTTCATGAATTATTTTGACATTCAACCCATTAAAAATCACATTACATTTTCAGATGTATCAAGATTGTAAAGATCTAATGCTTGCTGCATTTTTTCAGGGATTGAAAAGTCATGCTGTAACCATGTTTGAAGTTGGAAAACTTAGTGATGAGTCTTTGGACAGTTTTATATCAGAGTTGGAAAAGGTATTACCTTAATTATATTAAATCAGAAAAATACATATTGTGAATTCATTTCTTTTTATGCGTATCATTTTTCGTAGTTCTGCAAGAAAATAACATTTTCATTGGTACTTAAATTGGTGGATAAGGAAGAAGAGAAATGATCTATTCACAGTTACATCATTATTTCTTGGGTCTTTAAATTTGTGGTGGTCAAAACCACAAAATCCATGATTTCCTGTCATAATCAGACCCATTTAATTCTTCATCATCAGTTTCTGGGGGGGGGTGTTTGGCTCAGATCTTAAGATTGACATTTTTAATAATCGGCACTAGTTAGCACGCAGTTGCAGGATCTATTCTAGAACAGAATTTTTTTTAGGGGTAATTTCCCTTCTACATTGTTAAAAAGCGGTTGAGTTTTCTAAATATAAGAGGGATTCAATGAGGAAATAAAGCAGGGCTTGAAAATATTATGCTCGGTTTCATGCATTCAGGTTATTTTTTGAGTTCAATTGTTGTTGAAATAAGAGTGAATCCCACAATTTGTGCATTCTAGAATAGACCCTGCAGATGAGACAGTAATATGATTAGGCACTTTTATATGCATGTGTCATACATATGTGCTATATAGTTTAGTTTCACAAAAAATTACAGTACTATATATACTCACATATAAGCCGATACCAACTGCAAACTGCAGATCAGGGTCTATGTTGTTTGAATTTGACCAGCTTATACACAAGTATATATGGTAGGTTATTCCGCTGTGGAGGTTATTCATTACTACCCATATTTTTTATGTTCTACCTTGACAGTTGTATGGTTACCTTATTTCCATCCTCCCCTCTATATGTCTGTTTATGTTTTGCATTTAGGATAGTTTTCAGGCATTTTGGAGGTACATCTGTCCTCTGTGAACACATTTCTAGTTTCATTTGAATTGTTCCTAAACAAGTATAAGAAGTTTTAAGTAAAGCAGCCAGTTCCGTGTTTGCCTTTCAGAAATTTTACTTTAATCACTTTAACCTCTAACCTTTGGACCCATTCACAGAATGTGGATCAAACATGCAGACTATCAACCACTCTCATAACTTTCTGTTAATACTGTAAAAGGGGAGGTTAGTACTGTATAACAGGTTATTTGTACTGTTAATACTGTAAAAGGGAGGTTAGTACTGTATAACAGGTTATTTTTGCTGTTAATACTGTAAAAGGGGAGATTTGTACTGTATAACAGGTTATTTTTGCTGTTAATACTGTAAAAGGGGAGGTTAGTACTGTATAACAGGTTATTTTTACTGCTGTATAAACAAAATAGTAAAAATAGATGATTTACTTTTTTATATTCATTTTTTTTACAGGCACAGAGATCAAATTGTACTTTATTAGGAATGTAAATGTCTGCTTGTTTATTTCTTATGAAAAGACAAGGTGCATGAGAGTTGGTACAAATAAGCAACAAAATATCTATGATTCTACATTATACACATTTTAGTGCAGTCAAATAACTCATAGATCTGCTTATAATCCAGAAGCAGGTGTGGATTCCATTTCTTTTCTAGAAAAGGCAAGCACTGCCTCCTGATATGAAAAAATCCTGATCAAAATTGGTAAATGAAAGCTTGATATATCACTCATTTTATCATTGGAAATGGTGGTTAATACACAGAAATTTGGAATCTTCATCATGAAATTCACAAATTTTGATAAGAAATCATATTAGGCCTTTTACAATCGGCCAGAATCATGTCACAATGCTGACTCAGAGGATGGCAAGAAATAAGGATGCGAAGGGCAGTGGGGAATAAGTCAGGGTAACTAAAAACTGTATAGAGTATTAGCATATTTATTATAATGCTGAATTAGAAAGTATCATTTGCATGCATTAGAGAATTGACAGACTTACATGGTTTAAATAGAAATAAGCAAATATTGCCCTGTTTAGCACTAAGTCTGTATTATTCTGCCATGATCCAGGTAATGATCCAAATGACCAGTTATGTGACCACATGACATAGTATGTGAACAAGCTAATAATTTGTTAGATTTTCTTTAACAAAAAATATTTTCTCAATACATAACAATATACGACAATAAATTGATCGATGAAAACACTGGTAAATGCCTACTGGTGGCAACACTGTAAGAAATACATGCCAATTAAAGAAGTCTTGTCAAGTGAAATTCGTGTTTTAATTTTGTCTTTTGATTGGGTTTCAGGGCAAATCACATAAATGTGATATGCATTATTCTATTCAGACATGAAAATAGTCAGTCAACTCTTTCAGATGCCCGTGAGTACTTCCATGAGAACCTGATTAAGTGCTTACCAAGTGGTTACACTGGCATTATTTTGACAGTTGTTGAAAACTTTATTGTCCTTTGACATGATGACACAAGGTAATCAAGAAATTAATTGTGTCCAATAAATTACAATACATGAAAGGTGCTGACATCACAGTAACATCTTTGTTTAGGTCTGCCAGTTTTCTTGTTAAAATCACACACTGTAGAAGACTTCTAAGTTTTTGCCTTTGGTTACTCTGTGAACTGTTCTTCAAAATTTGTAGTGCTACATTTGAAAAAAACAATAAAATGTACATATTGGGGTTTTTTTTCTCTTTCTTTTTGGTTGATTTGTGTTTTCTTTCTCAATCCGGATGGTCAGGAACATTGCATCTGCCATGGGTCCACTTTGTTCATTAGGACTAACAGCATGGAGTTGTACTCAGTCATTGCCATGCTCTATCAACAAAGAAGTGTATATCAGCATTTAAAATCACTGTATTGATGGCTTTGAGTTTATGAGTGTAATTCTAGCAAGTTAGCTTTTGTTCATGTGTGTTTTCTTGTGATGGATATATGTTTTGATACTGAGAGGGAGGCAACTCAAACTTTACTAATACACGAATTTGTGACTAATGCATGTCAACTTAATTTATATTAAAAGTTTGTCATCAGCTTGACTTCTTAAGATCTAATACCCAATAATATTTGTATTTAAATATTTGTGTATATGAAAGGAGATTATAATTCTCATATTCAACAAAAGTTGCAACCACTGTTACCCTCCCCCCTCCCACTTTTAGTGTTGGCCAGAATTTGAGTCTCCCTTGCTATTTTGCTCTGGCTTATGTTACAGCTGATGTTTATGGACCCCATTACAGCAAGTTATCAAGAGAGAGGTGTATGATGTATATATACACTGTACATGTGCAGACATGCACATATGTTCCAGGATTACTAAGTTCTTACATCATCATTTAAAGGATGGAGACAACAACACTTTAATTTTGTGTGACCAGAAATCCATTATCTTTGTCTAGGTGGGATCAGAAGCAGAAGGGGAGGCAAAACGATACTTTATACATGCCCTTACTCTGCGGGACACTGTTTGTTTTCTTCGAAACAAGAACCTGAGCCCGGATTCAGAGCTGGGAAGCAGATGCCCACTGGATCTGATTCGCTGTGAGAGTTTACTTAGCCTTGAACCTGCTGCCAGAGCAAGAGTTCTTAACAAGAATTACAGGTATTCGCTATTTGTGTATTTACGTTACTTTCCTTTCTAGCAAATTATTTGCCTCCCTATAATGGGTATTTTTCTATATAGTATCTTACTGAAAGCATTTTTCTCAGTTTAAAATGATTTTAAACAAAATGTTTCAATCAGTTGATATGAAATTGCGTATTGATATAAAATCATAAAAACTTAGTAGCTTTGTTTATATTATAACTATTGTCAGCTAAAAATGAATGAGGATTTTATATGTTGTTACTATATCTTTCAGCAAAATAAATCCTATGGGGGAGGTAATTCTTTGTTAGAAAAGGAAGCAACCCATTTGATACTAAAAGAGTAAATTTAACTATGCATAGCACACACCCAAATGTAAGCAGTATAGACCCAGATCTGTGCTTGTATAATTCACTGGTAGATCACGGTCTACACAGTTCATTTTAGTAATAATTTCAAGCACAAAGGATAGATCCTGGTTCAAAGTTGGATGCATTTTTTATGGTGTGCATTCACACTACTTTTCTGTCCATAGGAAAAGTACCATAATTAATCCAATTAGTTGGAGCCCTCCAATTTTTAGGACACCATATTTTCAAAATTTGCAATAAGTTTAGATAGTACACAAAAATTGTCATCAGTGTTACATCGAGCTGACTAGTGATTGCAGGCTTCCTTTATATTTACCACAGGAGTGTACAGAGGAGGACAAAGTGCTCATGCACATCAATTCCCATTCTCATTAAAGTAAATTAACTTGTATGATATAAAGTGTTTAGGTATGCAGGTTATTATCTTTGTGTTTATCTTTTCCAGTAAAAAAAAAAAATGGATTTTCATTTATTTCTGCAGTCAACATCTCTGTCATGCGAATTTCCCAGGTTGTTCATGTCTCAGTTTTATTCAACTGCATATTTCCCATTCAGATTTAATGCAACCAGGTTTATCTACCTAGATATTGTACTTGTTGGGCACATTGATACATAATTGTCACAATCAAGATATAAATTTTCTTGGACGATATTCAGGAAGATTTAATTTAATTAGCTCTACTAGATCTTTTATCTGTTGTCCATCATCAGTCGTCAATCCATCCATTAGTTTGTTATCTCTTCTCCTCCTACACTATTTGCAGGATTGCCATGAAACTTTACACACACATTCATCCCATGGTCTAGTTGGTCCTAAATGAAAATTGTGCTGCTCAGACAGCCAATATGTCTGCCACAGGGGCAATCTTGAAAATCTTGTTTTCGCTACAGTAACTCCTCCTGAATGGATGGTCATATCACCATGGGGTTTTTACTGAAAGACTTCTTATGATGTCTGGTTGGTCCTAAATGGAAATGGTGCCAATGTGAGGTTCAATATAACCCCACAGCAACCATGTTGATAATCATGTTTTTGCTACTCCTCCTGAATGGATGGTCATATCAACATGGGATTTTCATTAAAAGATTTCTTATGATGTCTTGTTGGTCCTAAATAAAAATGGTGCCAATCTGATGTCCAATATGGCTGCCACAGTGACCATCTTGAAAATCTTGTTATTGCTACTCCTTCTACAGGAATGGTCATATCAGCTTGGGGTTTTACTAAAACTCTTCTTAGGATGGTCCTAAAAAAAAATGGTGCCGATCTGACATCCAATATGGCCGCCATGGCAGTCATCTTACAAATCTTGTTATCACATCTCTGTTTGAACAGAAAGTCATATTGACATGGGGTTTTCACCAGAAGACTTCTTATGATGTCCAGTTGGTGTTAAATGAAAATGGTGCCAATCTGACAATATGGCCACCACAGCAGCCATCTTGAAAATCTTGTTATTGCTACTCCTCCTGAATAGAAAGTCAAATCTTGAAAATATTGTTATCTCTACTCCTCTCCAAATAGATGGCTATATCGACATGTGGTTTTCATCAATAGGCTTTTTATGATACCTAGTTGGTCCTAAGTGACAATGGTGCCAGATATACATCCAATATGGCTGTCACGATGACTGTTTTAAAAATCTTGTTTTCACTACTCCCCCTGAATGGATAATAATTATGACATGGGGTTTTCACCAAGTCTTAAATGAAAATGGTGTCAGTCATACATCCAATATGGCTGCCTCGACAACTGTCTTAAAAATCTTGTTGTCACTACTACCCCTGAATGGATGATCATTATCACATTGGGTTTTCAACAAAAGACTTCTTATGATGTCTACTTTGTGCTAAATGAAAATAGCACCAAGCTAACATCCAGTATGTGCACCACAGCAGCTAATTTGAAAATCTTGTTATTACTGAAGAATATCAGAGACTGTTTCAACACTCGACAGTTAAAAGGAAGAAATAGTCTTATCTTGAATTCCTGGAAATTCTTTTTGCCCAGTATAGCGTCAGTCCCTTCATTTGTACATGAATTATCCAGATAAAGAAAGTAATTATTTTTAAGTATCCCAATATTTGAGTCAATGACAGTATGCAGTGTACTTACTCTAGATTAATATTGATTTTAGTTCTTTGAATCATAAAGAGATAATTGCACCAAAGTAAAATGTAAAACAATATAAAAAAAGTGTTAAAAATTTAAGTTAGAAAGAAACCCTCTAGAGTTTGATTTATTGAACACTCTCGATGCAGTGTCTTTTTGGAGATTGTTTACATAGAGCATAAAACATACCTTTTTTGCACGTTATTTTGGTTGCCACAGATCCGATTTTTGTTTTCTGTTATTCATTCTTTAGTGATTTTCTTTGTACTTTTTGCAGCCTGATGGTATCCATGGCTCCCTTAAGTTATGAGATCAGACCAGTCAATAGTTGCACACCACAACATTTAGGACCAGCTATACCAGAGGTGAGAATTAAGATAACTTATTATTCCAAAACTTTTTAAACAAGCATCAGGAATGTTGTGATACTTTCCATCTGTCTCTCTGTCTGCCTGTTCATTCATCCATCCATCTGTCCTGCTGTCTGTCCTTTACTATATCTCCACCGAAACCCCAAGGTGGAATTTCAAGAAACTTGGTAGTTATGTTGCCTGTATGATGACCATTAGCAAGAGAGGAGTCATTATCAGTTTGGATACCTGGGCCCCTGAAAGGGGTCAGAGATCAGATTTTAAAAAATTATGTCTACCCCCCACCCCGCTAATGGTGTGAGATATATTGGTTTTGTGTTGTCCATCCATTGATCCATCTGTCTGTAACACTTTCTGTGTCGGATAATTTACTCAATCACATTAACATTAGGAAAATATACTCCATTACCTCCTGAATCCAGCCCTTCCTGAAAAGCTGAAAAACATCTTTCCATCTGTATAGCATATAGATAAAGGGAAGTAACTCTTACAGATTACCTCCCCTTGCCCCGCTAGGTGGCCACCCATGACCCAAATTTTTACCAGTTTTAGCTTTCGCTCAATACTTTAAACAGTGAGCCTCCTCGATCCAGTTTTTTTCTTAACAGTTTCAAGATCATCCATCAATTTTTAGGAATGATTTAGTAAGTCACTGTTAGATATACCTTGAGCATACAACATTTGTGATTTTCTTGATGAATTTATTCCTATTTTTGGCAGTTGTTGTTGTCTATGTTATGTAGACTGGTAAGGCTCACATGTCTGCTTTTCACTGTTGTATCTTAAATTTGCACTGTAAACACAACATTTCATTTTATGCATTTCTGTTATTGGTGTTTTCCGTACACGAGTTTTGCCTAATTCACTGTACTTTGTGTATATATATATTTTCTGTGCATTTTGTCTTTTCTCTCTGTCATTTCAGAGAATGTGGACGAATTGTAAGAAAGGCAACCAGTTTTAAGTTGTAGAGGACAACCATGACACATGCATGGCTTGCATGAAATGCACAGAATTTCTAGCCAGTGTCATGGGGGACACAGTGATGTTACCCCCAATCCCAGTAAAGATTCCCCAAACATGCTGACAGCAATGGTTACATCTGATGCTGTGGAAGTTGTTACAATAGATCCTGACCATGCTTTGCCTGAGTCACATATGCAACGACTTGTACAGCAAGCTACATCAGAAATGTATGTGTCGGGAGAGTTGGCCAGTTTGTCATCTTGGATGTCAGCTGGTGAATTGGAGGGTACAGGGGCAGATTTTCCCCCTTTTGGCAGCCCACTAGGCACAAGCCCCCATCCCAGCTTATGCATGGCCTTAGCACCAGTGAGACCGGGCATGCGGGAATGCAATCTCACCTCACTAGCCAGCTCAACCTGCAAGTCCAATACGATATGCCATATGCCATTCCAGCTGCTGAACAACTGGTCCAGCTGTCCAGCTGATTCGTATACAGGTTTAGCGAACAAGACTCTCTTATCTTGGAATGTGGAACTGCATGTTGGTGGAGAGACCAACCAGATCTTACTGACATGATATAGCAGACCGGCCACACAATTTGTGCCACCCATCTGGCTTGGCCTGACCTGACCAGCCATCCCAGACCAGCATTTGCCAGCCAGAACATGATCCATGCTGGATATGGTAGCTCTGGCTTTGCTAGCGTACCCTATGGGGACAACACAGAGTCATTCCTGCCATGTGGCATGTTATACCCGTATACGCAAGGTGTGCAGGAGCACAACCCCCCTTTTGTCAAAGGGGATGACCCAGACTTATCTGAACACTCTGATTCAGTTTTAAAGTGGCAACAGAAGAAATATATAGGATTTTTGCTGCCTTCTCCTCCAGTAGTTAATACCACATACAAAGTAAAGGCCTCAATTGGCGTCAATGAAGAGGACGAGCATCTATCTTTTTGAATTCTACCACAATTAGTGAATATTGCGGAAATTAAAGTGCATCTCTCGGATAACATTCATGACCCTGGTAATTTGTGGGCCTTGTTTTCAGTGAGTCAGTTGCCTGCAACTTTCTCACCTTACTGGTATAGGTCACTTACCGATTTGTACCACTCAGATGTCCCTAGTCTTGATAAGGACATAACTGCCCTCAACATGTCTCCCCCTTGTGTTATAAGGTGAACTGACAGGTGTTTAACGCAACATCAAAGTTGGTGAGGAATGTCATGACTACTTTCTCCCTACTTAGTGTTGATAGATTTGTCTAGATGAGTAGGCAGGGAGTGAGCATGCTTGGGGATCAGTTTGCCAGATAGCTAAAGTAATGAATAGGGCAGCTCAACCATTTGATTGTGAACACTCTAACGGCTTCCTGCAAGCTAGATTTGATAAGAGATGCTTTTTTGCAATCTTAAATCAAATCTTACCTGGTGGCAACACAGCAAATTCCCCCCATCTATTTGGGTGCTGATTGAGATTATAAGAAAAGCAGGTGGCACAGGAGTTGCCAGTTCCACTCTTCTTGCCAGCCCCTCCCTCATATCGACTGCATCAGGGGTTGTACTAGAGAAGAGATGATTGTGGGCAAAAAGACTGCAGGAGTACACCTCAGCAGCATCAGTATGTCCCTAACTTTTGCAGGCAGGCCGGGAGGAGGGGGGGACAATTTCTGCCAGAACATATGTTGCGTCAAGGGAGTTTCTGCAATTCTTCAGCCTGCTCAGTGCAGCGGCAGACTTAATCTGTCTCAGCTGCCTTTCGATGCACCCACTGCTGGTGGTCCTTCTGGCACAGTGGTACCTGATCTCAGGTTGTTTAGATCACCATATTGTGATTTCATCTGAAAACTGCCACTTCTTGTTCAATGGCAAGACAAGGAGTATCTATCAGCAGGAATACCTTAGGAAGCCCCCCACTGCCAGAAGTCACAATCTGTGCAGATGTCAGGTTGGGGGGAACACTTGTTGATGTGCTTCTCAGTGGTTAGTGGCAAATGGATGGCACAGGAGAAGGCTCCTCATATCAATCTCTAGAAAGTAGAGACCATGCCTCCCGTGCTTGGAGGGAGCACATACAGTGGAAGATGGTTTTGATAATGTTGGACAACTCGGTAGTGGTGAACTATCTCTTTAAGCAAGGAGGGATGAAATAAGTGGAGCTCTGTGTTATAGTATGAGAGAAACCTCTGTTGGTATGCCCAATACCATATATGCATACAAATCCGACACACCCTCGGCAGGCTAAACATCCTGGCCAATTCATTATCAATCCATCTGCTTCATATGGAGTGGTCTCTCCATCAGTCTGTCTTTCATCGAGTTTGCACCTTGTGGGACTGCCTGATACTAGACCTATTTGCGACAAGGTGAAACAACAAACTGCCGATGACCTATCAATCACCTGGGAATGGATGTGGATCTATGCATTCCCCTCCCCCCCTCCAACCATCTTGATACAGAAAGGAGATTTGGTAGGATATCAGACTCATAATCCAAAAGTCATGGGTTCAATACCTGCCCTGGCCAACTCAGGTGAGTGCTTCTGTGTGTCCTTGTGAAAGACACTTGGCTCCCACTTTTTTCTCAGCATGAGATAGCCAATAATGTGTTCAAAGTGCCTTTAAACCAACAAAAAAAAAAACAACATTGATACTGAAACTGAGCTAGAAGATGAGGGAAAAGACTTGCAAAATGGTTCTGATTGCTCCTTTCTGATTGGACAGATCCTGGTTTTATGATCTGCTTGATCTCACAATAGTGGTACCCAGGAAGATGGTAGTGATACCCAATGTTGCTCAAGCAACCAAAGTCATCGGTATTCCATCCATGTCTGGATAAACTCCTCCAAGTCTGGCTCTGGTAAGGGGTACCTTGTGCAAAAAGGAGTTTGGCACTTCAGTTGTTTAGAGGATCATGACAGCTAGAAGTCATATGAGGGAAAGTGGCACATTTTCACCAACTTGTGTTAGGTTAACGATGCCACACCACCCTTGGCCTCCATTCCCCAGCTGGCTAACTTCTTTCTTTTCTTCTTTAAGGACAAGAAGTTAGCCCCTATTATGATCAAGGGCTAGTGTTCCATGATTTCCAACATGTGCAGACATCATGGAAAAGACAATATTGTTTACAACAAGAATCTTTCTGACCTGTTGTCCAGTTCATGCCTATCCAGGACCTGCTCGCCCACCTTGTTCTCCTAATGGAACCTCTCCAGGGCTCAATGTGGCTCAACTTACCCCTGTTCGAGGCTTCATCTTTGACTTCGCTGAAGCTGTTATTGTAAAAAATTGCTTTCTGATAGCACTAACTTTGATATGAAGGGTGAGTGAGCTGCATGGGCTGTCCATGGATCTGAACTACATGCAGTTTCATTACAACAGTTCAGTCATACTAATGATGCAACCTGGTATCATCCCTAAGAACAGGTTGCTCTCTACAGGCAGTCAAAAAAATAATCATTCACCTGCTCTCTTCAATCGACCCATTGAGAGAGGCGAAGCTACAGGACCCAGTTCACATGCTCAGATGCTATCTGAGGTGCATGGAGAATGTCTGTGGTGCTCAAAGGAACTTCCTACCAATTAAGATAGGAAAGCAAGACATAACCCTACAAGTGTTGGCCTCAGGGTTAAAGTGGATTATTATATTCACGTACTTTGAGCTCTCGTAGGATCAAGTTCGCCTCATAAGGATATCTGCTCATGAAATACAAGCGATTTCAATTAACCTGGCCTTTGAACATAATGTCTCAATTCAAGACACAGTGGAATGTCTCAGTTCAAGACACAGTGGAGTCATTTGGCTGGCATGCCCAGTTTACTTTCTCCAGCTTCTATTTGTGGGATATGGCCTCGCAAAGGAGAGAGTTTAATCTTTTTGGACCACTGGCAGCTGCCCAGACAGTTACCATGAGCCATTCACTACAACACAACATCAGTTCCAGGCATGACCTTATAGCTTTTGCTGGATTTGCCCTGGAAACTTCTGCAGGTAAGGCAATAGCCAGGTGCCGGACCCCTCAGGGGCTGCTTCACAAGAGTATAAGCGCATAATCTTTGGTTGTGCTGCCTTCACGTTTGGAGAAGTTAATCCTTTCAGGAGAGCACTCATCTTGCTCATAGAGAGTGATGTGGGTAGGAGTTGGATGTTTAAGCATTTCCTCCTCTTCTAACCTATTCTCCTAATGGAAAGTTTATAGTGTAATGTATTAGACAGAGTAAAGAAATGTTTTAGTAAATTATGTTTCTCCAAGAATATGTACCCAATCAGATTACTGTCAGAGCCTCCTACCCTGCCCAGCAAGTGCAAGCATCCTGTTGTAGGTTTTCCTCAAGCTTCAATGGGTAAACATCGGGGCTTCCTAGTGAGGGGCAATGGGAGGTATGCTGTGACAGTTGCTTCCCTTTTTCTATATGCTCTATAGATGGAAAGCTGTTTTTCATCTTTCATGGAGGGCTGGATTCGGGGGGTAGTGGAGTTTATTTTCCTAATGTTAATGTGATCATGTAAGTATTCTTGGAGAAATATAATTTACTAAAAAATGTCCTTTCTTATAAGCAAGATAGCTAAAAAAACTATGGTGTCAAAGCAAATCAATTTACTTAGATACCTTGATGGGTCTGTAGACCTTTTTAGGTTCTAGTGACTGTGTCCTTATTTTTTAATTTGTAGACAGTTTTGAACTTTTTGGACATTTTTTTTTACAAAAGCATGATTGAGCAAAGGTTATTTGAGATAGACAAATGACATTTAGTAGGCCTTTTCATATTAATATATTGCTGTCCTAATTTGATTTTCAGGCCATTATAGCAATGTTTTTTTAAACATATTTTTTTAACTTTATAGACTTTTTTTAGAAAAACCTTATAAGCACAATTAATTGAAAAATTAATTGAAAATCACTAGAGGTAGACCAATACAATTTGGTTGGTGAATTTGTATTTATATATAGATGGCCTCCTTAGATTCCCAGGCCATTATTATTTAAAGAGTTTTAAAACTTTGGACTTACACTTTTACTTTCTTTTTGTTTTTTGACCTTGTTGGCACATTTTGGCAAAAGCACTTGAGGTAGATGAATGAAATTTGATTGATATATTTATATTTATATGGATATATCCTAATTAGATTTTTGGGCCATTATGGTTATTTTTTCCTCTTTTTTTTTTTTTTTTTTTTACACATTTTTGAACTTTTTGGAACAAAAACTAAACCTTGTTAGCACAATTTACCAAAAGCCATTTGCGGTAGATAACTTAAACTCAGCATTAATTTTTGTAAATGAATTTATTAGATTTTCATGCCATTACAGGAATTTTTAAGATTGTTCCACATTTGTTTTAGACCTAGATTTTTTTTCATCTGCAGTGGTTTACAAACACAGATTCATTTTATATTTTTTTGCGGTCATGATTTCAGTCTGCTGGCCTCTCTTTTGGACAAATGTCAGACTTGTCCTAATTTTTGCAAAACTGGAGCTTTCTGTATACTACTTAAACAAACTGAACTGTTTCCATTTCCATACTACTTAAACAGACTGAACTGTTTCCATTTCCATACTACTTAAACAGACTGAACTATTTCCATTTCCATACTACTTAAACAGACTGAACTTTTTCCCTTTCCATACTACTTAAACAGACCGAACTGTTTCCATTTCCATACTTAAACAGACTGAACTGTTTCCATTTCCATACTACTTAAACAGACTGAACTATTTCCATTTCCATATTACTTAAACAGACTGAACTATTTCCATTTCCATATTACTTAAACAGACTGAACTATTTCCATTTCCATATTACTTAAACAGACTGAACTATTTCCATTTCCATATTACTTAAACAGACTGAACTATTTCCATTTCCATACTACTTAAACAGACTGAACTATTTCCATTTCCATACTACTTAAACAGACTGAACTGTTTCCATTTCCATACTACTTAAACAGACTGAACTATTTCCATTTCCATATTACTTAAACAGACTGAACTATTTCCATTTCCATATTACTTAAACAGACTGAACTGTTTCCATTTCCATACTACTTAAACAGACTGAACTATTTCCATTTCCATACTACTTAAACAGACTGAACTATTTCCATTTCCATACTACTTAAACAGACTGAACTGCTTCCATTTCCATATTACTTAAACAGACTGAACTATTTCCATTTCCATATTACTTAAACAGACTGAACTATTTCCATTTCCATACTACTTATACAGACTGAACTGTTATCATTTTTTGAGAGGAAGACTTAAATCCAGACTTTAAAAATCACGGACCTTCTCAACTGTACTTCCAGCAAAACTTCACTTTATTAACCTTACTAGATTTTTCCTTTTCTTTCTGTTGAGTACCATTGCCACATAATCACATTAAATGTAATGGGGGGGGGGGGGGGACATGTGTTTGCTTTCAACAATAAATCCCTTCTTTTTCATTTACAATGACAGTTTCAAGTATTTTCTGATTTTCTGACCACACTTCATATATGCAGCCATAGATATATATATATATATATATATATATATATATATAGATATAGATAGATAGATAGATAGATAGATTATTTGACTCATTTTGCATTATGTATTATGTCCCCTGCATCAGTGTCAAGGTGGGTGGGGTGGGTGAGTTGGATTATGGAGTGAAAACTTTGGGATTTGTGATGGCAAGCCATTGCAGTTGTTCTAGTTACAAAACTGTTGTAATGTGTAATATTTTTATTAGTTTGTAAGAAATATACCACAGTTTAAAATTCACTATTTGTTTAATATTGTTGGGAACATCCAGCTATGTTGAAATTTGTGGAACTTTTAAATTCAGCAAAGAAAATAACCATTTGTAGTTTATGAAAGTACATTTATATGGCATTTTAAATGAGAAAACAAGCTCTATCAGCACAGCCAATCTGTTAGTATTTTCACTGGTGTAATATCTCTTACATATATTTTAACTATAAATTGTTATTTGTACAAAATTTTTGACTGTAATTTAGTCTGTTATATGTTTGCTCTGTTAACAATACCTTACATATCCAATATTTGCACAAAATAGTTCTTGAAAGCATGTTATGCTCTTGAAAAGTAAAGAATTTAATTGAAGCTAGAAAAAGAAGAATAATATTGGTGTTTTTCGAGTTCATCGTTAGCTTTCATACATATTGGCTCATGCAGTTTTTAATTGCTAACTAGAAATTATTTTGGACAAAGCACTTTAAAAAAATACATTTATCCCATATTTTATTGAGGCAATTTTACTTCAAAACAGTTTGCATACACTGTTTTTTTATTCCCAATACAATATATAAATCTAAAATTCATGTTAATAAAAATGTAAGATACACAGTCAGAAGTCAAACCTATCAATAGTAGTCACCAATGGGAAAAGGCCAAATTGGTTGTAATACACTGGTGACCTCTGAATGCAGTTTCATCTTTCACGCTGGGTTCTTGAACAAATACCGTGCACTAAATAACATTATTGGGTTTATTATTAATAATATTATGGTTATTATTACATGTATTATCATTCTTATTTCAGGCAATTAACATAATTTCCTATTCCAAGAATTCACCATATAAATTTATCATTGATAAATTCTTAGCTACTTTTATATTGCAGCTGGAGTCTGCTGTCTCAAAGTAACAGACCTAGGCCAAATATAGAAAGTGTCAACCCAGTGATTGGCAGGTCACCTTTTGTTCAAAAACTTGTAATGTCTTTTAATTTGAAACGCTCTTCCCATCATGTATTTATTGTCAAATGTGCACAGGTTTTCATCCTTAATGCTGTGTTCTTGCAAAATTTGGCATAGCATTCCTTGAAAGTTTTGAACCAGCAGCATATCTTATATGAAACAATGACTGTAGCGTTGATCCATTATCTGTTCTTGGATTAAAAAGAGTAACCTAATGATCAAATGCCTGTTAACATTTTCATCTCAAACATAGATGGATATTTAATTAGGGTTTGGTTTGTACATTTTGGCTATCTGTTCATTTTTTTCAGACCACAATGCATTTGGCACATATGGATTTATGCAGTCTTTTACATACTGTTGTAATAGCTGTATTAGTTTCTTTTTTTTATTTGCAATAATTTTAATCCACTTATCTGACAGAAATAAGCAGGTGCTTGAAAGCTGAATTAGATTGTTCACAATATAAACAATACATTGGAAGAGTTTACCACAATTTTGATTCCCAAACTATTATGCACTAAACACTGACAGAAATTGTTAAATTTGTAAAATTTTATTAACTAAAGCAAATTCAGTGTAAAACTAGTTCTCTATTAATCGTTCCTTTTGAATACATTAAGTACAGTCATCAGCACATCTACACCCGTTAAAGGGGGAAGGGGTGCAATAAGAATGACCATTTACTTCGAGTGTTAATTCATACAGTGAATTTCTAAACAATATTGTGGGTTTATTTAAATTCTTGAAGATTAGCCAGTCTAAAGTTACACTGACAGTTTGACTTGAGTAAAGTGAATATAAGTAAGATATGTTTACATATCAATTCACATGACATGTCTTTACCTAAACAAATTTTTTTTTCGAAAACAAACACATCATTGCACAATCGATATGCTCGAGTTATAACTGTAAGCAGTAAGAAACCATCATTCACTGGGGAAATTGGAAAGCTCACTGAGATCAGGTGACCGCTGTATAAAGGTGACCATTAGGGCAGGTTTTACAGTACATGTTAATGTATTCATAAAAATATAATATTACTTATTTCATGGCTAATGGACAGATCAGTGTTATGGGTGTAAAACAAAATAGTAACTGTGGTATAGCTGTTAAAAACTATAATGTTGACCTTGTTGAAACAGTAATATTTTGATACCTCAGTGTACAACTTTTGGAAGCATCAGTGACATTAACATTTTATCATATATAATGAAGAAAACAAACATGTAATGTACAGCTGCATTTATTTGAGCGCATTCAGGGATGTGAGACAAGTGAAAATAATTGCAGAGCTAGAATCTGGGGGAAAGTTTAACAGTGCAGGGAGCTCTCCATTTAGGAGGTGCATTTTCAATCGCAATATGGTCATGCTGAATGGAGCACATGTAAGATCAGTTTTTGTTGAACCTGCCTTGGTAGACACCTAACATATTAACTTTGGTGACTGTGTGTATATCCATCTGTATGTCTATTCACACCCTAGATTAACCACAGTATTGAATTTTGTTTCCTTTTATTTTGATACCATTTTATCGCACCCTCATCCAATTTGGAATATAGTTTGAAAAGACAAAGCAGTCACTTTTCCGATGCCAGAGGCAACAGCATTGTTGTCATCAACAGTTAAATTTATCTATAGTTTTTCATTTGCATATACAGTATTTCCTCAATCCTTGATAGATTTTCCTCTTGCTTAGTATGAATCATTATGAAGCTAAGACAATTCATTCTGTGACACACTCACTGTCCATATTGACCTTTAGCTCAGTGTCACAATCATATACATTTTATGTCAAGGTTTTGGTTAAAGTTTTGTAATTTTCTTATATTTTCTAAACCCCTTGATGGATTTTCTTCTTACCTGGAATGAGTCATTTTTGAGCTAAGATAATTCATTATCCTTCTTGTTTCTGTAAATTATCATCTTGCACACTCTCCTGCAAACAACTATCAGGTCACCATCTTTAATAAATCACTTGAGTCTTTTGTTCAGTGTCTGTCCTTTCCAACAGTCATTTTTATACCCCACTTTGACAGTGGTAGGGCATATTGTATGCTTGTTTGTCCATCCTTCCATTCACCTTGGTTAAGTTTTGCGGTTAAGCAGTTTTCATGCGCTGTGGTGCATCATCTCTGTTGCATAAAACCTGACCAGCTAAATATATTTTACCTCCATTAAATAGTCTTCTTCCTTGAACATCCAAAATCATTTCCTCATTTATACTTGTGTAGGTTCTTTTCAAAATTTCCATTTTGTATGAATATAAATTTATAATAATTTCTTTTGTTCATATTATAGGTCAATTCTGTGTGGTTCAAGCTTTACATTTACCATCTCACTGGTTGCGGCCCACCTTCACTTCTTCTTGTCAAGGGGGATAGACTTCGGCGGCTTCCCAGTGTATTTCTGGTAATCAATACAAAGACATTTCCAAAATATGTTTTTTCTTCCATATGCATAGATTATTACATCAGATTCTCTATTTACATAAACTGAAATGTAGTGCTAATAGATACTGAAATGTAGTACTAATAGATACAGTGATCCCTTACTTTAATGCCATTCATTGGAGCCATAAAAGTGTACTATGTTACAGGTGACATTGCTTTATAATGGTTTTATACATAGTATAACAATTACATAATGGAATGGGATCCATAACCTTACCTGCTTTATAAAAGGGACTGTTATGCCAATGTGCCTTATATTGAGGGACTATTATATTAATGTGCCCTATAATGAAGGACTGTTAAATTCGTATGCCTTATAATGAGGGAATGTGTTATGCTGATGTGACTTTGAGGGACTTTTATATGTGTGTGCCTTATAATGAGTGCATGTGTCATATTTGTGTCTTATAATGAGGGATTGTTTTATATTAATGACTTATAACGAGGAATGTGTTATATTTGTGAGTCTTATAATGATTGAATATCTTATAGTCATGTGTCTTATGATGAGGGATTGTGTTATATTCATCTGTCTTATAGAGGGAATGTATTTATTAATGTTTCTTATAATGTGGGAATGTGTTATTTTGGTATCCTATAATAAGGAATTGTGCTATATGCATGTCTTATAATGAGGAAATGTGTTATATTGGTTGACTTATAATGAGGGAATGAGTTATGCTGAAGTGCCTTATAATTAGAGACCACTGTATTTGTTTCTAAAGTGACTATAGTAAGTTTATTTCTCATTTTCCCTCTCACTATTATTAGAGAGAGAGAGGAATTATGTTTTAGTGGCAACAGCTTGGTTTTTTATAAGTTTTTGTATTAGAGCGTTCTTTCCTTTTCTGTTTGTTTTGGTTTTTGTGGGTTTAACACCATTTTTAAGCACATGGTGGCCAGAATATATGGTGGAGGAAGAACTCGGGAAGACCCCAGAAAGAACCACCAACCCACAGGAAGCTACTGGCAAGGTTTCTCACATACCCATGTTGGCCGAGCCAAGACTTGAACCCGTGCTGACAGAGTTGAAATGTCTGTGATCTGTAAAGGCGAGCGCCTTAGACCACTCTGCCACCTGAGGCCCCTTGAATTTGTTAAAACTACACATTTTAGTGCATATTTTACTACACATTTTAGTGCATATTTTACTTCACATTTTAGTGCATATTTTACTACACATTTTAGTGCATATTTTACTTCACATTTTAGTGCATATTTTTCTGCCTTTGATATGTGAGTCAAGAGTTACCAAATCTTTTACTGTACTATATTGCATAATTTTTTTAACACAGTCCAAGCATAAAAATGAATACCAATGAAGCTAATGTATTTTTTCACCCATCTTTATTCTCATATTTTGGAAGTACAATTCAGTTGATTATGCAAAGGTTAATGGAGAATGAAAGATGCAATAATCTCATATTTCGACACAGATGACAATGAATGAAGCAAATGAGGAGATAAAAGTTAAAATCAAATGAGTAAAGAACCTAAAGTCGAATTGTTCTTAGTGTGGTCCTTTGAAAATATCTGGTCTCAAAAAATTCATTGATATTTTTACCTTTCATTATTCATACATTCACAAAATAATGAATACAAAATGAACAAAATATTAGGGACAATACAGTAATATTCGAGTTAGATTTCAATGATGATGTTCAGTCATCCCATCCATATAGGTTGTAATAGGGCTGATGACATAATCGAGAAATAGTTGTAAGTATATGACAGGCCCTCTAGGTGGCACTTCCGTATTAATAATTGAACTATTGTTATAATTTCTTTTACACTGATGGTATCCTTCTTACATGCATGCCATTTACTTTGTCATTGGTGATATTTTTTGTTTAGATATAAAAATCACTTTGAACGGCACCTTTGTTGTTGGCATTTGCTATCATTTGTGAAGAAAATAACAGCTGTTTTGGAATCAGTAAAAAAGATTTCCTATCAAATGCTATCATATTGAACACCTGCAGTAGAGTTATAATAAATATATCTCAGTAAAGGGTGAATGTATTTCCTAGGGTCATTTATTGAGGAAATAAATGTTTATCAATCATTTTCTTTTTTACATTAAAATGAAATATATGCTATATAAACCTTTTCCGGACTTTGTCACCAATCATGATTGTTAATAGGAATAAGGTAAGATTTTACAGTTCTATCTTACAGAAATTTTCATTGGAATCAGACAAATTGACCCAACACACTAGCAAACAAATTGACCTAACACTATAGCAGACAAATTGACCTAACACTATAGCAAACAAATTGACCTAACATTATAGCAGACAAATTGACCTAACATTATAGCAGACAAATTGACCTAACATTATAGCAAACAAATTGACCTAACATTATAGCAGACAAATTGACCTAACACTATAGCAGACATAACTATATCCCACTCAGTAGCACAGCACATCATTTAAAATCAAAGTATTTTATGTTGACACTTACCTAGTGTGAATTAGTGTTAATATTTTAGTGCATACTGAAGATTGGTAGAAAAAAAAAATGTTTTAAGTTATGACGATTTTAATTTGTACATATAATATATGGCAGTCAGATAGGTGATGGAGATTAGGTCCAAAAGTTTGTCAGGCTGTCAGTGTGATTATGAATCATGTCAGGTTGTCAGTGTGATTATGAATCATGTCAGGCTGTCAGTGTGATTATGAATCATGTCAGGCTGTCAGTGTGATTATGAATCATGTGATGCTCACATCTTTGCCAGCGACAGTAATGGTCGGTGATTCAATAGTATTGGCATGTGTTAGCGTTTGAGTGACATACGGCAATACATTAATTATCTTGTTTAGTCATTAGGGTTTTCCTTTCACGTTGATGAAGAATTTATGAATTTTATTGACATTTTAACATTGGCTTGTTATACTTGTGAGTGTGAATATATAAGATGATGTCATGATTGAGGCTTGAAATGCATGTATTTGACCAGTGGTGAAAATAAAGAGCAAAATAGAAGAAAGATCAATTAACTTTCCTAATTATGATATTAACAATTAAGTAAGATAGAAATTTTGTATTGTTATCCCCAAGGACCTTTGTCATTATGCTTAAATGACATATTATTTTTATTTAAATACTTCTTTTTATTGTTTATAGTTTATCTGTTATAAATCAGATTTAAAGAATGAATGTCTGAGTTCCTGAATTTCTTTTTTTTAGGAATATGACCGCCTTCTAGTCACAACCTGGGGTCATGACCCAGCAGTAATTGCAACCTCTAATGTTCTTCTCACACTGAATGATGCCCTCACGCACTCCGCTGTTCTGGTTCAGGTAATTAGACAAGCGTATTTTTAAAGTTAATTTACTAATTTAAAATATCTTCTAAAATTCACCATAATTATTGAGGAATGTGAGATACTGTTTCTTTATGTTGTTTTACTTATTAAGGAGTATTAAATACTTTCAATGATATTGTAAGATACTTTCAATGATATTGTAAAATGCTTTCCTGGCTAGTGCTGTAATTATCTTCCACATTATCAGCACCATAAAAATAAGGATAAAACTATTTCACTCATTTGGTTCAGGTAACAAGAAAAACATATTTTTTAAGTTATGGCTATTCCAGTAAAACACACTTGGGACCAGGGAAGACATTTTCAATGTTAAATAGTCACCCACGGATACAATTTAGAATTTGTATGATTTTCATATTAACTCTTTGAATAGTTTGAGTACCCTGGCTTATATTTTACAATAACTGCCTTCCCTGGGTACCTTGCATGTTTAAACACAACAGCCCTTAATGTACTAATTTAAAACCTCTTCTAAAATTCACCACAATAATTGAGGAATATGAGATACTGTTTCTTTTTGTTGTTTACATACTCATTAGTATTAAATACTTTCAGTGATACTGTACATACTAGTATTAGTATTAAATACTTTCAGTGATACTGTACATATTCATTAGTATTAAATACTTTCAGTGATACTGTACATATTCATTAGTATTAAATACTTTCAGTGATACTGTACTTATTCATTAGTATTAAAAACTTTCAGTGATACTGTACATACTAGTATTAGTATTAAATACTTTCAGTGATACTGTACATACTCATTAGTATTAAATACTTTCAGTGATACTGTACATATTCATTAGTATTAAATACTTTCAGTGATACTGTACATACTAGTATTAGTATTGAATACTTTTGGTGATACTCTAAAATGCTGTCCAAGCCACATTATCAGCACCATAAAAATAAAGATAAAACATTGTTACTCTTGTGTCAGTACCATCAGTCATTATGGTTTAAATGCACAGAACACAAATTCTATTAAATTGCATTTTAGGTTCATAAAACTATTTATGCTCATGTAAGAAAATGTATGGGAGGTGTCATTTAGTCACCCCTTTTCCTGCCAGTTTCAGTGCTTGGCCTGCTTGTAAGGGCCAGCCTGTTAAAAAATGTCAGGTTTTGTAATATGCCAAGCCAGTTGTCATTCTTTTGTGGGTTTATTGAGTGGAGGAATTCTTCCTGGAAGGAACCTTTGGCACCAGTTGAGCCAATTTCATTTTTGGGTTGAGTCATATTGTTTTCACTCTGCAAGAATTTTCCTCTTCTCCACCCCATCATAGCTCTTTGTTTAGAATGGCTTTTATATTCCATCCTTTGTCTGCAACATGTTTGTGTTCATAATTGTTCAGATTTGCAATGGTTGCAGTCTCAAATTTTTTTTTTATAATGCTGTATGTTTCATTGTTCAACTTTTAGCATGTTTACACTAAAGACATTTTCTAAATAGTTTTGGTCTAAAATATTATATTATTATGGAATAGCACATATTTTGTTAATCTAGTAAATTTATCATTACTAGTCCTAAAATATTCATGATTAAAAGTCATCAACAGTTTTGTTTTTTTTTGTACCAAGGATACAGAATAATGCAGATAATATTTTGAAACATGTGATTTCCTCACTAAATTTGCAAAACTTGTATGTTCGCTTAAAGATCAGATGTGGAGAAAATTTTCAATTACCAATTTCTCTTGCTTTTGTAGAAAAATTTGTGTAAATTAAATATCTGCTACTCCAGTGAAATTTACAGAATTCCCAAAATTAAGTGCTAAATTTAGTGAAGAGCTAGATTGTCTAAAATTACAGAGGCTGCATTACTTCCTTGACTTGGACTCGATTTGATACCCTGTATAAGATCATTCTGGAATGATGCAAACATCCATTACTATAGAAATGTATTGATGGAATGGTCATTTAAGTTGAAAATAATGTTTTATGGTCACAACTTGAAAAGGAAACTGATAGGAGCAATTGTTTTCTTTTTTAAAAATTTCTCGAGGAAGAAATGTGCAGGACATATTGCTTGAGTGATTTAAAAACTTTGTTCCAGTAGTAAATATCATTAATAGCTTTGTGAGTATTGCTTGTTTGAAATTTAATTACAAGCATATTTAAAGCAATCAGATCATCACTAATCCTTTTAAACATTGAAATAGAATTTAGAAATAGATTTTGTGCAACGACTTCAGTGTCACCTTTAATTAGAGACGATATCATGGAAAATGGAGAGAGAGAAAAATAAGCAGTCTCCTTTCAGAGGATACAGGAAATAATATTGAAAGCATATTTCTTTTTTAGCTGTACCGGTCATAGACTAGATGAGTTCATGGGATGTCCTGTTGTCTGTTGTCTGCCATTTGTTAACAGAGCTCCTCCTAAACTACTTTGTGGATTGCCATGAAATTTTACACACACATTCATCCCAATGTCTAGTTGGTTCTAAATGAAAAGTGGCACAGCAAGGGCATCCAGTATGGCCACCACCACAGTGGCCATCTTGAAAATCTTGTTATCGCTACTCCTCATAAATGGATGGTCATATCAACATGATGTTTTTAATAAAAGAGTTCTTATGATGTCTGATTGATCCTTAATGAAAGTAGTGCTGATTTGATATTCAAATGAATATGACCACCATGGCAGCCATTGTTAAAATCTTTTTACAGTCCTACCCGTTTATGTCGACATCCTCGGGCCCGAGGAAATATTGTCGACATAAGCGGATGTCGAGATAAGTGTTGAGGGGGGGGGGGGGGACCTGTCGTCAGTGAGCAGGATTTACACTTTGAGAAAACAAACAAAGGAAATTTTGAGTACATGAAGACAAAACCGGTGTGAAGTACACTTCTATATTGACAAATTACATTTTGGTTACCTTTGTGTAATAAAATCCACAATGCATTAAGTGCATGTATATGAAAAATCCATGAATTCGTGTACGGGTCTCATGTTAGAAAATGTATGCATCGGTCACATCCTGATAGGAAACACATGTATAAAAAATGGTTGTCCTCATTTGATCTAACACGTCTACACAATTCACTACGACAATCATTGTCGCCAGTAGTACATGGTTGCATAGTTGTTATTTGCATGCTACAAAGTACATGTACATGTACTTAAATTGGCCTAGATTTTGGTCAGCCTGAAACAATACATGTTCCCATCTTACTGAGGCTACCAAGGGGATGGGGCTATTCACAGGAAAATTAAAACATGTATTTATTTATGGAAGTCATCGTGAAAAGTATATAAAATTGAACCAGAGATATGTGGCTGATATGATTAATTTACCTTCAACGTAGCCTTTATTTATAGACTCAGACTCAGCAGCTTTCATCCATCTAGACCAACAACTTGTTGGTTTATCATCCATCCTGACAGGGTGTTATGTTTAAGTGAAAAGGTTTCACAGACATCTTTGCGAGATGCCCCACCTTCAACTTCCTTAACAGCCATATATTTAGTTTCCACAGACTGTAAATTTAATCTGCATTTTATGCTGCTATTGGTAGCCATCGTAAATATAAATAAAGTTAAAAAGGAAACTTTAGCAGCACAATAAACTTGTTTTAATCACCGATCACTTTGGAAAATGCAACAATCGATCAGATTTCATTGCTTTTATTAAAGTTTGGTGATGATTTTTTGTAATGAAGGGTGGATTGTTTTTATTGAACATTGTAACCGGCTTGCTTTGATGAAGGTTACATATGTTATTTAAGTCGCCGCGAGAGGCCAACTTCATAGGACCAAACAAAAGCCAGTTTTTTAATTCACCGAGACATTGAAACCTGGCGGCAAGATCAACTAATTGTTGAACAAAGTACAGGTTGGAACTGGCCGCTTGTCGACATAAATGATGCGGCAGCAAAATTAAAGCTTGGCGGCAAGATCAACTAATTGTTGAACAGAGTATGGGTCAGAACTGGCAGCTTGTCGACATAAATGATTAGAAAACAAAGGATTTGTTCAAGCTGGGACCAAGGGCTTCTGTCAACATGTACGTTTATTTTTTATCTTGATGTCGACATAAGCATGACAAATTTGGTAGTAATGGTAGACCAAGGGACCGGGACTTTGCTTTTTTATCGACATAGGCGGCTTGTCGATATAAGTGGGTAGGACTGTATCACTACTCCTCCTGAACAGAAAGTCATATTGACATGTTTTCATCAGAAGACATCTTATGATGTCTAGTTGGTTCTAAGTGAAAATGGTACCAATCTGACCACTAATAAGGCCACCATGCCAAGGCAGACATCTTGAAAATCTTATTGCTGCTTTTCCTGGGTGGATGGTCATATCGAGATGGGGTTTTCACCAAAAGGCTTTTGATGATGTTTTGTACTGAATAAATATGGTGCCGATATGACATCCAATATGGCCACCATAGCACCCATCTTGAAAATCTTATTATCATTACTTCTAAACAGAGAGTCATAGGGTTTTCACCAGAAGACTTCTTATGGTGTCTAGTTGGTCTGAAATGAAAATGATATGGCCATCATAGTGGCCATCTTGAAAATCTTGTTTTTGCTACTCCTCAGTGGATGGTCATGTTGACATGGGGTTTTCACCAAAAGACTTCTTATGATATTTAGTTGGTCGTAAGTGAAAATGGTACCAGTCTTACATCTAATATGGCTGTCATGATGGCCATGTTGAAAATCTTCTTATCACTACTCTGGAGCCAATGGTCATATTAACATGGGGTTTTCACTAAAAGACTTTTTATATCTAGTTGGGCCCAAAGGAAAATCTTGTTATCACTACTCCTCATACTCTACACCACATTGGCCATCTTGAAAATCTTGTTGCTGCTTAAGAATGTCAGAGGTGGTTTGAATGCTTGGCAGTTAAAATGAAGAAATGATTTCATCTTGAATTCATGGAAATTCTTTGCAGCCAGTAGAGCATCAGTCTGTTCAAGGGCTCTTTTATTATATTCCAGCTAGTCAGGTTTTCCAAGATCATAGATATGAGAATGTGCTACACTGAGATTGAGTAAGTCATTTGAGTGATGACAAGTAGAAATTTGGTTGTATGTGTCGTGATATTATCACATCCGGCTTCTGAATCGTGATACATATTGTATTTTGATATCAGTCATGTTGCACAGATCAAACTAACATCTAAGCAAACGTTTGCTCCTATTTTAACACCCATGTGGGTTTCAAACTTGAGTTATTATAACAATTTGGTACCGTATATATTTCCACAGTTCATGTTGCAACAGTGACATCTATTTTTGTGTCATAAAGAGACAGCTCTGATATTACAATTAAACATCACACCTATTTTCAGAATACACAGAAGTTGTCAAAATACTGAAAAAAATTATGATAACATTGCAAGACAAATACATTGAAGCATAATATCTAAGCTTTTAACATTTGTTTTTGTTTTTGTCAGAGTCACTTAATTAGCTCACCTGGCTGTAACACAAAGTGAGCTTATGGCATGGTCCTTTATTTATTGTGCATTGTCCGATGTCCAGTGTCCATCAACAATTGCTAATATTAACTTTTTCTCAATAACTGCCAGACCAATTTCAACCAAATTTATTACAGAGCATCCTGATATAAAAAACCTTTTAATTTTTTTTACAAATGATGCTGATCTGCCATTAAATATGGCCAATAGAAAATCATTAAGCAACTTGTTCTCCAAAACCACTGAGTAGAATTTTAGCAAACTTAACAGAAAGCATCCTGGCATGAAGACCTTTCACATTTATACAAATGATGCTAGTTTGAATAGAGCTGCTTTTACTAAATGTAGACAAACTTTCAATAACTCTTTCTAAATAACAGCTTAACAAAATTTGACCAAATTTGACAGAAAGTGTTGTAGATTGAATGCCTTTCAGATTTGTGCAAAAGATGCCATTCCACCATCAAATATGGCTGCCATTATAAAACGTACACAAACATTTAGACAAATTTATGTACAAAAGTCTCAGATCATCTTGAAACGGGCCTTTCAGTATTGGACAAATGATGCTGATGTGCGATCAGATATGGATGAAAATACGAAAACTAGAGAAACCTTGAAACTTTTTTCATAACATAGAAAATCAACAGCACTGGAGAAATTTCAACAGAAAGCATCCTACTGATCCATTTGGCTATTAGGCAAATGTCATCCAGGTGAGCAGTCTCAGACCTACTTGGACCTCTTGTTTTGAGATATCACATCAGGGGCCAAATTAGAAATTTCTAAGCTAAAACATTAGTCTTACCATCTAACCATAGCTTATCCTTACTGATTCAGTGATGTTATTTATTGTCAGTGACTGCACATTATATAAATTTAAGTTGACAGTATCATATTTTGCAGGCCCATGGCTGGCAGTCTAAAGGTAAAATAGTCCATGTGCCATTCCCACTGGGTGTTGAAAATGGTGAGTGATAACTTTATATTGTTTACATACAACCATGTGTTATAGTATACTGTGAAACCTGTTTATAACAAATCCCAAAGGATGGGAGGAATTTGTTCAATAAATACAAATTTTGTGATAACCAGGAATAAATTTAAATGGTTTATATCATCACTCATGTATATATTAATACTTCACTATATCATGAAATTCACTGGCATGTTAATTATCTGGAAACATCCAGAATTCATGAATCTGTGTGTCTGGTTCATGTGTTAAAGTCACTAGAGGAACTACAATCAGAATATGGTCAGACCTTTCTGACAATGATTGGAAAAACACCTCAAAAATACTACAGTAGCTGCCATTGCATATACATGTACTTTGTTTACCAAATATCTTTATGTGCACATCACACACCATCATGTGTTCCTTATAGGCGACTCAACTGAAATGACTTATTCTTGGCCAAAACACACCATCATGTGTTCCTTATAGGCGACTCAACTGAAATGACTTATTCTTGGCCAAAACACACCATCATGTGTTCCTTATAGGCGACTCAACTGAAATGACTTATTCTTGGCCAAAACACACCATCATGTGTTCCTTATAGGCGACTCAACTGAAATGACTTATTCTTGGCCAAAACACACCATCATGTGTTCCTTATAGGCGACTCAACTGAAATGACTTATTCTTGGCCAAAACATTCCCAAGTTTCTCTCGATGATTCCATAAAGGTATCATAATGCTTTTGACATGGTTCTATTTTGCCTTGACATGGTCATATTTTGCCTTGACATGGTCATATTTTGCCTTGACATGGTTCTATTTTGCCTAGCGTACTTTAGCATGTGGGAGAGTTCTCTGCCATTTCCCAGCAGTTTCCCCCATTTTACGCTGTATCAGTCCATCAAAGTATTTCCAAAATGGAATTTTGTAGAAAAGCCACGAGGTGTTCCAATTGGAGAAGTATTGTAAGAGTTACTTTCCTCTCCAACATATTGATGTGATGCAAGACATGCAAAAAACTATGACCTTTACCCCAATATATTAATGTGATGCAAGACATACCAAAAACTATGACCTATACCTCAATATATTGATGTAGTGCAAGACATACCAAAAACTCTGACCTATACCTCAGTATATTGATGTTGTGCAAGACATACCAAAAATTATGACCTATACCTCAGTATATTGATGTAGTGCAAGACATACCAAAAACTATGACCTATACCTCAGTATATTGATGTAGTGCAAGACATACCAAAATTATGAACTATACCTCAGTATATTGATGTAGTGCAAGACATACCAAAAACTATGACCTATACCTCAGTATATTGATGTTGTGCAAGACATACCAAAAATTATGACCTATACCTCAGTATATTGATGTAGTGCAAGACATACCAAAAACTATGACCTATACCTCAGTATATTGATGTTGTGCAAGACATACCAAAATTATGAACTATACTAAAGTCCTGTAGCAGAAAAAAGTTAAAGGTAGGGTTTTGTTTTGTTTGCAGTAAAGAACACTGTACAAGTTAAATTTTGGAAAATGTTCCAGATTAGGCATTCTGTAACATTTTCATCCCTGAATTCGCTAAATCTGAGTTCATTGTGAACAGGTTCCATTGTACATATTCATGCCCCAGATAATTATTATTAATTAATAAATATTAATTTATTAATATTATTAATGTTATTATTTGATTATTTTTGACGTAATATTATTTAATAAATAATATTGTGTCTATTTACATTTGTTGCCCATTTTTCACAAAACAAATTAGATTTATACAGAAAAATTGTCCAGGTGTAAATATGTAAGTATGCAATTATAATAAATCACTCCCAAAAGTTGTACACAAAATTTTCTGAAAATATTTGGCACACATTGTTTAGTGAAAAAACCTGAATAATTTCAGGAAAATTTGCAAAAACAACATCATATTGATATAAGATTTATTAAACATATTGGCTTAGTTGAGTAGCATAGAGTTGAGATATATTTGACACCAGTTTCAATCAAATGAAAGCAGTAGCTATGTTATGTCATTTTGACTTTTTGACCCCAGTTGTCCAATTTATCTTACTCTTCCCCAAAGTTAACCAGTCTGGTTGATATTTTTCCAGACAGATTTAAGTTAGAAAAGGAGAAGTGCAGAATCCAGACCAGAACTCTCATTATAGAACTAGTAACTTTTTTGACCTGGGAGAGTTGGGAGGGGGAGGAGAGAGGTCTCAAAATTCCTGCTTTTTTATCAGTCACTTTTGAAATCTGTAATAAACATGAATCTCTGGGCATCAAATTTATGCCACGATTGTGGAAAGGACTTGCAGTGTTTTCCTTTTCCATCCATCCATACATAGGAACATCCAAGTTAAATTTAATCTGCATTTAGGTCACAGTGGCAGGGCGTTCCTGTTTTGTAAACATATGTATAGTTTAGATTGGTGTTACCATAAAGTTACCATAAATGTGAATCTATCATGAACTGCAATAACATCACAGAGTCCTGAACAAGGCCTCTAGCTGATCAAAACAGTAATCGGGAATAGTACTAGAGAGGTTATTAATTGATTTTTTCAGAATTAAATTTGACAAGAGAGAGAGAGAGGGAGAGAGAGAATCAAATTGTAAATAGGTCTCAGTATGGAAAAAAAAGGTACATTAAGTCATTCACACATGGGTTTGGTATTAAAGTTATATTCTTATGAACAAAGTAAGATCTGTTATATTAGCCTTCATTTATTTTCAACAGTTGAAGAAAATGAAATTCATTAGATATTGTTGTGATACTTCTCTCCCATTTATTTTTAGAAATTGCTTATCTCAAGGAACCCTACCATCAACACAAAGCCATACAGAGTTTGGCTAGTCAGGTGGATCTCCAGCACACTTGTGGCTTCATCACCATTCTTAACACTGGCAGAGAATCAAGAACAATATGGAAACGTGAAGAGGAGGAGCATGATTTGTTGTTAGGTACAAATGATGCACAGATTTTTTCGTCAGAAAATAAAACATCTCCAGATTTGGATGTGGCAAATTTTCATTTGCCAAGAAGTGAGCCTTCCACAGACATTGGTAGTGGATTAGATGAGCCTAAGAATGGGGTGAAAGATCATGCATCTGCTGAAATTCTTGCTTTGGAAATTGATTTCTTGCAGCAGGAGAGTCCACATAAGGGGATTAAGAGAATGAGTCTAGATCTTGGCACTCAATCAAAGAAGAAATTCATTGAATCAGAATGGACACTGCTGGACTGCTACTTTGGATTACCCTTGTTTCATACAAGCCTTAACAAAGAAGTATGTGAAAGAATAAAGGAGAAAGGATTAGGTAGACCAGAAAAGTAAGTTGATTGTATATTAAATTTTCTTCAGTTGCCATTTTGGGGATTGTTCATGTGAATGTGTTTGCTTGGGAGTTAGAGAAAATCCATAACCCTTTCATTGGGAATTTCTCTCATAACCCATCTCTCTCTCTATTTCTCTCTCTCTCTCTCTCTCTCTCTCTCTCTCTCTCTCTCTCTCTCTCTCTCTCTCATTTAGCTCATCTGCATTAAGCTTATGTTATACTACCAGTGTAAGTTGTAGTTGGCAGCATCTGTAGCATTATATTTAAGTCAGTTTCTCAGATACTATTGTCTCTGCAATCATGAAAGTTGATTTGGACATGCAGCCAGAGGTGTACTACACCACCATAGTAGAAGGTCACTGTGACCTACTTTTGATGCTTCATTAACCATGTAAACTTTTAAGTTTTAAGTCAGTTTCTTGGACACTATTACTTGTGCACTCATGAAACTTCAAATTTGCATACAGCACAAGGGGTACTACACCAGCATGCGAAATGTATGGCACTGTGACCTACTTTTTGTGCTACAGTAATCATACACACTCTTTGCATTTAAATCAGTTTCTTGGATGCTGCTGCTTGTACAGTCATGAAAATGGATTTACACATGCATTATGAGGAGTACTAGACCTCCGTACCAAAAGTAGGTCACTGACCTAATTTAACACTCCACTGGTCATGTACACTTGGTGTGTTTAGATCAGTTTCTAAGACACTTTTACTTGTAGTCATGAAAATAGATCTGTGCATGAATCCTAAGGAGTACTAGACTACATTTCCAAAAGTAGGTCATTATGACCTATATTTCACACTCCAATGATAATGTACACTTTTAATATTTACTGTAGGTGAGTTTCTAGGGCACTGTTGGTTGTAGTCATGATATCTGCTATGTGCATGTATCCTGAACAGTACTACATCATGATGTCAGAAGTTGGTCACTGTGGCCAATCTTTTTTACACTTCACTGACTGTGTACACCTTTAATATTTAGGTTAGTGTCTTTGACCCTGTTGCTTGCACAGTCATCAAACTGAGAAGTACAGCATCACCATATAAAAAAGTGTGAACAAATGTGACCTACATCAACCACTTTCTTTTCATCATTACTCAGTATTGACCACCTTGTGTATTGACAAATGCTCTTGTGTATGAATAAATGTGTAGGCAAGTTTTCTGACAGCTTTATTTCTTGTTTGTTTGATGCTTTTTATTTCTCTACATAAAGCATGCAGTCGAAGACAAAGCAGGCATATGGAGTTCTCTTGATTGCCCTTATTTCATCTTGAAACTTAAATCAGGGCAGTTACATTGTCACAGGATTTCTTTGATGGCTTCAGCATTTATATGGTTCTTTTATTTGCAAACAATATTCTCACCCAAACCTGTGGATTTCCAGATATGTATCCCCTTGATTTATTGCTGGGGATATTTTGATACACTTCATCTGTTATTGCTCTATCCATCTGTCCGTAACTCAGTCTCCAAGTTAAACCTATGCATGCAAATTCACCAAACTTATTACATTAGTTCTCCTCATGACAACCATGTGAAAAGGCATTTTATTCTTTACTCCTTGCCCAAGGGTCATTGGGAGGAAGTTGAAGATCAGCCACAAATACAGTAATCCCTCAGTATAAAACCCTCAATATACCATCACCCCTTGTATGGTTATAAATCCCATTACATTTGTTGAATTTTGTTTTATCATTGTTACTTTAATTATTTTAATGTTAATTCTTGGTAAATGAGATCCAATTTTAATATGATTTAACATCATTAAATATCCTGTTTTTTTATTTGTATGCACTATAATGACACAGCCTTGTTGGAACATACCTCAGTATAAGGTTCCCTTGCTTATAATGCAGGTAACTTGAATGCCTGCCTTGTACAGAATTCTAAAGAGGGAGCAGTGTATTTCAATTACAGTGACATTTTAACATTTCTATTTTTAAATTGTATACATGAAGTCATAGTAGGAAGACAAGACAATAATACTTGTAACAGATTTATTTTGGGGAGGTGTATGCTGGAATAGCTTGTATGTCCATCCATCCATCTGTCACACTTTTCTCAATTTAATATCCTGAACTCTTTGAGATGTCTTCATGAATTTTTGTATCACGACTAAACATTGTGTCCTGTTAAAAATGAAGTCTGTTTGATCAGTATTTATAAGTTTTACCTATTTTTACTAGCTGACCTGGACATAAAGCCAAGCAAGGTATAGTATGGTCCATTGTCCATCTGGCATACATCAATAATTGCTATTTTCAGCTTCTTCTAAGAAATGGCTAGACCTTGTATGTCAGGCCATGTAAATATTATCCTTGTAGGCCAGTTGTCCTATTACTGCATTACTACTTAGAAAACATACCCAAAAGGATGTCTACCAGCATTATCCAAAATCTCACTTGAACAATAGAACATTTCATAACTGCATGAAATCGAATGTTTTCTTGATGTAAGGACAGATATCCTCTGTATCAGTTTATTTGCATGATACCAGCAGTCTCGGAAATGCTCAAATGCCATTGTAATAGGTATGACATGGTAATAGGATTTTTAGTATGTACTACTTGTCACAATAAATGTATGAATGTAATCTTAAATTACATCAGTTTTTTTGTCTTTGTTATAATGATGGGGAAAAAAAGTACTCTCTGACTAATTGCTCATAAAATAATAAAATACTAGCTGAATGAGTATTTAAAAATTCATTAGGATGAAAATGACAGACTTATATCAAATACACAAAGAAAAGGGTATATTGTTTAATGAACATATTCAGGAGAACACAGTTATTAAGATCACATAGGATTTCCACAACAGAAAGCTTTTGGTATCAATTTCCAGAGGCCTTCTATATTTTTTTTTTTACTTTATCATTTTCTTTCACAGAGATGTTATTGTGATTATGATCACCACACTTCTGCTAAGAGCAGGAATATTGTTGAATTTAGTTCATCATTGCTTCTCCTGCAACATAGGTTGGATGATTGTATTGAAACTTTGTAGGCTAGACAATTGGTTGATTTAGATGAACAATGATGTTTTATTTTTTTCATCATTCCCATTTTTGGAGAAATTTCTTGAAAAATTGTCCAAAAAAAAGGTATTTTGGGAATTGAGTTCATCATCACTTCTCATAAACTAGTTGGAGGATTTTATTTAAACTTTGTAAGCTAGATATGTGATTGGTGTATATATGCAATAAGGTTATACTTTTTTCCTCTGGTTGTCGTCACTTCTCCCACACTGGTTAGATTATTGCATTGAAAGTTTGCATGATAAATGTATAGTTGGTGTAGATGCACAGTAAGATTTTACTTTTTTCATATGGTTCACTTTTTGGGAAATTTGAAAATGTGTCCAGAAAAGGGGTATTATGAAACTTCAGCATCGTCGCTTCTATTCCCACACTGGTTGGATGATTGTATTGAAACTTTGTGGGCAAGATATGTGGTTGGTGTAGATGCACAATAGGCTTTATTTCTTTGTTCTTGCCCATTTTTGAGGGCATTTCTTGAAACATTGCCCAGAAAGGGGACATTTTTGGAATTTTGCTTGTTTATTTTGTATTTAGTAACCCTATACAATATTACTGCTGGACATTTCACAGATGTGTAGAAAACATTCTGATCTTTCATTGCTCCGAAGATCTTGGGAGAGGGTGAATGTACCAGTATGTTGTTTGCTGTGTAAGAAAAACATGTTCAGAAGGTCATGCCTGAAGTGTGAGGATATGCATGTCTGTTGACTGCATATACCCAGGTAACTCTAGTTAAAATTGTGTAAGAAGTTTTCTTTTTCAAATTTGCGGCCCCGGGTAGCTGAGTGATCTAAGGCACTCGCCTTTACAGATCACTCATACATCTCACCTCTGTTGTCCATGTGAGTTTGAGTCTCGGCTTGACCAACGTGGGTATGTAAGAAAGCTTGCCAGTAGCTTCCCGTGGCTCGCTGGTAGCACAGAAACTGACTGAACTCTTCCAGTCAATGTGGACTCGAGGAACTATACCCCAGAAGTACAAGGATGCATCCATCATCCACTTGTACAAGCGGAAAGGCAACAGACAATCCTCCGACAACCATCGGGGCATCTCCTTGCTGTCAATAGCTGGCAAAATCCTCACCAGAATTCTGCTGATTCAGAATCACCTTGTGCATCACATCGATCAAGGGTTCCTGCCTGAGAGTCAGTGTGGCTTCAGAAAAGGACAAGGGACAATAGACATGGTGTTTGCACTTTGTCAACTCCAGAAGAAATGCCAGGAACAAAACTCCAATCTGTACACGACATTCGTTAACCTGACAAAAACCTTTGACACAGTCAGTCATGGGGTCCTTTGGAAGATTTTGGCAAAATTTGATTGCTCAGAGAAATTTGACAATTCCATGATTGCATGCTCACTCATGTTGTGGACAATGGCTTGTCATCTGAACCATTCCCAGTCACCAGTGGAGTCAAGCAAGGCTGTGTTGGCCCCAACCCTCTTCAGTATGATGTTCTCTGCCATGCTTACTGATGCCTTCCATGACTATGACACTGGGATCAACATCAGATACAGGACTGACGGCAAGCTTTTTTTCAATCTGAGGAGACTTCAAGCAAAGACAGAGTTACAGGAAGTGACTGTTCATGGTCTCCTATTTGCTGACAACTGTTCCATGAATGCCAGATCTGAGTCTGACATGCAACAGAGTATGGACCATTCTCTTCAGCATGTGACAATTTTGGTCTCACAATCAGTATCAAAAAGACAGAGGTGATGCTCCAACCTGCACCAGGAAAGCCTTACATAGAGCCTACCATCACAGTAAATGGCCAGACCTTCCTGGCAGTAGACAAGTTCACCTATCTTGGCAGCACACTGTCATGTGAAGTCCACAAAGATGATGAAACCAATGCCATGATTGCTACAGTAAGTGTAGCCTTTGGCAGACTACGCACAAATGTGTGGGAGCACAGTGGCATCAGTCTACAAACAAATTGTATTGCTGACCCTGCTGTATGCATGCAAAACCTGGATGCTGTACAGATGCCATACCAAGAATCTGAACCATTTTCACATGGACTGCCTGAGGAAACTGATGAGGATTAAGATGGCAGGACAGGGTCCCAGACACTAAGGTTCTCACACGGGCAGGCATGTCAAGCATCCACACTCTGCTGATGAAATATCACAGATGAGATTCGCAGGCCATGTCACCAGGATATCAGAAGAATGACTACCAAAGAAGATCTTCTACAGCTAGCTGAAGGAGGGAAAGCAATCTCAGGGCGGTCAGAAGAAACACTTCAAAGATTCCCTCAAGTCATCCTTGAAACACTTCAACATTGACACTGAGTCACACAGGATCGCTCCACCTGGTGCAGTCTCATCCATACTGGAGCTACCGACTTTGAACTGAGGATAATTGCAGAGGCAGTGCAGAAGCGCGAGCAGCTTAAATCTCAGAACTGCAGCACATTCTCTGTTGATCAAGTAAACCCAAGCGGCATCTCCTGTCAAGTGGGCCACAGACAGTTCAGAGCACAAATTGGCCTAATCAGCCACTCATACACACAGAAACCAAACCAGTTAGTGATGTCATGGTCATTCTCGAACTTGAAGGACAAACAACAACAGCTTCCCATGGGTTGGTGGTTCTTTCCAGGTTCTTCATCTACCAAACATACTGGCCACCATGTATAGCCTCTCATGTGCTAAAAATGGCATTAAACCCCACAAAAACAAAACAATCATTTTTTTAATAAAAGACAGAAGTCATAACCATGACATTTTACATCCAACCTCTCCCTGAGTTCATAGTGATTTGATAGACCGAGGTAAAAATTGATGTCATGTTAATGACATCATAATGTAATGATCATGTCATTTCAAGCTGTGCTGTAAGCATTGATTTTACAAAAGCAGACTAGTTTAGCAAGCACTGAATTGAGTGTCCAAGATGGTTTTCACTGGGTATTCCTGTTTTAAATGAAATTTATCTTAGCAAACAGAATTTCACTGGTTTTCAGTAGGTTATTGGTTTAAATGTTTGTTCCAATGTGACATATTAGAATTACCTGTATTAGTGTATTTTTCATCTTTTCAGCCTTCAAGAGCTCCTACAGTCCAGCAGAAAACTATCATTGAGATTATTAAACTTCATATCTATGTATCAGGTGAGAATTTTCCTTCATGTAAAACTTGTTTATTAGTGGACAGTTAAGAGACTGACTCATTCTGTCAATAATATGCAGGTGTCTGCTTAGTGAAAATTAAAAGTGAATGCAACTCAAGTAATGTGAAGCAAGCTTTTATGATAATGTGTATCTTCTGCATAATGGTCCAATTGAACAATCTCCCTTATTTCTGGTTTTTTGTTTTATAGTTTCTCATGATTTACTCCATATGAGCACTTAAGCAGTCAATGAAAATTTCAAAGCAATCAAATCAATAAAGGCAGAGAAAGCTAATTGTTCCAAAATTCAAAATTCATGACTTAAAATCCATTTTCAATATTCACAAAAAAATAATATTCCACAAAGTGCATAATGATTTCCTTTGCACAGGCAAAAATTGCGGACATGCTGTACAGAAAACTCCATGACATCGTTCAATATTGTTGTTGTGTTTTCCAAATGTATTTCTCCACTGTATGGAGAAGCACCAAGTCAGTACATGCACTATGCTGTTATTACAAATTAGAGGATCTTATATTTGTGCCTGTTCTGTTGGAAATTTATGAAGTTGAACAATTTCCAAGTTTTGTGAGCCTTGGTGAGCAAAATATTTAAATTATTGAGCAAGTTTTTATTAATTCTTATTGAAATTAACACAGTATACATCAAGAAGTAAACTCCAATTTTTGTTTTGTAATTGTCCTAATAAAACCTATTCATGTTGTAAAAATTTTGTATTTATATTATATTTAATAATATGAAATATTTAATAATATATAGGTATTGTAAATATACTGAATAGATAGCCAACAAGCTGTAGGATGGCTGGATAAACATGGATGTCATACATTTGTTTCTATACTACATACACTGGTAGTTTTCAGCATATTAACATTATTATGAACTGGATCCTGTTTATAACACACTTTTATTTACTGAAATTTTGGATACAGCAAAGTAATAATCTGAGTTGAAATGAATACATATCTTGAGCAACCTCTGCCATTAGCTCTCACCTGTCATTTATGACCACAATTGTGCCATGATCTACCACCTGTCATTTATGACCACAATTGTTATGCATGCATCGATTTTATTATATCAATGCACTGCCATGAGCTACCACATGTCATTTATGACCACAATTGTTATGCATGCATTGATTTTATTATATAAATGCACTGTCATGAGTGACATGATCAGCAACCAAGATTTGTAGGCAAAATATGTGTTTCACCACTTCTATTAACGACTGTATAACAGATATAAACACAACTAACCTTTATTTAATGTTTTGTAACCATGACCACTTAGGAGGGTGTGCAGGCAAAGTGCAGATTGTTCTAAACAAACAAACAAACAAACAAAAAAATGTCTCTAACTGCCATTGTAGTGCAAAAGTCATGTAAATCCCCATTATGATTAACCATCCTTTCATCAAAGGAAGCAGTAATGGAGATATATAGTTCAAAGGTTTGTATTGTTTCTTTATCTGTTTTGAAAACCCAGCACAATGCTGATAATGTCATAATGAGAGTATGAGAAATCATCTCACCCAGTTTTCACTGTACAGTAGTGCAGTGAGTATTTTGTTTCAGCGTTTGTCTATGGCACTAATGTTTAATGCCAGTAGTCTTTAATAAGTGAGCATTATTCAGGTGAGAAAATTTGTATGGTCATTCAAAACATTCATGTTATTGGATGCTTTATTAATGTTATAGTTATTAAAATCCACACACTAAGCTGAAAGTGCCACTGTTAGAGATCCCATCTGTAGTGCATCAGTCATCCATTGTTTTTTAGAGTTAATCTATGTACCATATATACTCGCGTATAATCCGATACCAACTGCAAACTGCATAGACCCAGATCTGCCATCGCATAATGCGATGGCAGATCTGGGTCTCTGCAGTTTGTAAAGACTAATCAGTAGAACAAACAACATAGACCCTGATCTGCCGGCGCAATATGCAATGGCAGATCAGGGTCTATGTTGTTTGCATTTGGACCCATCTTATATGCGAGTATATAAATGGTATTTATTGGGTGAATTAAGACTGGCTTTTGTCTTTAAATAAATTTATTCTGTTTCTGGATGACCTAATTCTGTCTTTTGATTTAATTGGTAGATATATATTCCATATTTACCCAAAGCACCACTACATTTGTTATTACAACTGATAAATTAACATCTTCACAGATATAAACGTGAATGCTTTATGATATCTGTATATCTTTATTGTGATATAAAATTATTCTGAGATAAATGCATTTAATATTTTAACAATAACTATGAATAGACAATAAATGATATGTACAGTAATTAATGGTAATTTTCCTCGTTAAACTCAATTGAATTTTGACAATGAAAATGTGGTTACCTGGTAATTAAATAAATATCATCATTTTATTATGCATATCATATGTTATTATATAGAAACACTTCTCTCTTTTCCACAGGATTCTATTAGAGCCACTGATGATGGATTTTCTTCTGAGAGCCTAGATCACAAAGTTCCATTCCCAACACAGAACTTGCTATTTTGTAATGGAGTTTTGAAACAGTGGTACTGAATCCATACACATATTCCATTCGTACTACATTCCTGTACATTCCTGGACCAGTTAATGGCACATTATTGAAAAGAAAATCAGTGATACATTTGGTTCCAGATCTGAAACTTGTCCATTTGTACTCTCGGCCACTGTACACAATCTTGTGGCAGAGATGAGTTTCACTCTTTCTTCAGGGCACAGGTCATTTGGGTTCAGATTAAATTATTAATCCAAATCCTTTTTTTTAAAATCATAAATGCACAAAATATGCAATAATTTTGTCCCTTGTTACAGTAAATATAAAAAAGTACACAACATACAGAAAAATACTTTCCCATTTCTAAATGCAGTCCTTTAAATAGTAGACATTAAGTATTAGTTCACTCCTACATAACTCTCACTGAAGTGCAAATGAAGTCCCATTCTTCAACCATCCCCCAAGGCAGAAACATTATTGAAATTCCTAGACATTGATATTATTATCCAGAAGTACCAATGAAGTATTATTCCATTTATACAAATGATGCATTATTGGAACTTCTTAAATGTTCTAAATTGGAAGTATCATTGGAGCACACCAAAACAAGCTGAGATAAGCAAGGTAAGCACCAGGAAAGCCTCATTGATGTATCAAGGAAGTTCCAGTGAAAGTATCTTGATATATCAGTGAAGCCTCTGCAGAAAAAAAAAAAAGTCCCCCATGATGCACATGAACAGGAAAAAATGCCTTCAGATATATTTGTTTACTCACATTTTGAATTGCTGCATATGAACTTCTTGCTTAATATCATAACTTTTTAGTTGAGAGTAAATCTACAAATGATTTTGATCAATTCTGTTTTAAAAAAACAAAATGAATTCGAAAAATGCCTTTGTTGAAAACACCAAGTCAGACTTTGGAATATCTTGTGATGGTCACATTATGGGATACAAGAAAGAACATTACAAATCCAATAGCTATTTCATTTTAGTTTCTGAATAAATTTGCCCAGCATTCTTTATCAGAGTGTAAATGCTAGGATTGTTTGCATATATCATACAGTGTAGAAAACTGAAGTTGACATTGTCAATCAAGCAAGTTTCATGCCGTGCAAGTTAACCAGAAACCTGAATGAGACTAAGCATTGCTAAATGTATAATAGGAAAAGTCATTGTCTCTGGAACTTGATAATAGAAAACTCTTCTTAATGTTAGTAACTTTTTTCTTTCACAATCAAGCGATCAAGATATTTCTGTAATTTGTGCTGTGAGAATAACAATAGAGAACTCTTGAATGTATGTTTGAAGTAGGGAACTTAAGTAGAGCATAAATCAGCTGGGTTATTTTAGCATGAAATCTTAATATAGATTGGTATACCCTGAATGACCTTTGACCTGTGGATCTCCTCACTCCATTTAAAAAAAGAAAACAAGAAAATGGTTCTTATACTGTTCCAAGTGTCTATTCATGTGTTGTTATTAATTGAGTCCAGTTTCAAAGGGCATTTTATTGTTCATATCAAAATTCACGTGTATAATTAAACTTCCATGTCTTGTTCTATAGTAAGAAAATATCTTAAACACAATATCCAAATACATACCGTATATACTCGTGTATGGGGCAATACCAACTGCAAACTGTATAGATCCAGATCTGCCGTCAAATAATGCGCCGGCAGATCAGGGTCTATGCAGTTTGTAGGGACTAATCAGTAGAACAAACAATATAGACCCTGATCTGCCAGCGCATTATGTGACAGCAGATCAGGATTTATGTTCTTTGCATTTGGACTCGGTTATATGCGAGTATATACAGTATACTCTACTTACAGATAGTGTATTTGATGGCTTTGTTGTTGTAAACACAAGTTTACTTGCAATGCCTCATATTTTATTCCATCAAAATAGATTTTTGTCACAATAAGGTTACTGTTAACATCTTCAGATCTTCAAATGCTTTTTTTTTAATCCCCATTGTAACACAGTTTAGGAAATTGAACAGAATAGTTGGTAAAATTGGCATTTTTGTAGTTGTACATCAAAAGTATCATGGCATCACAATGCAGTGGAAATTCCAGACTGTCACAGTGATTCGTGGAACACACATGTAAATTTTGTTCTTTAAACAATCAGATAAAGTGAAACTTGTGTATAAAGGACAGTCAAGGGACATGGCAAAACTGTCCTTTGTAAGCGGGTGTTTTTTATAGATATGGCCAATACTGTTGATGTGTCTAGCTTGTACAGTTATGACAGTGTGTTGCATAAAATGTGAAAAAGTAAATGTTCTTGGGGATAATAGGATTCATTCTGTAAAGTATTGACATTACTGTTACATTCAGTATACATGAAAATCCAACACTGAAAATGTCAGAATCCAGTAGCAGAGAATGTAAACAATGAAATGCACAATAAGTTAAAAATCAAACAAGAATTTTATTAAAAATGTTAATGGAATAACATGCACTGGGACTTTTAATCCTGGTCATGAACAAATAATTTTAAAATTACACACAATTCATTCAAACACAGTTAGCCTCATCTGAAGATCAAAGTTTGGTGCACAATTATTTGATTCCAACATTTGGAAGTGTCTTCAGCATTGATTTGAGATGTAATCTAAACATAAAATTTTTGTCACTTATATTATCTGCTATTATTTGTAACCTTCAAGCTTCCTTTATAAAGCAAAGATTTCACTAACATATAAAAGCATGGACTATGTAATGCCAATGGATCAGAACTGGAAATAGACAAGCTCATGTGTGTTACCTTTAAATAAATTTTCTATGCTAAAGTCCGTGTTCCATGTTGTACCTTGATATATAAGGATTTTAACTGAGAACGCTATTAAAAGTATACTAAACATCACAAAGTTTCAAGGTTCTGAAGTTATTCTATGCTGAGTTTGTGAGTTTTTAACATGTTGAGATTTGATTTTTGTCAAAATTGTATGCTCAGATAATTCCATTACAACGGGACCTATTTGAATGCTCTGTGTTAGAAAAAAAATTTAGAATTGTGATTTTGGTGCTTGAAATGGACCACTGTGCTGTGTGTAATTTTACCTACACTTTTGTATTCATTATTTTTAGGGTGTACATATCTATATAAAATATCAGTTATAATTTTTCATGATTTCTTTAACACAGATAATCAGGAAGTAATAGAAAGAATACTTCAGTAATTTTGTACAAAATATTAGTGGACAAACAATAATCATGACTTTTTATGGATTTATTATCTCTGAAAATTAGAAGGTATAAAAAATTACAGACAATCATTGTATGCATACATTTCAGATATCTAGCAAAAATATGAGTGCATTCAGAGGTTTTTCTGCTATTTTTAAAAATGTGGTCTAGGTCTTTTAATTTTGGGAAAATCTCTCAACAAAATATGCTCTATGGGAATGACAATTCCAGGAGTTACTTGCCCATATTGGGAATAATGCATATTTTCTTAGAAAATTTGTACCTCAAAAAAAATGTCCATTAGGTCATAGTTGCTGAACAAAATATAAGATTGAGATAATGCCCAGATAGTGACAATATCAGATACATTTTTTTTTTTTTTTTTACAGTTGGGAGATTTTGTAATCAATATTTCTTCAATGTCATAATGTTTTGACTGTCTCCTATTTCTTATTTCGGACAGATCCTAGCAGAACATAAATGCAGTAACCTGTGGTTTAATCCAGAAAAAAAAGTAACCAACCTTCAGGGTTGTTATGAAACTTGTAATATATCAAAGGAATACAGTAGCTTTGTGTTATGCATTGCAACAATGTAAAATTGTATATTTGCTTTTTGATTCATTTGAGTTTTTCTTACAAAAACAAAATAAATTATGTCATATCTCTTAGATCTAGTGGTAAAATATGATTTTTTTTCAAAAATAGATTCTGGTAAATATCGTCCCATAATAGCTGAAGCAGTATGAATTTATTTGCAAGTTTGGGTTTCAACTGATTTAAAAACAGTGTTAATTTATGGTGTATATGTGCACAAATTCATTCCCATACTTCATCTTTTTTTTTATTCACACCTGTATACACTGTGTGCAAGTATTTTCTTAGATAATTGCATATGTATATAAATAGTTCCGATTCACACACTGTCTAGGAATAGAAGTTTCTAAAAAGTATAGAAATGTGAAATTCTGCAATATGTCCTTTGTGGTACAGTTTTCTTCATTTATATTGCTTTCATCGGTTTTATTTAGTTTTTCCTTATCATCTTTTCCTTTTAACTTATAATGTTTAACTTCCACCATCACCTTGACACACTCAGCAACTAAATGGTGGATGGGCCTCACAGTCCAAGTGAGCATTGTCATACCCACTTTGGCTTCTTTCTAATTTTAATGTATATGGGGAATATTGAGATAGCACTGGTGAATTTATACAAAATTATAATGTACTATTCGACTTTGATACAGTAGTAGGAGTAAAGGTTGACTGAAAAACTGGCCTCTCAGGTCAGGTGAGCATTGTCAGACTCACTTTGGCCTGTTCATAATTTTAATGTTTACGGGGAGGATTCAGCTGGTGCTGGTGAATTTATACACAATTATAATGTACTATTCGACTACAATATGGTAAGGTTAAAGGTTAACTGAACTATTCTGCCAAGTGCTTTCAGAGGTGCATATAGTTACTGTAATCATGATATTAAAGTGTAAAACAAAATGTTGCCAATATTGTTCATTCAAAACAATTGCAAGAATAAATTTGATCCTTTTCAGTGTAACACAGTAGTAAAATATATGTTTTCATGAATGATATATTTGTGCAAATTTAGTGTCTTTCCCAAATTTGCATAAATTGTGTAAATTATAGTAACTAATTTTTGACTAGAATTGAAGTATGCGACCAACATAGACCCTGATAAGCTATCACAAAATTCTAAGTCCATGCTATATGTAGTCAGATGTGCATAATACAAGGGTAAACAAGGTATCATTGTACGTGTTAATACACAACTTAGAATACTGTTGGTCGAATGTATCAGTGTACATTTTAATACACAACTTAGAATACTGTTGGTCTAATGTATCAGTGTACATTTTAATACACAACTTAGAATACTGTTGGTCTAATGTATCAGTGTACATTTTAATACACAACTTAGAATACTGTTGGTCTAGTGTATCAGTGTACATTTTAATACACAACTTAGAATACTGTTGGTCTAGTGTATCAGTGTACATTTTAATACACAACTTAGAATACTGTTGGTCTAATGTATCAGTGTACATTTTAATACACAACTTAGAATACTGTTGGTCTAATGTATCTGTACATTTTCATACACAACTTTTTTGGTCTTGTGTATCAGTGTACATTTTAATACACAACTTAGAATACTGTTGGTCTAATGTATCAGTGTACATTTTAATACACAACTTAGAATACTGTTGGTCTTGTGTATCAGTGTACATTTTAATACACAACTTAGAATACTGTTGGTCTAGTGTATCAGTGTACATTTTAATACACAACTTAGAATACTGTTGGTCTAGTGTATCAGTGTACATTTTAATACACAACTTAGAATACTGTTGGTCTAGTGTATCAGTGTACATTTTAATACACAACTTAGAATACTGTTGGTCTTGTGTATCAGCTGCTACAATGATAAAGTATCACCATTAGTTTAATCATGTTGTCACTAATTACACGACATGCTTATCTTTCAGATAATGTGTGAATTCATCTTATCTTAAAGAAAATAATTCTTATTCTGTATCTTCAATTTGCAGTAAAACATGTTGCCTTTCTTTTTTGTATGAATGTAGTACATTAGCTTGTCATTGTCAGTGATGTGCAATACAGAATATACAGTGAAATGCATTTTACCAAAGTTATCTCAGAAATGAATTATTTATGTTATAATAAAACTTGCAACTTTAAAAGGCTGTATCTGATAGAATAAACACGTACTTGGAAATTAATTCTTTCCTATTTTTGTCAGTCTAAATATTTCATACCCATCACATAAAAGCAATTTTGGCATGTGTGTGTGTGTGTGTGTGAAAGAGACACAGAGGCAGAGAGAGACAAATGAAATTTCCAATTATTTTGAAGCTCCCCATATCTCTCACTCTTTCTCGCTTACAACACTTCATTCTTTTCTTTTTACCTTTATGATTGTCAGAGAAAAAAATGAGACTATAATAAATCAGGTCATTCATGCAAACACCAGGCCTCATAGTCACAATAATATCTGAGCACAAAAATTCAACTCGGAGTCGGTTAAGTATAGAAGCCCCTGGAGGGCCCCTGTGCCTTCATATTTCATACTTTGTAGTTCAGACATCAAACTTAAGATTTTATACATGTTCAGAAGCCCTAGAAGGATTTCGACCTTAGAGATTTTATACATGTTCAGAAGCCCTGGAAGGATTTCGACCTTGGAGATTTTATTCTTTGGATTTATGAAGCATATTTTGTTCACATCTTTGTTGAATAGAGTATTTCCCCCATGAGAAAACCAGGGGGACAGCCTAATAAATTTGGCATCTTTGTTGAATACAGTATTTCCCCCATGGGAAAACCAGGGGTTCAGCCTAATAAATTCTGCATCTTTGTTGAATAGAGTATTTCCCCCATGAGAAAACCAGGGGGACAGCCTAATAAATTCTGCATCTTTGTTGAATACAGTATTTCCCCCATGAGAAAACCAGGGGGACAGCCTAATAAATTCTGCATCTTTGTTGAATACAGTATTTCCCCCATGAGAAAACCAGGGGGACAGCCTAATAAATTTGGCATCTTTGTTGAATACAGTATTTCCCCCATGAGAAAACCAGGGGGACAGCCTAATAAATTTGGCATCTTTGTTGAATACAGTATTTCCCCCATGAGAAAACCAAGGGGACAGCCTAATAAATTTGGCATCTTTGTTGAATAGAGTATTTCCCCCATGAGAAAACCAGGGGGACAGCCTAATAAATGTGGCATCTTTGTTGAATACAGTATATCCCCCATGAGAAAACCAGGGGGACAGCCTAATAAATGTGGCATCTTTGTTGAATACAGTATGTCCCCCCTGAGAAAACCAGGGGGACAGCCTAATAAATGTGGCATCTTTGTTGAATACAGTATGTCCCCCATGAGAAAACCAGGGGGACAGCCTAATTAATTTGGCATCTTTGTTGAATACAGTATTTCCCCCATGAGAAAACCAGGGGGACAGCCTAATAAATTTGGCATCTTTGTTGAATACAGTATGTCCCCCATGAGAAAACCAGGGGGACAGCCTAATAAATTTGGCATCTTTGTTGAATACAGTATGTCCCCCATGAGAAAACCAGGGGGACAGCCTAATAAATTTGGCATCTTTGTTGAATAGAGTATTTCCCCCATGAGAAAACCAGGGGGACAGCCTAATAAATGTGGCATCTTTGTTGAATACAGTATTTCCCCCATGAGAAAACCAGAGGGACAGCCTAATAAATTTGACAAAAAGTTGGGGCTGGACTTCTTATTAAAGCTTTCCTTAATAACTATTTTCCAAGTTTTGTAAAAATGGGGATGGGATAATAAATTATGGACTCATTATCAGATATATATGGGTAACATTGACCCCTTAAGCTACTTGACTACAAAAATTAATATACTTCTTTGTGGAACACACATGCAATATTTTATGGAAAATTATCAAACTTAAAACTTATTAAGCATGAAAGGCAAATTCATTTACTCTCATGGTAATCTTGCTTGGATCGTGGATCAAAACTTGTTACAACAGGCGACCTGGCCCCATATTATCAAAAACATTTTTAGCAAAAAACAAACTGACACACAAAATCTTTATGCCTAAATCAAAAGGCTTCTTTCTTTGGCTGAGGATTGTGTGCATACCAAGTTCCACTGAAATCTGACTTTAGAACTTACATTTATTGTACGGAAAATAAATGCAAAGCATTTTTACAGTAACAATGACCTTCCTTGAAATCTAATCCCTAGAACTTACTTGATTGGTCTTTGATACATAGGAAACCAGAGAAACTGCAGAAAATCACCTTGGATGAGCAACCACTTGAATCTTGTACATGCTGTGACTGCAGATCAGCTCGTGACAACAGGACATGTGACCACATATTCCTGAAACTTTTTGAGCAAGAAACTCGAGCTCAGACTCCAAGCCATAAAATCAGATGTGATACTTTTAGTATGCCTACGTATTTTAAATTTAGCATGCTAGAAGAGGGGCCAAAGTTCATCCTAAAAGTTCTATGATTCTAATTTTGTTCTAATCAAAATTACAGAACAACAAAGTTTATTGACCAAGAAATCATAAAACTTAAGAGTTTTAGCTTGAGATTTTGTGACAGCCAATCACAAGGGTCTTTACTTTTGTAATGCCACATTTGATTGGCTGAGAATTTAATGGTCTCCACTCCAGGAGTGCAAAGCGAGCCCATCCCCGCTGACCTATCCAGACCTCAGTTTCATATAGTATCTCAAATTTTCTTCCTTAAATTTAGATATTTAATTATTGCCCTTATTGCTTGGTTGACAACATTGATATTTACTGATCATTGTGCCGATATCCTGGATAAAAATGCAGTTATAATATTTGAATTTTTACCTGGAAAGATTTTTTACAATCTTTTTTGAAAAATGTGAGGATTTTGTCAGATTTGAGAAGTTCTGAATTTATTAATGAAGAATGCAACTTGAAAACTATAATGTTATTTTTAATTCTTTCTGTGATCTATACTCTTGACAAAATCATAGTATTGTAAGAAGAATCATAAGATAATGTAAATCTCAATTTGAGGATAAATTGTGATAAATTTAGTGAAATTATGGCTAGGTACCGATTTTAAGGGAAGATGAGCCATTTGGAACCCATATCTTCATTTTCACATGATGATTACAAGTGCTGCAGCTAAGACAAAAATTGCTTCCACTCTGAAACTTTTGTTTTTCAGTAGATAGAGGATATTTTGGTTTTATTTGTCCAAATCCAAATAATATTGTGATAATTTTTTTCTGCGTTTGTATATTTGTTTTCAATAATAGCCATTTTATAAACTCCACGCTACTGATCTGGTGCATCTTTGGAAGGTGAATAATGTTAAATGCACAACCAATATTACACTTTCTGAGAGAGGGAGAGATGATGGTGATATGGTGATGATAAAGGAAACAATTATGTTCTAACACATTCATATTACCCTTCATTCCCAAGATTTCAATGGCAACTATTGGTGTCGGAGGGGGGTGTAAGGAGGGGGCAGTTGCCCCCCCCCCCCGCCCGATTAAAAAAAAAATTAATTGTTCAGTATATATATATAGCTGCAAGCCTGCAATAAGATTTAAACGAACCCCCAAAATATTAAATCGCCCAAATACGACTGTGGTACGTTGCCTCTCCCCTTGACCATATTGGCATCACTTTGAAGACTCGTCCCTTTGATTTTGGCTTTGCCCCCCACCCCCCACCCCAACCCCCGACCCCCCACCTGGAAAAATTCCTGCGATTGCCCATGGTGGCAATTTATAATGAACAAAAATTAAAATATTCAATTGGGCAAATTAGTGACAAATGATCGATTTCCCCGTTTCCCTTGTATCATAATCTGTACACCTGTGAAGTATATTATTATTTGAGCTCATCGTATCATTGGAGATGAGCTAATCAGAGAATATGATTCTTTTTGCGATTAGATCCCAGATACTCCTAAAGATGATTTAGTCTAACTACAATAGAATGAGGTCCTGAACGTATAAAACCGTTAGAATTTTTTTAGGTATATAAGAAATAATCTCGACTTAGAAACGTACATATATACCTATCTTACAATTTTATATAATAACCAGTTCTGGCATCTATAGACCGAGTTTTCTGTCTTAAAATTTTATTTTATTTTTATTTTGCTATTTCTGTACGAAATTTTAAAATAGAGTTGGACGCATCAATTATGAGCAGTTTTCTTGGACCACCGACAGCAGTTCTGATCGCAAGTATTTTTTAATGGTGTGGTCCTTGGACAAGAAAGAGGCAGTAACTCAAAGGCATGCTACTACGTCTTGATTCCTACACAGGAATTCAATTCCCAGACCAGGCTAGGTTGGACGCCGCACTGTTTCCTTCAGCAAGACACTTTACTATCATTATTCAAGAAGTACTAACCAAAGCCATTAAGCAAAATAAAGCAGGCTTAGCCCGAACAAGAAATGTTGTTGAACGCCTCTGATGCACAGCTGTCATTTTTTTTTTTTTTTTTTTGGGGGGGGGGGAGGCACTTTACTAACAAATTTAGCCAAAGCTGGCTTAACCCAATCAAACCAAAATGTTGACGTGTATCTCTGATGCACACAAATAGTTTAGTGTTGGGGTTTTCGGCGCGGAACCCAGAACTAAGCTAAAGCTGTACCTGCCTTGTTCACTTAAGTGGTCAACTCAAGCAAATGAGGAAAGCAGAAGCTCGAGCCTGTGAAATATCAAGTGAAAAGAGAACTAAGAACATAAGTACAACTACACCATCTTCCCAAGGAAACCCAGTTCCAGCTAAACCAACAGTCCTTTTCCAGACTCAAACCACAACAGTAAAATATACATATTTCTTCTTATTACTCTTTTATGTAGCGGCCATTTCATTTTCCGGGGAGGGGGGGGGGAATGGCCTGTTTAGAAAGAAAATCATAGCCCCCACCCCACCCTACCACCACCAACAAAGATTAAATTGTCGGTCCCGTACCTTTGTAGTTTGTACATAACTTTTCCTTACTTTCATCCATCCCCATGCTAGGTAAGGCAAATATCTCAGTACTTTCTTTAAAAACAACCTTTGTGGAGGCCGAGAAAGTAAAGACCTTGCTGGCACATCATCAGCCGAGATGTCGTATCATTAACCTAAACTAAACCAGATGCACCAATCTCCAAGACAATTTGTTAGTGAGCCAAAGCCTGATAACTCGTCATATTGATATTGCTATTGTAAAATGTAGAGCAATACTTTGTTGAGAAGAAATTTGGATCGTTCACTATTGCGAGTAATGGGACTCCCCTTGGGTTTAGCAAAGTGGAAGGTCATTGCTTATTTGGGAAGCCAGACTGTGCTCTCTGCGGGCCATCAGTGCCTAGACAGACAGCTAATGAGATTGGTAGTATTGACTTTTCTTGTATGCATTGGCCGAAAGCTTGCTGCCAATAGTACAAGTTAGTAGGATAGACGTGACAGTGTAGGCACACTTTGTATTACTTTCGAAAATGTATATTAACATCTCCTGTAGGGGTATGAAGAAGGTACTAAGCAAAACCTCTCGTTTCAAAGAAACAACAAGAACACCTGAGCACACCTTGTTCAACTTTTCCTAAATGTATATTACCATCTCCTGTAGAGGTATGAAGAAGGTTCTAAGCAAAACCTCTCGTTTCAAAGAAACAACAAGAACACCTGAGCACACCTTGTTCAACTTTTCCTAAATTTATATTACCATCTCTTGTAGGGGTATGGGGACGTTGCAAAACAACAATTCTTGTTTCAAAGAAAGAACGAGAACACAACTTGTTCATTTCTGAAACTCCGGGAGGATGTTCCGAAATGACAACTCTTGCTTAAGAGAAACAATGAGCACACTTGTTCATTTCTGAAACTCGGGGAGGATGTTCCGAAGTGACAACTCTTGCTTAAGAGAAACAATGAGCACACTTGTAAAGTTCTAAGACACAAGAAGCACATCCTAGTTACTAGACCACAGTTCAACTTCTTCTTTGAACATTTAGTAGAGGGCAAATAATTAGATATTTTTGGACGATGATAAAAAATGGTGAAAGGGAGGTAAATCTTAGAGAAAATTGGTGGTGCTATTATGAATTACTAGTTCTGGCGCAACTAACCAAAGGTTATTTTTCTATAGTGTTTTCAGAAATTTAAAAACAAACGAGAAAATTACAAATCACATTTTTTTTGTAGATAAACAGTGATATTATACAATAAAATAAACGGCCAAATTAAACACAGAAATTTTGTAATTTTTAGTCTTAAAGTCCACCTAGTCCAGCAAGTAAATTATAGTGTGCATCTTTGCAGACACACGATCAACACCTGGTAGGTAAAGTGTGGTTTCAGGAAAAAAAATATTCAGAACTTATGTCGGACTTAGCCCAATCAAATCAGGTGTCGTCTGTGCATTTCTGATTAAACAGGCTCAAGATAAATCCATGGTGTTTGATTCTGCATTACTTTACTGGATATTCTTAAATACGAAACCAAACACTTTAAACATAACTGTTGTTTTAATTTTATTTTTCTACAATGTACAGCATCTGTTTAACTATCCATTAAATAGCAAGAGAGACTGGACCAGTTGCCATACGGAACCGGTTCCAACACGTTCATTTATTCTTGAATCTGTGCAGTATAATTTATTCATATCAGGAAAAAAATCGAAGTATAAGGAATATTGTTCTCTGCAACGATCAACATGACTACACAGGATTCAGAACAATTAAACTTCTGGCAGCACCTGGTGCAGACCATGTATGCGACCCATTTGTTCAGATTAAAGTGCTTATCAAACTGCTATGATTCATAAATTATTTTTTTTTATAACAAAAAAGGATCAAACAATGGAAAAATAAGTATGAATAAATGTCGTTTAAGTCATGGTCGCTGAACCAAATACTAGACTGAGAATTAATTCCACGAACATTTTGATAATTTTCCAGTAACCCTTACGTCTGGAAATATATCATGATTTGGTATAACTGACTGAGTATATGCAGGTTTAATACCTGTCAATAATAATTATATGCGAGCTTATTCGATAAGTATAATCATATGATCCTTATGTTGGAATTTGATGAGCAAACAGAATGGCAAGAATAAAAACTATGGACACTTGTAATCGTGGCGTGTATAATAAATGGAGTTTTTATTACTCAGTTCCTATTATGTAGCCACGCGCGTATCCTATATTATTCATCCTTGTTTGTCATTCGGACAATGAAAGCATTCTTTACACATGATAAATCAATATATTTGTGATTTTAATTTGTCATTCGGACAATGAAAGCATTCTTTACACATGATGAATCAATATATTTGTGATTTTAATTTGTCATTCGGACAATGAAAGCATTCTTTACACATGATGAATCAATATATTTTTGATTTTAATTTTTGAACTTGTACAAATAGTAGAAAGCTTAGAGAAAAGATTTGGTACTGACTCCAACAATCGCCATTTTGGAACATGCTTACTCTCAAGAAAAGATTTGGTACTGACTCCAACAATCGCCATTTTGGAACATGCTTACTCTCAAGAAAAGATTTGGTACTGACTCCAACAATCGCCATTTTGGAACATGCTTACTCTCAAGAAAAGATTTGCTACTGACTCCAACGATCGCCATTTTGGAACATGCTTATTCTCAAGAAAAGATTTGGTACTGACTCCAACAATCGCCATTTTGGAACATGCTTACTCTCAAGAAAAGACTTAATACTGACCCAAACAATCGCCATTTTGGAACATGCTTACTCTCAATGGTACTGACCCCAGCGATCGCCATTTTGGAACATGCTTACTCTCAAAAAAAGATTTGGTACTGACTCCAACAATTGCCATTTTGGAACATGCTTACTCTCAGGATATCGGCGAGGAGTAGACACCCAAAAACTCTTGTTAAGTTTATCTGTGTTGCTTCTCGCTGTTGGATTAGCAACACTTGTGTAACAGTAGTTGACTATTCTAATTCACTGCTAAAGGTTGATCCACTTGATGGCGGACACCTATTTCCACTAGAGATAGGTATGACTGAAACTGAAACCCATCTACTAAGTATGGCAGCGGGATCATACTAAAATGTAAAACATTTTGCTCATTTTAGTTGTACTGTCAATTCCTACAATGGAATATAACAATGTTTTACACAGGAATGAGAGCAGAGTATATGAAGGTGTTGGTCATCATTCTCGGAATTAAAGAAAGTTGACTCAGATCTATTTGGATGCATAGGATGATCAAGTCTTATTCATCCACAAACTCCTCAACAGGCGATGCTCTAATTTCTATTGTAATGCCCCCATCACTATAAAGAGATTGTTGCAACCGTCTTGATAAAATGCCTCTGCTTTTTTTTTTTTTTTTTTTTTTTTTTTTTTTTAAGGGAATTCTTAAAAGGTGGCGGTAAATATAGAAATAGAAAGATTTGAGCAACGCAGATCTACCACTGGTATTGTTAACTTATTACTATCGTTTTTATTTTATTTTTTTATTTTTTATTTTTTGGTTTGAAATTCAACGCAACTCAGAAAGAGGCTGACCCTGGGGTCAACAGTCTATGCAGGCATAATGTGCATGCATATTATAGTCTATAGTGTTCCATCTAACTTTGATTTCAAATGAGCAGTGTGGGTCCTGATTATGTGATGGTAGAGCTGGATCTACGCTGTTATGATTGCAAGCAAGCAGTGTGGATCCCGATAATGTGATTGCAGTGCTAGGTCTACCCTGTTATGATATCAATCAAGCAGTGTGGATCCTGATTATGTGACGATAAAGCCGGGTCTACGCTGTTAGAATCCTGATTTTGTGATGGCAAATCTGGGTCTATGATGTTAGAATCCTGATTTTGTGATGCCAAAGCTGGGTCTGCGCTGTTATGATTTCAAGCAAGCATCGCTTATCCCGATTATGTGATGGTAGAGTTGGATCTATGCTGTTTCGCATGCGAGTAACCGCTATACAGAGGTTTTGGAGCTAAATACGGTATGGTTCTTTGACATCATCAACGCTTTAGTAATATCGAAGGTTTATATATTATATTAGTTTTACAATACGGAGATCATATTTAAAATTAAAAAAACACATGAAAAAGAGGAACAAGTTGAATACCTTTAACCAATTAAGAGACAATGTGATTCATTTTTGAGAACTGTTAATTAAAGCATATAGTCAATAGTATTTTTACATCGCGTTGAAAATAATAGCGCTTTTCAGACACTGCCACTTTTAAATTTCTGTTGGAGTTCATTAATAAATATCGACTGCCGAGAATCCATTGTAAGTTTTAGGGTATAAATTTGCATTATTTTTTACAATCTGTTTCTTTGAACAAACAATTATTAGATATGCTCTGAATGTGGGTAGTTAAATAGTTGCGCACTGGAGCAACCACGAAATCCATGAAAATCTGATTCCAATAAATCCAAATAATATTACATTAACAGTTTTATTTCAAAGAACAAAGACATTTTTCAAACTCAATAGTGACAATTCATAAGTGACATCTAAAGCAGATATGACTTAGAGAGGTATAGAGAAACAAGTGACATTTAAAGCAGAAATGACTTACATAGGTACTGAGAAACAAGGGGCAAAAACCATGCCCAGAATATATATTAAAAAAAGATGATGCTCACAGATCCCGCGAAATCTGTAAAAAAAAAAACAGACCAGCCTTAGCAATTATGACGTTTATGAACCAATCAGAACATCTTCGGCCTTTTCTAAGAAAAACTTCGCATGTAACTTCGAGAATTACATGGAAAACTGCTTTAAATAACATGTTACGATATTGTGGCGCAGAGAGACAATTCCGATGGGAAAATCATTGACTTTTTCGTCTCGTATGTTGTGGTGCACTCTAATGGAGGCGAATCACCCACACTCATCGATTTTATGTGTGTTCGTACAATTAGTTCCAATTATATTTTTTTTTTGGGGGGGGGGGGGGCGAGGGGGTACAGAAAAGACTGGTAAACGATCCGATTGACTTATGAATTATTTAATGAGACCATATTGCAAAACAATATTTTGGCTTTTATAATGTTTATCATGCATGTATGTGTGTGTGTGTGTGTGTGTGTGTGTGTGTGTGTGTGTGTGTGTGTGTGTGTGTTTAGCGATTTTTAGTATTAACGTTTTCATTCCTTTAACTGTTATACATGTACAACCCAACTCAGTCTTTTTGGATCATCCTTCAGAAATTTGTAACGTATCCTCAGTGCGATCCTTCGTTACATTTAGGAGGCTTTAGTCACGGCCTGGAGGATCGGGAGAGATTTGGACTGCAAAGGGTTGGTGAATTCAGTGCCAGCCTTCTTCTCTTTCGTCGGAAATCGTCTCAGACTTAGATATACCAAGAGACCCATACCAAAGAAGATTGCAATCAGGGTGCTAAGAACGCTTACTATCCACTTGAAAGTAAAGCTCTCCAAGCACGTCTCAGTTATGTTTTTATCCTCTGAAATCGTGGTTTTCTTATCTGAAAAAAAGACAAGAAGAAAAATGAATATTGATAAGACATTTGATATAAATACCATATAGAATGATGTTAATATACCGTAAATACCAGATAGAATGATGTTAATATACCGTAAATACCAGATAGAATCATGATCAATATCGCTAGTACAAAAGATATTGCATTATACTACGAACAAGACCGCCGGGCTCGCATTGTATTAACCAATGTATCATTACATGCGATATAGTCATAAGTCGTGTTATCTACCTAGCTTGCTACAGCGGACGGCGATTTACTACAAAACAAGCAATGCCTGACACACTCATAGTATCACAACAATGGTAGTCGACAGACAGTCCTTCCCACGGCTTATACGCATTGCTACACATCACTGCACTAATTAAGTTTCTTAGATATTTCCTTTCTTTTTCTACATTTTTCATAAAATCCAGTGCATTAGTTATTATTATATCAGATGCACCAAGACTATCCTACTTATGTGAGTTACTGACTTGGATACAACATATAAAACTAATCAAATAGGTTACGTTGCTTTTTCTGGAAATAGTTGCATTTGAATTAAATGAATAGAATTTTTAGTACAAGTGACTTTTCTATAACTGGCCGAATCACATATGTTTGCTTTGTCATCCTGTACACAACCCAAGACACTAAACTCAATACACATTTTATTTTTTGTTTGGACTTTAATTCTGCTTTCTGTTGAATACAGGTAACATATTTCGATGGTTAGCAAACCTACACACACACACACACACACACACACACACACACACACACACACACACACACACACACACACACACACACACAAATCGGAGAAAAAAATCTTATGGTTTTGTTAGGGAGTTCAATAAACAGTACAATAACAGCTGACTGACTCAATTAGGCTAGACTCAATTAGGCTAGCGGTACCTATGACTCCGTTAGTACCTATTAGACCGATACCGAGTTTGAACTAATGAATGGATATTCACTGCCTGCCTGACTTTACATATTATGATAGAGTCAGGCATTAATCAATCGTACCATTTCGACTGAAGCTATATCTATCTATCTATATATCTATCCATCTATCTATCCATCCATCCATCCATCCACCCACCCGTCCGTCCGTCCGTCTATCTATCTATCTATTCACAAAATGCATCACAATGCAGTACTAATGATATATATTTTTAGGACGTCACAAGGAGAGACAGATAGACGGAGAAACACCTAATAACGTAAGGGCCTCTTTAAAATTAGTATGAGTCTACGTTATTAGAGTCAAAACTTGTCAATAATCATTAGAGAGCTTTAAAAAGATGGGTTGATAAATGAGTGTTTCATATAAACCACCCGCCATTTTTGTCATGGCATATCATATGGACTACATATATTTCCGTATCTAATATGCTACTCAGTTGTTCCTTTACCTTGTTGACGCATATCAGTAACCAGTCCAAACTCCAGACTATTCACTATAACTTCAACAACTCTTTCGAATATTACTTTCCTGTAGGAAAAAGCTACTGCCTCGTTGATTAAGTGTTTAGAGTGTTTCCTCATATTTAACCTGGCACTTTTTCCTGTCATCATATAAACTCTCGAAAAGTACATAAATGTACTGAGAACATGCTATATTCAAAACATTTCATATACCGAAAAGCGTATTTCAGATGAATCAAAAAACTACTAGGAATATCTTTATTAAATAATGGTTGAATATTTGACCCCATTTTTGACCCTTATCATATGAAAAGCAAAATGTTTCATGTTAGATCTGCACAGACCTACGTTACATGCAGATCTGACAGGAACCAATCGTGTTTACGGTCAATCAAGTTGTGGCTTTCGGGATTCTGAAAGTGGATCATCCATTTCGGCATTTATTGAAATAAACTTATGCAAAAGCTTAAAGCTGTTGTAAAATGACTATCGAATCGTACGATAAAACGTTACACATTTATGGAAATTAGCGAGGTCTTCCGAGTACCTCTTCTGGGTATCTCTAGGATCTCTTGTAATGTAGGTCTGTGGAGATTTAGTTTAATCGGATTGTATGAAAATTTAAACAAAAGGTAAGACAACTACCTGACTCTCCGTCATTTATGGTGATAATAGCACGCACTCTTGATGTTCTAGTGAGACCATCAGAAACATCTCTTTTTCTGCGAACCTTACAGTGGCTCTGAAATAGTTAAAATTTTCTTTACTTCTTAAACTTACGCCTACTTGTATAAAGTATGTACTCTTTAAAAAGCTCTTACAGGCTCATGTGACATTTACAGGAGTTAAAAAGCTCTTTAAAGGAATGTTATTAAATCTCAGAACTATGATCATCTAAATACAATTTTAGAAATGAAGATATATTCTTTTGTAAATTTCCGCGCTAATACGATTTTCTTTCGATTGTGACCACTATTCCATCAAATTTGGTAGCATTTAATTATTTGGAAAAATCATTATTAAGTTGTCATCTCTTAAATTGTAGTCTGGATTCAAATCTTCTAATTCGAAATATTGTCTAGCTCGTCAGTAACACATAGACTGATTATTGGAAGCGCGTGCGCGTGTGTGTGAGTATGTGTGTGTGGAATCCAACGAAATTTCGTGAATTAATTTGGGTTGATACAAAAATGAAATGATTCGAGTCGGAACTTATTCGTCAACATTGCCGGAGTATTGATTTGTTATAATGAATAATTGTAAAAATGTGTATGAGACTGACAAAACGTTCTAGCTGCTTTTCTCAAGAAAATCAAGGATTTTATACTATCTTTAACCGCTATTGTACATACTGCACTGAATGTAAGCTTTATCAGAGGCTTAGCATGAGCGGGCTGGGATTGGCATACCCTGAAAGTAATGCATTAAACAACCAAACTTATCCTGCTGGATGCATTTGGTAGAACTTAATTTTTGAAATACTGTAATATATGTATACATATAATCTATTTCAGAAAACAGGATATGGAAATATTGATATTGTTCAAGTGAATGCGCTGACGTTAAGAAAACTAATATACATTAAACTGGTATGTAATACCACTCTTGATGAATGCACGTTTTGTGGCACATGAAACACAGCTGTAACCATGTTAAATACTCACTGTAAAATTGCATGGTCCATAATAATATGTGACGTCACACTGCACATAAACTGTCAGGGGAGGAATGGATGTGGATTCGAAACTGCGCAGGTCAAAATATGGTGTCATAGCATAGTAATGAGTACCGTCGTTAAGGCTTGTATTTGAAACGAATCCACTGTTGATAGCTATGATATCCTGAGATACGTGGCATCTGAAAAATGAAAATAAAACATAACCAACCTGACCCTGTTCTGGGGTAATATATTTTTTTGTGTTTTTTTTTTTTAACGACAACGAAAGGTATCTGTTACGAAATTAATCTGAAAAAGGGTTCAATACATAACAGTCTCCACTCGTTCATGTAGGTATTTTTATCTTAAATCATGCATTTTTGTATCTCAGTAATGAACAAAGGACACTCAAGCATATGCATTTTTACGTCTCATTTAACGATTGAATTCGAGCTACAGCCGATATCGATGAACGAAATAGTTCAGCCAAATGCTTGTAAATTATTTTCTTCTATTATATTAGTTTTCAACCTTTTATAAAACTATGTGAATTTTAATGTCGCCAACTGTACTTTCATTCCAGCAGTCCATCCATCTCTCTCTCTCTCTCTCTCTCTCTCTCTACTATATATATATATATATATATATATATATATATATATATATATATATATATATATATATATATATATATATATATATAAAGATACCAATATAACTAACGACCTAATCCTTGAATGGCGCCGGATTCCCAAGGTTTTCGTGTAAGAGGACAAGAGAATGCAAACCAATGGCAAGAATAATATATATTGACACAAAAAATTGATAACGGCGCAAATACAAAACATTTTCCCAATGGTTCGAGCTAAACAAGCTCTTCGTCAGGGGAAGAAACAATTTACATCCACAAAACAAACACTAAACACAAAAGCCAAGAGAAAGTCTTGACTCCTACATGTATCAATGACGGGAAAATAAGCAAATAAAGGATAAACAATAGAAGAAAGAAAGAAGACAAAATAATTTTTAAAAAACGGTATCAAACTGGTAAACTACATATCTATGTTATACTGCCATCAGCCCAACAAAGTTGTGTAAAAAAATTCAAGAAGTGTGTATTGTGGCTATCACACAGAGAACACTTTGGTCCCCTGCGAGATAGGCACGATACACACTTCTTTGATTTTGTAGGAGTCAAGAATTTCTCTTGGCTTTTGTGCTTGGCTTTTGTGCTTTCCCTGACGAAGAGTTTGTTTAGCTCAAAATTTTGGGAAACTGTTTTGTATTTGCGTCTGTCCGTTCATCTGGCTGTCCATAATGTGAGAAGCTTACCCGTTCGCGCCAATGAAAGATACATTGCCCGAGTAAGAAGGATTATTGGCAGTTATGCAGTTGGTAATAATTCCACACCTATAATCTAGATAATCTGGAAACAAAAGGAAAAACAAAACTTCTCAGATGTTATGTGTATGCATCAAAGACAATAACAGACAGATCGCAGATGCTATGTGTATGCATCAAAGACAATAACAGACATATCGCAGATGTTATGTGTATGCATCAAAGACAATAACAGACAGATCGCAGATGTTATGCGTATGCATCAAAGAAAATGACAGATCGCAGATGTTCTGTGTATGCATCAAAGACAATACCAGACAGATCTCAGATGTTATGTGTATGCATCAAAGACAATAACAGACAGAGAAGACAGATTTACAGGCAGAAAGACGGATATGGGAAATAATAAATAAAGTTGTAGTATTAGCATTTTTGTTCATAGTCGCTTTCAATATATAATGAATAAGTGTATTCAAGTCACGTCTACCTAGCAGAAATATAAGGTAAACTTTTTTAAATGCAACATGTATTTAAATCTGAAGATACTATTTATCTGATATGACATATCTTCTTAATAAAACAGAAATGAGTCCACGTGTACATAACATATAGCCGCGTCGAATGAAAGGAAACATTTCTCTCGTACGCAGGTGCTTGCCTTTGAACCTTTACCTTAATTTATGATGAATATCTCTCTCTCTCTCTCTCTCTCTCTGTCTCTCTCTCACACACACACACACACACACAATGAGCCAAACGCACGCATGCACAGATATCATCGTAAGCGCTATTGACAATGGTTAATGGTAAAGGGTTCTTATATAAGGGTCACACTCTGCTATGTGCAAATGTTTCTAGGGCATAACGGTAGAGGTAGTGTCCGAGGGTTCAAGGTCTTTTCGGTTTATGCATACAACAAACCGCTTTGCATAATTGGTTCCGTAGTATATGATTTGTATAGGGTATAACAGCATATCGATTATGTTGAATAATTCACATGCCAATGATCACGGAACTCACAAATGAGCTATGCGAAGGAATTCGTTTCATCTTTACCCCTATTTACAGTCGAAATATTAAACACAGATTTGTAAATTGCTTCCACGGTTATCAAATTAATACAAATTATGGAAAGCACCATGATACCATAATGGACTAAACATCACAGCGCATGTTTTAACATCATATTCAAATTTTACTATTGCTTAAATAAGCCCCTCCTACATTTCAATCAGTTCCCGCAGAAATTCGTAGTTTTGTTCAGCCTTCATATGATAAATAATTCAGTAGTGATGAAATATTTTCAATAATTCACTGACTGGAACTATGAGAAATAACGGTGAGAAAATTTCAAGTAAATTAACAAATACCTTCAAAGGAACCTTCCTTACCATGAAAACAATCACCTTTACTCAAACAGCACATTCAACTCCGATGTTTAAGTACCGCTGACGTCACAAGATCGCATGACCCCGACCAGCTAAAACCGGTTCATTATCATAACAACAAGTACTTTTTTCTTTGCCAGAAATAAATCAAGCGATAGTTAAATCTCGGTTGATACATATTCAAATCGTTCCGATCATCATTTCTTTCCCTGTCACAATAAATGTACAGCTGAGGACAGAACAGCTGCATCAGACAACAATTCTCCAAAGACTCATCGTATCGCAAAAAAACCCAAACCAAACAACGAAACAACCGAAAAGAAAGTTTCTATGAAATGAACTGTCCCGACAAAGGGTGGATGTTTTATTTCATCCTAAATGACAGCCTTAATAGATATATATATATGCAATTTATTTTTCTCCGGATGGTAGACAGAAGATGTTGCTGTAGTTTTTGTGGATGGTGTTCTTGTTGTTGATAACGATAACGACGATGATGATAAGGGTGGTGGTAGTTGGAGTTGGCAGTAGTAACAGTAAGAGTGGTTGTGTGGTGACGGTTGAATAATGATGATGATGATGAGGAGGAGATGGATTAGAAGAATTGTCCAATTACGACATTTGTTCATGGAATTTTTAACTTCAAACAGAATCCAAAAGCAGGAAAAATTTAGCAGTGGTCAAAGAACATGTATTTAACACAGCTTGTGAATTTTGAACGAAAGTTAATGCAAGAAAAATCTTTTCTTTCATAGCAATCGATCTGCTACAGGCGAGGATTAATATCCATAGGCTGTTGCCAGTTTTTTTTATGTATAAATAATCCCTTATAATTACCTTTGTTGGACGAATGATAATAGGTAAATCTCAGTCGAACATTGTCTCCTAGGTTGCCTGAAGTAACTGTGTTGGTACCGTCCCAGTATTCTAGAATCGCTGAGTAGGCCGTGGAGAGTGTAACAATGGACACGTTAATGTTTGATGGCTGGACAAGTACCCTGTAACAATAAATTAATACTGGCATTTTAAAAAGGTCACATATTGAAATATGTTCTTATATATACATACATACATAAGTTACGACACACGTAGACAGACCGACAGGAAAGTGTCATAAGTGTAGTCTAACGGCCTGACTAACAGTTTAGCATATCTAACGAATACCTTGTTTGCACTTGCATTACCGTTCCTGGTCAAAAATATACACATATTACCTGTATTATTTGTAATCAGGCATAAATGTTATTTGTCGTAATGTAAAAATACAAACATAATTCCACTGATATAAATATTACGTCATATTATGCAAACTATACATACATATGTGTTTGCGTGCATACGTACGTATGTACGTACATATATACATACTTGACACTTGCAGTACGGGTTTAAAATTTCGACGTTCTTCATGTAAGAGTTGAAAATAGAAATCAAAGATGCAATTCAGTCAGACACAAAATTCACTTGCCTTTACACACATGCGTACACGCACACGCACGCACACACAATAGTTTACCCAACGAGGAGAGTATCCAGTGTTAAAGCGCCAAATGTCGTGTTACATGTGTATGTAAAATATCTATCTGTAACAGTATCAATACCATCGACAGCGTAAGATCGGAATTTTAAAGTGAGGATTGGGTTGTTCTGAAAATACAATTGAAAGTAAGAATTAGGTCACTCTGAAAATAAGAATCAGGTCATTCTGAAAATATAAATGTAAAATGTATTCGTATTTAAGCTATTTATTCGTATACAGCTAAAAAGCAGAACACGTTAAAATTTGTGATAGATATAAATCGATGACAATTTAAATCAAGAAATCAATGCCTATAGGCGGCATAAAAGTGTACAGAAGTTATACTGACAGCAAGAACAATAAATGTGACTCAGAACAATAAATGGAAACAGCAATACTATTTAGAAATCAAAATAATATTTTGCCCAAATATTTCAATAGCCACTGCTCAATTCTCTACGAAATCCCTTGTCAACACCGTCAAATGGCGGTGTGTTTCGACCGATTCGCTTTGCTATAGCGGTCGAATACAGTAACATATTTTAAAACATGTGAACAACGTAATTGATTGCAACAGATTACAATCTTATCATCCCATTCCCAACATCTCGGTCTATCCTGCGAATTATACCTGGAATGTATGCCGATAAATGCCTTTAGCTGCTACGAGCACTACCTAGGTTAATTACAATAAAACGACTGACCGAGAAGCTGCGAATGCATCGAACTGTTTTTTCATTTGCAACTTCTATGTCAATCTAATAGTAGAAATAGCAGAGGTGGTCCGAATAGATTCCGTTTTCTTTTTTGCATATACATTTCCGGCCAACAAAATATATAATTTCTCTGCAAATTACTACATATATTACGACATATATCCAAAGATTTTTCTTTTGCACGAAATAGGCGAGTTGGTCCGAATACTTACCATTTGAGACAATCGGAACATCTTCAGCCTTTTCCGTCAAATCGAGAAAGAAATCTCAAATTTAATTGGCGTCCATTGAGAACTAAATTCAGAACTACTTTTGTTCACATGGCACAATATGGCTGCAAAAGGAGCCAAAGCCAGAATCGAAACATGGTCGGCCTGTTCTATATGGTGCACCCCGCTGGAGGCGAATCATCAAATCCATCAAATTTATGCGTATTCCGACAACTCCATCCTAGGTTATTTCTGTACTTGAATAAATGGCCGAGCGATGTTCCAAGTGTATTACGTTTAAATCTCAGCCGCTTTAAACAATTATACGAAGTGTTTGGGGGAAAAATCAGAGCCGGTCATAAAAGAAAGCCAGGAGAGATAAATAACTGCCACATAGGTGTCTTTGGTGCGCTACCTTGTTTTCGCAAAATATAGCTTACAGAAAAATTTGAGGCAAACACTGACCTAGAATGAATGTGTTTTTCAAGATGGCAGCGTCAGATCCGAAGCACTTATTTTAGCCCGTAATTTTACTCACTGCAATGGTTAGCGCACGAAAGACACTGGAGTAGTTGCTATTTATTACTGCTAATTGTATTGTCCAAGCGGCCTTGATTTCATCAAACACTTCGACCAATTGTTACGATTGGCTGAGACATAAAGCCACTGCCCCAAATCCCAAAGTATTCCGCATGCTCATGAAGTAGGCTGGTAGATCATCCCAAACCTTTCGTCCTCTTAAATTACAGTTATTGTTATATTGGTGTAAGTCTATTAATCCGATTAAAGTTGCAGTGAAATTATGGGGTGGTGCACGCTTGTGTGTGTATGTGTTGGGGAGCTAAATTCACTATTCTACACTTCGCTCCAGGAGCTATATTAGTATATGATACAAAAATAATGCATTAATAATACGGATATATTTAATATTGTGGTATAAAAAGAAAACGATGCATCACGGCATCACGTTATTTCGGTAATAACGAATGAAAAGAATATATATATATATATATATATATATATATATATATATATATATATATATATATATATATATATATATATATATATATATATAATTTATTCTTCCGAAGGTTTGATCGACATACAGGTGCAGGTGACATATACCTATGGCTGAGGTAAAACATAATTTTTAATGTTCAACAAAACAAACAAAAGACGCCCCATGTAGAATTCTTTCGGGAAGAAAGTTTTTACAAAGATGAGCTAGGATTTAAGGTGACAATCTTGACACAATATGAAATCTTGGTACATCGATATACGGAACCTGCATACAAACTATCTTGAAAACCGATATACGGAACCTGCATACAAACTATCTTGAAAACTTTAAAACGGCATTCTTGATCACCTCATGCACATTTTTTTTTTCTTTTTTCTTTTTGATTTTTTTTTTTTTTTTTTTTAAATTTCAACGCCGAAGCAACATAAATCGTTTCATGTAAATAAGAAGAAAAAAAATTAAAAACTTTATTAATTATGATCCAAATCTCATGCAACAGAACTAAAGTAACCATGTGAAAAAAAATCTTTATTTCAGAAGTGGTGGTGGTGGAGTTTGATTAAAATTGCAAAGAACACGAAATAACTGTGAAGTATCACACACGTTGAACGTGAACACTAATTTCAAAGTATATACACTGGAATATGCGCCGCCAGTAAAACTCAGTTTGCGATAGTAAAACATCATTATCTTCCTTAAATGCTAAAATATAAGACTGCTATCTCCTAACTTACGTGATTTATGTTTTTTGTGAAATGACTTTCTTTGTACAACGACACACTGACTTTACCAGATTTCCAGTAAGCCTCGTTTTGATGGCTACGATCAGCTGCATAGACCTTTACCTAACTCTCACTAAGTCACTCGAATGTCTAGTTTGTATAGACCGAACTCTTTCCGCGTGGATCTCTCGGAATCATGCAAGATTCTGACTAGTGTCGTTCGAGCAGATTATCGTGAGACTATGATTAATCAGCAAATAGGAAGAAAAAATATATTTTTTCAGATATCGATAGGTACGAAGATACCAAATATTATAAAAATATGTTTCAATCCACTAATGAAGAACTTACAAACAATCATTAAGTAATTTGTGAAGAAAGTTAGCACACAGAATTCATGTTACCTTCCTCCACTTGTTATTATTTTAATTGTCTTACCCAAGTAGTAACGATACTGATTAATGATGTGATATCGTTTCATATTATTATTATTATTCTTATTATTATTATTATTATTTACACTTTAGTATTATGTTATTTACTGAAATTACTTGTCAGCAAATGTACTTAATGGGTCCTGAGTTTGTGAGTATCAAGCCAAGAGTCTGGTAAAACACTTTGAGAAGTCACTGTTTCCGATAGGCGGCGCTTCGGCAGAAGTCAAACTGATCCATGTTGTGTTTCGCGTACTACGTGAACAACTGTTAATAAATACTTAAATAGATACATCTGATTGATGTGGAAAAAGAGCTAATCAGTTCCTCTGTTTTAAAGTGCAGCCCATAATGCAATTCAGTCGTGATCAGGAGGTTGTAAAAATGTGTTTACTTCATTTCAATAAATGTTCCGTTGCCAAAATTTTGCATTATTCAAAATGATGAATGGTTTTAAATTTAATTCTCTTTGAAGATGATGCATGATTAAATTTTGTCATGATCACCGTGAAGCAATTCTTTAGATTTTGTAATATCTTATTATGACATCTCGTACAATCTACTGGGTCCTGTACTTTTGTTTACCTTGTCACATTCGTATTAGAAGTAATGAAAGGCATATAAAGCAGCCAAAGCTGTCCTGTAGTCACCCGTTTCCAAATGAAAGATTCCAATGTACTGACTTTCATTATTATATAAATCGGCATGTTCTATATACTTTGAAAATTATGTGGAATAAAAACTCCACAAACAAGCTTCATAACATCAGACCCATCATTGGAGAATGTTATCCCTCATATATAACAAACTACAGATGAGAATGTTATCCCTCATATATAACAGACTACAGATGAGAATGTTATCCCTCATATATAACAAACTACAGATGAGAATGTTATCCCTCATATATAACAAACTACATATGAGAATGTTATCCCTCATATATAACAGACTACAGATGAGAATGTTATCCCTCATATATAACAAACTACAGATGAGAATGTTATCCCTCATATATAACAAACTACAGATGAGAATGTTATCCCTCATATATAACAAACTACATATGAGAATGTTATCCCTCATATATAACAGACTACAGATGAGAATGTTATCCCTCATATATAACAAACTACATATGAGCATGTTATCCCTCATATATAACAAACCACAGATGAGGTGGTATTGTGCCGATCGCGTATAGGATACACATATCTGACTCATGCATACCGCCTGAAGAGTGAACATCGACAAGAGTGCATATCCTGCCAGTATCCACTGACAGTAGAACACGTCCTTGTCGAGTGTATAAACTATAGCCATTATTGCGCTGACGTGTAATTAAACGAAAATACATTCATACATACGTACATAATACTTCCGGACCAGATTTGGATCGGAGGAACAATTTCTTACCGAACCTAGTCTTGCCCCAAGATAATAAAAAAAAGAATAAAAGAAAATGCTTCCAACTCAGAATTCTGACATCAGTTTGATTAAATTTAACTCTCTGACCAATCAGAAGTCGCATTTTTTTATGTGTGTGTGTGTGTGTGTGTGTGTGTGTGTGTGATTTTGGGCATGGTCCCCGCCTCGTTAGTAGCTACAGCTCTTGGTTGAGAGGAGCCCTTTGATATTATGCATCCGGGAAGTATCCAGGCTACGGTAGAACTATGTCAAAGCAATGCCACAATGAAATGTGTACTTATGCCGAAATTCTCCAAAAAAACCTTGTACATAGTCTATGTATGCCAAAAGAGACGTCCTCTCATCAGCACAGCGATATTGACTATCGCAGTAGTAGGAAACCAAAACTCTGTGTTTCATCCATAAATACTTGTATGCTTACGACGGCTAATACTTTCTTGATATGACATTCGAATAAGTCAATTAAAGACAAAAGCAGGACTCTACTTTTTGCAGACGCTTTAACAGCTGGATTAGAATAAAAATATATATTTAGTACGATTCCAATGGGTTAAATAATTTCTATGCTTTCACTAAACCCGAACAATTTTTTTTATTTTATTTTATTTTATTTTATTTGTGTACAGGTCCTCGTTTGGCGGAGATCTCACGGAGTCACGCGAGGGTCAGGTTGAACGAGACTACTATTTACTGTAATATGTAGTTTTCCAATATGTCAATTGCTCACAGTTTGAGTAATTGCCAAGCAGTTTGCTATTAGTTTTACAAAATACAAGCGGACTGCTTCTAACTGTGTGTTACCATCATACAAAACACAAGCGGACTGCTTCTAACTGTGTGGTACCATCATACAGAATACAAGCGGACTGCTTCTAACTGTGTGTTACCATCATACAAAACACAAGCGGACTGCTTCTAACTGTGTGTTACCATCATACAAAACACAAGCGGACTGCTTCTGGCTATGTGTTACCATCATACAAAACCATTTATCAAATCTCAATACGACTTAGATTATTGGAAAGTATTAGCCGTCGTAAGCATAAAAGTATTTACAAGTCCGACGCCCCCCCTCCCCCCCCCCCCCTGTTTGTCTTAGATGACAAAGGTCCTCTAGGTCTCTGTCCTTGTAACATTTATAAAAGTCCTAAACTTAGGCCATGAACTTATCCAACTACCCGGATGCACAGACTATAATTTATGTGCCCACCGAGACGCAATCAGAAATATTTGAACTTACACTTAGGGGAAAAACATAATTTGATGAAACCTTTAGCAAGAACCGAGCTTATCTTCGTGCACTTTCTATCCATGATGGGTTTATATGGACCTTAATTCATTTAGGAACCGACCATTTACTTTTCGGGACGAGGGAGGTAGGGATTTAAAAAAAACAATTTCGGCCCCTAAATAACTTTAAAAATAATAAATTTTTTTGCTCTGAATTTTAGAAAAAAGGACTAAGTATATCCTTTACATTAGTTGAAAAAAAAAATAATTGTTCTAAGCCCCCCCCCCCCCCTCAATTAAATGGTTGGTTCGTTAGGCACAGGACTCGGGTCGTCGTATTTTGTTCCTAAAATGACATGCTGGATTCTAACCCAATTTTAAGTTATGAAAAGGACAAAACTTTGGTAGAGAAACAAAAATCTAATTCAGATTTGAATGTACGCATTTGTATACTAGAATATTCGTGTTTTCTAACATGATGAAGCTATTTGAAGAAAACAGAAGGACCAACAGACAAACAGAAAGATGGAAAGATGAAATTAGAGAGCGGGGGAGGGGAAAGATCGTCCAGGAGCAGTCACAAATTTTAGGGATATGGACATTAAGCTGAAATATATGAAAGGATAAAGTAAATAATAACATAAATTAGAAAATAACTTACGAAACTGAAAGAACAGTTCGGAGTCATATTTTCTGAAGTGGCATTGAAACTTGCGTTGACGGTGTAGGTGCTGGTACTATTCTTTATCTCACAACTTTTGGCATTGTTGCTGGGGTCGACAAAATACACTTTGGTAACATTGTCAGCGTTCGGATTCAAGGTAAATGTTGTCGACACTGAATTTGATATGTTTATTTTTTCACAATTATAACTACCTGGAAATAAAAATAAAAGAAATGTAAAGAGAGTACAAAAATCCACATAGTAACATGCGAAGTGTGATATTTTAACTTTTATGAGCAATACAAAGTTTGCAAGTCACAATCAAAATTAATCCAACCACGATATGTTCAGCATTTTAATCCATAGAAATATACCCATAAAAAAGGCAGAAAACCGTATAATATGATCAATTGACTCTGTGGTAAATGAAATATTCCAACAGGGAAAGAAGACTATTTTGTTGCAACCTTGCCTACAGGAGACCAAGTTCTTAAGCAGTTAAATGTGACAGTACATACAGATAAACATTTTAAAACAGGAAATCAGGTACATCTCCATTCTTTATTCTCTCCTGCACATTCGCATCTTCATTATAAATTAAGCAACCAGGATAATACGAACGCGAGTGTGGAAACATACAGTGGCGATGTTACTGAATTCCTGTTAAAGTGTGTGTGTGTATATGTGTGTATGTGTGTGTGAGAGAGAGAGAGAGGCGATCATAGTTGCATATATGTCTTCTCTCAACACTTTCAAGCATTTTCAATCGTAGATAAAGGTTTAGGCTGTCTGTTAACATATTGTACTTTTGTTGACCTTTTTGATTAGATTAATTATCTAATGTAATGATGGAAGACTTTGTACAATTCTGTATGTATTGATGGAAGACTGTGTACAATTCTGTATGTAACGATGGAAGACTGTCTACAATTCTGTATGTAATGATGGAAGACTGTACAATTATGTATGTAATGATGGAAGACTGTACAATTCTGTATGTAATGATGGAAGACTGTGTACAATTCTGTATGTAATGATGGAAGACTGTACAATTCTGTATGTAATGATGGAAGACTGTACAATTCTGTATGTAATTATGGAAGACTACAATTCTGTATGTAATGATGGAAGACTGGGTACAATTCTATATGTAATGATGGAAGACTGTGTACAAATCTGTATGTAATGATGGGAGACTGTGTACAATTCTGTATGTAATGATGGAAGACTGGGTAAAATTTTATGTATGTAATGATGGAAGACTGTACAATTCTGTATGTAATGATGGAAGACTGTGTACAATTCTGCATGTAATGATGGGTGACTGTACAATTCTGTATGTAATGACGGAAGACTGTACAATTCTGTATGTAATGATAGAAGACTGTGTATAATTCTATATGCAATGATAGAAGACTGTACAATTCTGTATGCAATGATGGAAGACTGTCTACAATTCTGTATGTAATGATGGAAGACTGTGTACAATTCTGTATTGTAATGTTTCATGATACAGATATGATGTTAATACATACTAGCAACAAGAGTGTTGTTTGTCTACATCCAGTTTTATGTATTTTAGTAATCTACAGATAATGTGGCACTAAAAATGAATTCAGCTTGTAATATTGTGAATTGAAATATTTGTATTTCCGTCTTTGTTCGTAATATCGGTCAAATAGAGCAAAATGAGTATGACTACGTATTTATCCGCATATAATCCTCATATAATCCGCATACAATCCTCATCCAATTGCGAACTCCATAGACCAAGATCTGCGGGAGGGGTGCTCATTACGCAATGGAAAATGTGCTTACTATGTATAATTTTAGATTGTAACCATTTTTAGGTTCCTATTGATTTTAAAAACCAGTTATGATGCTTATCTGCTACATGCTTTAAATTTTAAATTGAAATCTTTTCTCCCCTTTTTAAAACCACAGTTTGTTTATTAATTAAAAATATAACTTTGATCATGAAGTCACCATGTCTGTCAGAAGTTGGTGTCGTTCGTCATCGTCCCTATCAAGACCTTTTGTAAATGGAATCCTAATGACATTTTACGAGGTCATGGTACGATCGGCCATTTTCTGCGAAGCAACCATGTTTTGGAAACAAAATATTTTCTTGTTGTAATGTCATCTCTGACAGGACTTTTAAGTTCTGTTTCGATGATCACAAATGAATACCAAATAATAATATTATTATATTTGTAGGAGGTTACAATATTTTATGAGTCTTCACTTTCCTGTAATCTGAGCGGTTAAATTGCTGAAAACTGTCTTGGCTATAACGTTACCTCCATGTGCGTGCGCGAGGGTGATATAAGATTCCACGTCTCGCCTGACACTTGACATCTGTTTGCCAGTGTTCTTTATTCAGAGACTGCTCGAGTATGCATCAAATCACCACAAGTCAATGACAGAATGTCTTGTCCGTCTGTTCGTCTGTCTGTCCGCCCATCCGTCTGTCTCTTATTCTGTCTGTATTTTCGTATTTATCTGTGTCTTCACGTTAGAGGAAATAATTTTAGGTCAAAATTTTATCAGAAGAATAACACAAATTGTTTCCAAACATTGGTATTTAGTAATTTATTAATTTTTTATCATGTTCATCATTTAGAGCCATATCATTATTTTATATCATTAATGAAAACACCCACTTTTGGTTTAACATTCGCTCTGATTTTTATTTTTTATTTATATGCAGTTCAAACTTCTCTGACTTTTGTCTCTGTAACTCTTACATCGAATGGATATCAGGAAATAAAAGTCACAAAATAAACGATTACTGACTTTTCATTTTGGTCGAGACAAAGATATATCAACCCCCAAAATATAATATTCATCTCGGCCTCTCATTTTTCTGACCTTGATAAATCTTTGTTTCAACCTCATCAAAGCCAAAAATTCCACAATCTAGTAGTACCAATAGCAGTAACAGTAGTAGTAGTAGTTTATAGGTAGGAGATATCTATATATTCGACAGTGAGAACTTTAGTGTGTCGTGGCTTAAATGTCTTCATAAGGATGGTTGTTAATCTAGAAGATCAGTGTAAATTGTACGTGGAATGTGAATGTAACATTAAATTGCATTAACTAGTCAATATCTATAGCTGTGGACAAGTTTCATTTAGCATGTTGTGGAGAGAAATCGTCGCTTTTGTCTTTTTTTTTTTTTTTTTTTTTAATTTATTTATTGATTGCTGACATGATACGATGGTTTCCGCATTCTCGGAAAGAACAGTCACAACTCATACACGCAAAGGGGAAAATTGAATTCTGAGGTAGAGATGCATGTCATGTTTGCTAAAAAAAGGTGATGATTATAATCGATGTAGTTCGAAATTTGTCAACATTTGATCCAATTAGATTTTAAAATTCTAGAGGTATATTTAAACTGTCTGCCTGAGCCTATACAACCTACTCTCGACCATTCTCGGTGGGGGTTGAATAGGGAGGTGAAACAACATATAATGGCCTACTAATTATTCTAGCACATAACATAATTAGGGTTATAGACCAGGCCGACGGGGGTGGAAAGTGAACGCGTGACCGCTGTTCTATCGGGGAAACATGATCTGTTATTTCATCTTAAAGGAACAGGATCCTCCAGAGGTATTTTTTTCATTTAGCAATGCAAGAAAAAAAAAGATCTTAATGTTACAGGCATGAAAGTTAAAACACAAATTGCACAGGAATTAATAAACTTAGGATTATAGTCAAATATAAGGCATCATCTCGGACTGCCTTTTGTGCTATGTTTAAGTTTAATGGAAAAAGAAAGCGCACAATGTTCTGAACGTTAATATTATGTACCTACCATTCTGTGCTTGTGCATGTATACTTTGAATCTGAAATATATGTAATATTAATATGTAATGATGCAAAACAATATCATGCTTTATAAATCCTTAAATTGGAGAAGACATATAATTTTAGATTAACAGTAAATCCTTTTTTTAAATCCATAAACAAATGTTTTCCATAGTCGTTGCAAATCGTTTAACCGTCCGTATTGGATGACATGTTGGATGTTTGTCCACTATCTACAACGACGAACAAGAAATCATAATTATAATCAGAAACACGAAACTACAAATTATTATAATTTAAAATTTCACAATGTAACTGTCTTATCAGTTACTGAACTAAAACAATAGTAATGACTAGCAAGGGCGAATCCAAGATTTTTAAGAAAAAGGGGTTCGAGCTTTAAGCGGGTGGTTCGTTTAGCAAAAAATAAGCAAACTACATCGTTTGTATACAGTAAACCGTATTAATTTTACTGAACCCCTTGAAGTCCCTCTAAATCTGCCCCTCCTGGTGGTAGGGTTATTGTCTGTATCCTCAAAACAAGGCGAATCGTGAGCACAACATTTATTGATACTATTTGATGTCTACTTGAGGAACAGTCATACAATGATTTGTACTTTCTCATGCTATTCCATTACATACGTCAGAATTTAGACTTCGGAACAAGTTATGACAGTATGAAGAGATTAAGTTATAAATATCGAAATAGACTGATCGTCTTCCTCATGTATGAACTAGTAATCTCATTTGAAAGGATAAGGGTGAAATTACAAATACACCGACTTAGTCAATGACCTAGGCTTTGATAGACGCCGGATTCCCAAGAAGTTCGAAAGAAACAAAATGGGAATCCAAACCAGAAACACAAATGTTACATATTGACATAAAAGCTGGAAAGCGGCGTAGGGAAAATAATACAGTTTCCTTACTTTTTTTTACCTAAAGCAAGGACTTCCTCAGGGAACAATAAAAATACGCATATACACACACGCACGCACATACACAGGGTGATATTATACAAGCAGTATAACACTATAGTGTTGCTAGATTGCATCGAAATTTATTCGTCTTATTGATAGACAATAGGTCCTTTTCTAGTCATGTAGTTATTTCTTCTTTTTTTTTTTTCATTAGTTAGACCGCTTTATAATTCTGGATAGTTTTGTTTTTCTCTGTGCCAAAATATAAATATTTTTGTTCTATGCGTGTCACTCTGTGTGTGTGTGTGTGTGTCTTTTATTGTCCGCTGAGGACGACCATGCCTTTAGGTCAAAATGCAGAGAAACGTTGTTATTTTTACCGCGCCGCTTTCCAACTTTTATGTTATTATATATATATATATATATATATATATATATATATATATATATATATATATATATATATATATATATATATATATTGCATCCAATAGTGTCGCTCATTCACTAGTAGGACATTATTCTGGACATATGCCTTGCTTATAGAAATATAATAGCTCGGTACTTAGGTGTGAAAGATGTATAGGTGTAGAATCACGACAGAACATTGCATTGTTTGTAACACGTGAAATGCGTGCCTTTAAAGGTCAGTTACTTACAATTAAAAGAGTTTGGAGGATGATGTTAAGAGAAACGTGGTACTTCCAATCCATCTGAGGAAGAATTAAAAAAATGGGTTAGTTTAATTAAAAAAACAAACAAACAAAAAAACTGCTGCGTTTTATAAGCTCTGATTAAGCAAATGTCATTCATCCTTGGATAAAACCAGTCTCTGACCCGTAAGGTAAGCCAGAAATGGACTCAATATTATATGGTGAATGCCAGACTGGTTACTCTCACTAACAAGCAGCTTGCAATGGATATAGGGAAACAATAAAAAAAAGTAGCTCAATACACCAGATAGCTGTCAAGTGTCTATGCAGACTAATGTTGTGTCAGGCGGTCCAGTAGATCATGCTTACCCCGGTTCCATCCCATCCTTGCCTAACACAAGAATGGACAGTAAAGCCCACTGCGTTGGATATCATCCATATTCTGACATGAGGTGCTTTCTTACAATTAAAATCTATACTGAAACTTCATAACTATTTGCGGAACAGCATTGATCAGATAACATCAGATCGATGCAAAACATTTACTACCAAAACCAGAACTGGGTTCATTCATCAACGAGCATTTTTTATGTTTCAATTCTGCAAACGTGTTTCCTGCAGAAAAAGCGACGATGGTATAAATAAGTGATTTTTAAAGCATATTCATAAAATTGTTAAAAATAAAATTAACCAGTACTGATCGAGACTTTTTTGAGAAAGGAATTAAAACACAATCATGTACAATATAATTAGGATAATTAATTTAGCATATTTATAACCGACGTCGGATAGACAATTAAACTAAGCTGCTCTATAATTAGATTAAGGTTTGTTAGATAAAACGTTATAACAATAATAATGCATACGTTGAAAATTCGTTCACAACATGACCAGGTAGTAGTTCTGTTAAATCATCCAGTTGCATTCTTCGTGACGTATGGTGTTTTGTAGCTGTAAAGGACACTGAAATCTACTATGTTACCTAAGTCAGGAGACAATCTGCCTCGTGGACACACTAATGACTATCCAAAATGGTCAAAAGTCTTATCCCTTTATGAGTAACTTGTCAAAAAGAAAACGTTTACTCACCATTTGTGGAAAATTTGTTCCAACAAGTATCCCAAAAGAATTATTGCAAACAACATGGATTCTATGGGACTTTGACACGGTATGCTATTTCTTCCGCCACAGCAGACGAACAAGGGGGCGGCGCATGTTCAGTTAGAACTCATGGCGGGTGGGACACAGCGTATAGAAACAATTTATCAATCATACCCTGTGGAGCTCATCTTGATTGACGCCTAAGACATATTTTAATGTGCAGTCACTGTGGAAAGCTGTGGAAAGCAAAAATTAACCAGGTGTGTTGATACGGTGTTTGGGTTCTGCCGCCGTAATATTCATGAGGCAATATTTTTGCATGCATGACGGACTGGACCTGACCTTTTGGGCACGATTTAATAAATATCCACTATTCTTATTTACATTATATCAACTTTATCTACGTTCATTCACATCTGTTGGTTCAACCACCCATGACAAGCACAGTTAAACTAAACTTTTCTTTTTCTCATCTCATCTCTAAGATGTCATAGAGACTTCAAAAGAAAACGTATATCTTTGAATTTAGTGCTTCGAAAGGGAAACACCCATGTTGACTCATGTAATTATTTTCATGGCTACATATCGTAATGTCTAAAATTTTGTGAATGGTTGAATGAACTTTTCTAAGCAAATGTTTTATAGCACAGGCTATGAATGAGTGAATTTTAAAACTACTTTCAGTAAAATTATTTTTACGGTCATCTTATTTTGCGCTTGTTTCGAACTGGCCTTTTATGTCTAGTGCGCGAATGTAAATAAATGACAGGTGTATTTTCTAGAAAGAGTCACTCCAAGAATTTATTATTGCGCAAAATGGTTACAAGGGCAGTGTTTCGCGGAAACTAGTACATTTACAGCACAAAATCGACCACCCCTTGAGATGTGGAAAAGCCTGGCATGCGCATCACTTATTTTATTTGTTGAGGTGACCATCGTATTTCGAGTGAAAGAAGAATACGTATTACAAAGTATATCCTTTCAAATACCCTGCGTTGGTCAAATGTACTTATAGAGGACACGCCTACAAATAGACGTGCACATGCCATGCCCCATGTGAAATTGCATTTTCGAAACACTTGTTCTCTGGATCGCCACACAAATTAGAGTATTTTTGGGATGCTTTTTCTCATGCTGATTTAGAAATATTTAAAGTCACCATGATTTGCAATATTATTCAGTTTACGTACATAAATTAGTATTTGAAAAGTGCAAAGAAAGATGCATCTGTTAATCTTAACTTACTGGAGAAAGCAACATTTATACCTAAAATCCCTTATCTAACCTTTCCCGGAGAGAGAGAGAGAGAGAGAGAGAGAGAGAGAGAGAGAGAGAGAGAGAGAGATTATCTGGAAATAAATGTTTCTTTAGCAAACTTGCATATAACTTTTTTTTTTTCATATGTAATGATCTTGACCAAAACGTCAGTGGTATATACAACTGTGCAGTGGTACATACGACTGTGCAGTGGTACATACAACTGTGCAGTGGTACATACAACTGTGCAGTGGTACATACAACCGTGCATGCAGAAGGGACATAAATACTAATACTTATTTGCATCGCGATATATTCTGCTACGATATCCTTCATCGATATCTGTGCTACTGCCGGAATATCCCAATACATATCGCAATGAGAGGGTGACAATACATCGATGTAGTAGCACTGGAAGGTGACATATCACGATATACATGAATTCTACTTGAGAAAATAAAGAAAACAGAAGAGCATGATGTCTCTTTATAAAACTATTAATGAAATTGGCACTGTTCTTTTGTGTATTATTATCCATCTTGTATACATTACTTATCAGTCCAGTTTCCTTACTTAACAGAAACCACCAGTGACGAAACATTGGAAAAATGTTTTAGTAGGAAACGGTTGTGTAAAATTATAAATGAATCATTTGGAACATTCTATTCTTTTTATTACAAATTCAGGTACGAAAGATAGTTTGTAGATTTAATGTCAATACGGAACAATTTCCGATCCATAATGCTTTGCTACGACCAAAATGGTGGACAAAATCTTAACGTAGGATCCTCCGTCTGTACATATTTCGGGTTCCATGAGTCAAATACAACTGCATTGCTCAGTTAGTAACAACATCATATGCAGAGTTTACAAAACGGTCGTGATATATTCAGGTTATACTAGGAACCTTGCCGCACGCTTACAACTCAACACAGCGACATAAATATTGCATGCAAAGTGAAAGAAACGGACAAGGTAGGAATCTGTATTGTGATACGTATTTAGTTGTCACTTTTCTATCGCAATATGTATTGTATCGCCAGCTAAAAGAATGATGCATATCGTGGTATATACTGTACCACCACCCAAGTATTGTGACTAGTGTGTAATGTAAATTTTTTTTCTCATTATAATCGAGATCGATGTTAGAGGGACACACCCGTTCTAAAGTTTATTAATGGGAAACGAAGCATATCATTTTATGCAGGAATTTAATATCTTTCTCCCTATGTTGCAGTTCAGCCATGTGAAACCAAGCGTGTTGTTTGTATTTTGACGTTTTATAGATATTTTTATGTCTCCAAAGGTAATAGATCAGGGTACAACAACTCAAGGTAATAGATCAGGGTACAACAATTCAAGGTAATAGATCACGGTACAACAACTCAAGGTAATAGATCAGGTTACAACAACTCAAGGTATATGTACAAATGTTCAGGGAACATATTTGCATTTCCACAGAACACTTGAATAGCATCAAATATTAAACGATAGTGTTCCTAAATTTAATACGTCTCGAAGTTATACAAAATATCTTCGGTGCCATTCATTTAAAGAGTTAGTTTTGTTTTGTTTTGTTTCATCTGTCCGTTCTGGTTTCTTTAACCGCGAGTCACTATATTTAACTTCGAGTATTAGTCAGGTACCCTGTATTTTATTCCAAAACATGTCATGTTACCGTAAGGACTGTATTGGAACGTGATACATTTAAAAAGGGTGTTAGAGTATCAGACTCCAAAATTTCTGCGGTTAAATAGACGATGTCGGTGCATGATGTGATTGTTACATACAGGTGTTGTTCTGAATGTTACTATATATAGCACAAATAGAGTTATACGAGATGTTTATGCCGACCGTATCACAAACTTTATTATGTCCAATAAAGGGAAGTTTGGATAATGAAATGATATTTTACATTATTATGTCCAATAAAGGGAAGCTTGGAAAATGAAATGATATTTGGAAAAAAAAATGCATCTTCAAAAGAGTATTTCAAAATAATCACTGAAACTCAGACACTTAGTAAAAACACAAGCAATAAAGTATGAAAACCATGAGTATGTGTACAATAACTACATTTCGATATTATTAATACAACTTTTATAAAGAACATAAATTGAATGAATATTGCTGCAGGTGTTTTACATATACTTACGGTTAAAACTGAAACGAATATCCGAACATTCGAATTAGAATACCTTTTCGCGAATATTCGAATAGAAAATTTGTATTCGAATATTCGATTGTTTACCCAGCGAGTTTGGTACCATTTTGTACAAGAAACAAGGTAAAATGTAAACTATGCAACATTGAATTAATTAGTTTACAAGAGAACAACTTAAAACCTCTGACGAGTAATAAGTGGGTTGGTCCCATTGTCCAGATTCCTTCATTATATATATATATATATATATATATATATATATATATATATATATATATATATATATATATATATAATTCATTTGAACAATGAAGGTCAAGTGATTTATGATACGAATTAATATATTAATATAATTGCCTAAAGTGCTTCTTTAAGCATCATTCATGAATAATCAGCACCATTTTCATATTTCCGTACACTAGATGACCTTTCAGCAAGATTTGTCAGATATAGTACAGTCCAACTTATTGTACGCCTACACGTTGCAAAATCATTGGTACAGTCTCTCTATTATTTCTTGCTGGTGTTTAACTTTTATATTTGTCTTAAACTTATCCCTTCCTGGGATGTATATTTTGCAAAATTTCTGCCAAATTATTTCATGAAATGGATAGGCCTAGACCACATACATTTTTGAACTTTTATTTTTAAAATCTCGTACAAGAACATTTCTTTACCACTCATATTTTTATAAAACAAAAATACCCTCGGACAACATTTACGGGAGTTTTTTATTTCAAAAATTTAAATGACCAACAGTAATCCATTCCAACGTTTCATCTTATTTTATGCAGAATTTTCCAACGCACAAGTTCTACTAACAATAAATGGAGTTGTTAAAGTGCTGATACTAGAACACAGACAGACGGACAGGCAGCCACTAACTCAACAACCGCAGCCTGTGGATGCCAAGTTTATACTTCGCTAAAGGTTGCGCAAAGCACAATACCAAATATTATCGGTTAATATATTAGTATATAGGCAATTTTACATCGTTCTTAAGCAAATTTAATAGCCCAAACGCTATAAGTTTGTATTTCAGATCGAGAAGTTTACAGCTAGAATCATGTTCTCAGAAATTTCTCATATACAACTGAGCACACCTTCTCTCTCTCTCTCTCTCTCTCTTTCTCTCTCTCTCTCTCTCTCTATATATATATATATATATATATATATATATATATATATATATATATATATATATATATATCTTGTCGATTCATTCCTTCAAGAATGACAGTGGGCTGTCTTGCTCGATCTGAGTAGACAGATCATGAGAGCAAATCGGTGCCAAGGTAATGGGTTGACATAACGTTAGGTTATAGGGCATGTGAAATTGTGCTGCACTTTAAATCTCTGGAGGACAATGTCGCTATGGTCGCAGCATGAAATACTTTTGGAACATCTGGCCGTTCAAACTATGGGCTCCACCGGTGGGTTCATTTAATCGTGTAGTCGATGTGATTCAGATAGATTCCGACTCATTTGACATAAGACACAAAGGCGACAGCCCCTGCCAATTCACAACAAGAAAGGACGACGAATCCTGTTACTTGGGCGGTATGGTACACTCCAAAGAGGGCTGCCTCCAGAGATTGATCAACCAGTATGTACAGATGGGCTTTTGCAAAATTTTATGACAAATGTTAAATATATTGAATTTCTTCCACATATCTAACAGATTATTAGTGATATATATATATATATATATATATATATATATATATATATATATATATATATATAATAAAATATTGATAGAATGTACAGAAACTAAAGCAGACTTATCACTTGAAGACTTAGAGATTCATTTCATCAAAGTTTAACTGAGTTCAGATTTTATGGCGGATGGAATGAAGATTTTATGAATTTTTCAAAGAGATTGAACCGTATTTAACAAAAATCATCATTTGAAAAAACCGTCAATTTGGTTGTCTGAAAGTATAGGTAGATTTTACGATATGACTTATGAAGAGATTTACTCAGGAGGTAGTGCAAGTTGAGTACATGAATTTTTACGATAGAAAAAGACCTATGAACATAACGAACAGAGATGGGAGTTTATGACGTCACTGAACGTTTATTTGACATTGTACATACCGAATATGGACAAGAAATGAAAGAAAATACAAGATAGATGTTTGACAGAATCTATCTTTGACATTTCACATAGATAAATACAAATCGCTCAAAGGAAACTAATGCAAAGATTTACCTAAATGGGTTAAGAACAATTTTTTTTATCAATGTGGAAAATAAAGACAAAAGGATTTTTTTTACTCTATGGTAGAATCCGTTTTAAATACAACAAGTTATCATGTAAATATACCATCAAAATAAATTTAGATAGATACATTTATTGGTTCAATAGATTGCCGGCGAAAATAGACGAAATATGGAAAATTGAAAAAGCATTTAATATGTCTATAAATGTGTATGAAATATTGGAAGGGGGACAGGTATGGAGAGAAGCCACATTAAATCGGTTACAATCATTGAGACAGAAAACGCAATAGAGGACATATTAATCGTATTTGCTTTAAGCGATGTAACGCAATACAGAACATATTAATCGTATTTGCTTTAAGCGATGTAACGCAATTTCAATTCTGTGGTACTAATGTTATAGCAAGGTGCACATCTTCGAAAACGACACTAATAAAAAGATGGACGGTGCCATTGCATTGGAATAAAAACATATAAAAATCGATGTCATCACAAATAAATAAGCATGACGGTCAGAAACATAGCTGTAAAAAATGCTTGATATTTTCTTTAGACCAGAAAACTTATCAAATACACAAAATAATATGTTACAATGTAGAAAACTCGATATATATATATATATATATATATATATATATATATATATATATATATATATATATATATATATATATTTATATATATATATATATATATATATATATATATATATATATATATATATATATATATATATAATGCCTGAAAAAGACACATTTATAATATTGGAAAATTATCGGGATCAAATGAAACTTATGGATGTTGTTTATAATCAGTTTCAAAGTAACATCGTACCAAATAATTGTAACAGTGCTATGGAACACTAAGATATATCATGGACATGCAGATATCAAAACATATTCCGTCAGCTTTTTGTTTGCATCTCAAGTCAATTCATAAATGTTACAGACAATCATTTACGAAGGTACTGATTGTATTCTGGTGTTTTGCAACTGGTTGCCTAGGATCGCAAAGATAGTGTCCGATGAATTATATTAGACGAACGCAAAACCCATGATGTTCACAGAGGATGACGAAAAACATTTTGACTCAACAAACACATCCGATATATGTGAAAACAAAATATTCAAGACATAGTTCGTGACAACGATTTCTTAACAAGCAAGTACAGAGGGGCTACCCATACAGAACGTAAATTGAATTTTAGCTACACAAAAACACATCTCACTATTAATTCGCAAACTTATCCTGTTGCACCGTACATGAAATGACATCCAAATATCTGAGGAAAGACATTTACCATTATGAATATATGGATAGCTTTAATAAAATAACTATAGCACCGAAAGAAAATGTTTACTCATCAGTTAAGGATTCAAAGATATCAAATGAATATTACCAGTATGTATATGATGTGATGCCACACTTTAGCCTTCAAATACTATGTGATCTTACACGACTGTAATAGTCGTGTAGATGACCTAATGTTTGAAGACTGAAGTGAGACAAGATATTTGAATGTTGTGATAACAGAATTTAGGAATGAATGTAATACAATCTGTAAGTTAGATCCTGCACACTATTGCAGCGGTCATGAGTTAGGTTATGATGCAAGTTTAAAGATATCCAGTGTTTAATTAGACGTTTTGACAGACTACGACAGGTTTCTGATGGTGGAAATCAGAATTCGTTGCGAAATGAGTTTGATATCGCTTAGCAATGCTACAACCAACCATGAATTCGATGCCGACGAAGATTGCATGATAAAAATGATGGAGATTTCATCGAGGCAAAACATATATATATATATATATATATATATATATATATATATATATATATATATATATATATATATATATATATATATATATATATATAACGAATCTTTATAGGTGGGGATGAGTCAATATATGCCGATAAATAACTTTAGATAGACAAATGATGAATGAACAAATTCGATTGATAGAAGAAAATCTGATTAAAATACTTGCTGAGAGTGACACTGGCTGCATATTGGACGTAGATATGGAGATTCCATTACAGTTCCATGCTCATTTTAAGGACTTTTCTCAAGTGCCGGAAATAGTTATACTAGACGAGAATGATTATCATCCTTGCAAAAGAAATGGCCAGGTGATTTCAGGTGTTCAAAACCTACTGTATCAAAAGTACTGTGCACATTGAAAAACGAAACCAAGTATGTGATACATTACAGAAAATTAAAGCTTTACGAGCACTTAGTTTTAAACGAAACAACATTCAGAGAGTTTTCTTGTCTGAACAGCAATAGTGGCTTAAACTTACCAAGAGATCAGTACAATTCTGAATAAAAAAGCTGATAATGATTTCGAGAAAGACTTTAAATTAACGAATAACAGGGTATTCGGTAAGCAGATGGAGAAATTGAGAGAAAGAACAACAGTAAAAATATATATAGATGAAAAATAAATTTCAAATGCCAAAAAGGTATGTCGTACGTCAAAGAAGAATTATTGATGATGACTTAGTGATAGTAAGTCTTAAGTACAAAAAGATTAAATTAATCAAACTAAGTGGCCTATCACCACTTGTCAGTCACACTGTTCGATTAACCAACCAGCGAGCATAAATTAGAGATATCTCCAGGCATCGTTTACGTCCGCCATTTTCCTCCGAAAAGCTGATTGTCACGATAATGAATTGGTTATCGTAAATATTTACAAATTTTGCAATGGTTCGTCGATTTTTCGATCGATAATGGTGAAAAGGAGTCAATGCAGGGCTTTGTGATTGTAACAATCGATATCCAGAACGACTATATGGAGGAGTTAGATTTATTCCTTTCCCGAAACCTAGACGAAACTTGGATGGAGAAAGATTTGTGGTCGCCCGCACGATCAGCTCAACATGGACACAGTTACCACGTGTTTGTTTGCACAAAATTATGTAGAAATGCATGTTTCGTCGATAATTTGAGGAAGAAAAAAAATAAGAAAATAGAAATTGAAACAAAATATGTAAGAATGAATGTGTCTAGAATATGGGTGGAGAACCCCCTAACTTTAGGCTATGTTGTGTGTATTTTTCCTACTATAGGAAGCACTGAACACCAGATTGCATCATTTTAAAGTTTGAAAATGTACACTTTAATGTTGGTTTGTCCCAAAAATAATGCTTCATCGTCTCGATCTTTCAGACACTTCAGTGACTCTTTACTTTCATTCATTGAGCTGAAGGAGGGAATTGTAATTAATAATTAAAAAAAAATAGAAAACAATGGTTTCACATATTTATCTTCCGATATATTAGGCATGTATTGACATGTTTACATGAACATACATCACTAATCAGAATTCCATTTCAGAGTAGAACTTTAAATTATTATGTACAACAGTATGCTTCTAAACAGTAACTATTTAACTTTGTTATATATTTTTAATTCATTTACCTCTAAGGCAGCATAAACAAAGGTCAGTTAAAATTAATAAAGATAAGATTCCATACATAACATCTTTTGGAATTAATTTCCTTTTACATAAATATGTTCTCAAGCCGCCTTAAAATTGATTTTCATGATTTACTGAAATAAAACAGGTAGGATATTACTATACGAACTTTAAATACATATATAAATATTGCCTAATGCAACATAATTTATGCAACTTGGTAATTTTAAATTTTTAAGGATAATAAAAATCATTTTAAATAAACATATCACTGAAACTGAAACATATTTCTTTGTTCATGTCACGTGATTCGCTAGGAGGAGCGATCTCTTATCTCTCGTAAGGTCAATTTACGGAGGATTGACTACGTTGAAGGAAGCAAGAGGTTGACGTTCGAATAACGTAAGCTCAAAACTGAATACAATGAAAGAATGAGACTCATTATGACTGACGCAGAGTCTCTGTGTATTCATGTTGAGACTGATACAGATTCACTGTGTATTCATGAGACAGTAAGCTTTTACAGCGACATGAAAACAGATTAGGGGACTGCTTATAAAAATGACACACGTGTGAGACCTACACAATGTCCAAAACGTGAATAGATCAATGTAAAATATGGATCCTCATAATGTTTCTCAGTTGCATAATTTTTGTTTTCTTCTTGACCAATGTAATTTTAACAGGAATAATCGGCAGACTGAATGATATGACACAACAGATGGATATCGTTCGATTAACAAGTTAGAAAACAGTTTTAGCCATACGGGTATTATAGTATTATAATTTACTGAAATATTCGTAAGGATATGAAAATATGTTTTTACCCAAAACTACCAGTTCGTGACTTGAGTGTGACGTTCATCAAAATAGTAATTTTAATCAAGATCAAAGCTAGACGAACACACCCTTCTCAAGTTTATTCATGAGAAACGAAGCATATCATTTTATGCAGAAATTTAATATCTATCTCCCTATGTTGCTGTTCAGCCGTGTGAAACCAAGCGTGTTGTTTGTATTTTGACATTTTATAGCTTTTTACGTCTCCAAAGGTAATATATCAGGGTAAAACAACTCAAGGTATATGTACAAATGCTTGGGGTAAAACAACTCAAGGTATATGTACAATAGCTCGGGGTAAAACAACTCAAGGTATATGTACAAATGCTCAGGGTAAAACAACTCAAGGTATATGTACAAATGCTTGGGGTAAAACAACTCAAGGTATATGTACAAATGCTTGGGGTAAAACAACTCAAGGTATATGTACAAATGCTCGGGGTAAAACAACTCAAGGTATATGTACAAATGCTCGGGGTAAAACAACTCAAGGTATATGTACAAATGCTCGGGGTAAAACAACTCAAGGTATATGTACAAATGCTCGGGGTAAAACAACTCAAGGTATATGTACAAATGCTCGGGGTAAAATAACTCAAGGTATATGTACAAATGCTCAGGGTAAAACAACTCAAGGTATATGTACAAATGCTCAGGGAACATATTGTATTTCCACATAACACTTGAATTACACTTTTTTAACTAATATTAAACGACAGAGTTTCTAACTTTAATACGCCTCGAAGTTATAAAAAAAATACCTTACGAAAGGATGTGGTCAAGTGATTAAGCATTTATCTGCACTAGTTTTCTCTTTGGAATCGTTAATTTGAATGGTAAAAATTTAGCTTTTTTTCAACTGTGAGTTCCGGTTTCATATACCGTAAGGCACTCTACTCTCTCTTTTATTTGACAGTAATCTTGATTGCTCACTTAGGGTGTGAATCTGGTACCCTGAAGTTTATTCCACTCGTATCTTACTACAGTAAGGACCTTAATGAAAAATAGGGTACCAGATCCCAAAGTTTGGGCGATTAAAGTCGAAGAGACTATGTCGGTACATGATGTGATTGTTACATATAGGTGTATTTCCTAATGTTGACGTATACCAATAGATATGGCGTCGTTTAAAGTTATACGAGAGGTTTGTGATTTCAAGGTGAAATAGATTTGGCAATTTTAGCTTATCACATCAAACTCAGAAGTAATTGTCTGTAATTAGGAATGCATTGCTAAACACCATGATCACACAGTATATCCGTACATTATCATTTCAGTCAACGTCTGTAATTAGGAATGCATGCTAAACACCATGATCACACAGTATATCCGTACATTATCATTTCAGTCAACGTCTGTAATTAGGAATGCATTCCTAAACTCCATTATCACACAGTATATCCGTACATTATCATTTCAGTCAACGTCTGTAATTAGGAATGCATTGCTAAACACCATTATCACTCAGTATATCCGTACATTATCATTTCATCAACGTCTGTAATTAGGAATGCATTGCTAAACACCATGATCACACAGTATATCCGTACATTATCATTTCAGTCAACGTCTGTAATTAGGAATGCATTCCTAAACTCCATTATCACACAGTATATCCGTAAATTATCATTTCGGTCAACGTCTGTAATTAGGAATGCATTGCTAAACACCATTATCACTCAGTATATCCGTACATTATCATTTCATCAACGTCTGTAATTAGGAATGCATTGCTAAACACCATGATCACACAGTATATCATGTACATTATCATTTCAGTCAACATCTGTCTGTTATGGCCAACATCAGTCCGGTCCATTAAGGACGTGATTAACAGGTGGTGAGCATTGTCTCGATTTTCTGTCTTAAAACAACACACGTTCATACATGATGTTTTGCAGAACTTTAAGAAAAACATCCATGTTTCAGAATGATATTCTACTGTGATAAGACTAGTTTATTTAATTGAGCATTTAAAGTGAAAACGTATTTTAAAAATAACCACTATTCAAATATAGTTTTCTTGTAGATTTTATAATAAAACATGGGCTTATCCCTAAGCAAGTCATTCATTATCTGATTGCAGAATCTTCTGCGTGCACATGGATATAAGAATTGCTATCAGAGATCATTTCGCTTTGATCTTCACATTATTTTTAATACGTCGTAATAGTTTTGTGGTACAGTCAATGTAAGTCGAATGACAATGTTGATTTTAGTATCCTAACTTCTACTGTTGACCTTATCATTCGATTGACATTGACCGTACAACAAACAGTATTGTGTGCAATAAAGGGAAGCTTGGAAAAAGGAACAGTAAATGATAGCTGAAAAAAATGCAACTGGAAGAACGTATTTTCAAAATAATCATTGAAACTCAGACATTTAGTAAAAACATGAGAAATAAACTGTGGAAACTATAAGTATGTGTACAATAACTGTGGAAACTATAAGTATGTGTACAATAACTCTGGAAACTATAAGTATGTGTACAATAACTGTGGAAACTATAAGTATGTGTACAATAACTGTGGAAACTATAAGTATGTGTACAATAACTGTGGAAACTATAAGTATGTGTACAATAACTGTGGAAACTATAAGTATGTGTACAATAACTATAAGTATGTGTACAATAACTATAAGTATGTGTACAATAACTATAAGTATGTGTACAATAACTGCAGCTCAATATTATTAATAAAACTTTTCGAAAGAACAGAAGTTTTATAAATAATACACAGCTGCAGTGGCGTACAAAGATGAAATGGTGCGGGCGATTATGATGGCCCGAATTTTTATCAGCTGTTTTGGCGCCCCAAAACCTCTGGGGCAGGGGGCAACCGCCCTGTCCGCCCCCCCTCCCCGTTAGTACGCTACTGCACAGCTGCATGTATATTACATATACATATAGTTCCACAATCTTATAAAGGAAATTGATTACTTAACTGCAACTGTGACGTTGGGAAATCATACATTGTTATGCAGAACTGTGATTAAAATAAAAGATATAAGACATGTAACTAAGGAGTAATACTGGTTAAAAGTTTTCAGATTTACAGTTTACAAAGAATAAGCAGAAATGTATAAATACAATTTATTAAAAAAAGAGTTCGCAGTGATGAGTTTTTGTTGGGGTTTGGCACCTTTGAACTTCTTGAATTATACCGCCATGTGCAAGGCGTGGTGGAGGTCAATGTCTCAATCCTCTGCGTTATTCACATTGATAACCATTTAGAAAGATGGAATAACCCATAAATTACTGCCGCAGATGTCATATGTAATCGATGGTAATCGGTTTCCTGGTTTCACTCATTTGTCAAGGCTATTGAAATTTCATAGTTCATGCATTCGCGCCATCTTGTAACACATGGGTACTGGCTGAGTTCTATATATTAGAGTTAAGTGATACAATCTTATGAAAAAATTATATCGAGACGAATATAAAGTTGTGGCAGTTTTACGAAGAAGAAGTGAAATAAACCATAACTTTGTAATTTATTTTAGCAAGAGTAGTTGAGATTTGGAGGGAACCTTGTAAAAGAGTAGCTGAGATTTAGAAGGGAACCTTGTAAAACGTTTTATTTATTATTCTTGTGATAACACTCTCTGAAAAAAAAAATACTGACATCACTTTTGAACAAAAGAATTGTTCTTTAAACTAGATAGTACAAATCTCTTTTTTCGAGAGTGATGGTTTATTTTAATATGTTCACAAATTTCATCACAACAGCTTAATAAGTCATGCAAACGCACTTCATGATTACAGTTCTGAAACAGATCAGTAGAGATATAAAATAAAGAATATACACTCCATTTGTTCCTTGCATACATTCAGAAAAAATGGAAATTAGATATATTTCAAAAAAAAAGACCTAGACATTTATGAGATAACAATTTAGATTCAAAACTCCAAAGGACTCTAATCAAAACAGAATGTGTCTTTCAACATGTTCACTTTTATTCACAGCATACGAATTCATTTATTTGATATTAACATAGTTTTGAAACTTGCTTGTTTATGTAACGTCATGGTAAACATAATCTATTTTGAAACGAGTGTTGATTTAAATCCAAAATATAGTATCCTGACTTTGAAGAAATACACCAATGTTTATGGGCGATAACGAAACAACGCTCATTTGAATCAAAAGATAAGATAATTCCAATATATATGAAAAATAGGACCGACGCCCTTATGTACAGCATACAATCACGCAAGCCAATGTGCTTTATTTGAAACGACTGTTGAAACTTCAAAATTTTGATCAAACTAGCGATAAAAAAGGGTAATTTGACTTTTTCCTTTTAATGTAACGATTACTCCATTATTACTCCATTATATATTCGTAGCAGAAACGTACGAATGCAGAACGATTGACTATTTAGTCTTCCCATCAAATTAAAATGTAATTTACTACAAAAATGATGTATTTTTATGTGGGGCAAAACAAATTTAAAGACAACATATGTATCTTGATGCTTCTTAGTGTGCATGAATTGTAACACACCAAACAAACAAAAAAAAAAAAAAAAAAAGTCATAATTCATTTTTGTCCTACAGAGTATAGCATGCTTAAATTTCAAATACTTTCCTTAAATCTCGGTAAAGCATAAATTGGAAGAATAAAGTAGCGGGTTAAATAAGGTTAACATTCTTGAACCATGATTTACAACTGTTTAAAAGCTGCTTTGTCATACACTGGGGGTAGTCATGACTTGAGTATACAACTGGAATAGTTCCCATGATTTTGAACATTCGAATATAATGTTTCTCGTAGTTTCAAAAGAAAAGTTAAGGGCCTTTTATAAATGTTGTGGTACGGCATAAAATCCATTAGTACATTATTGTTCAAAGGATAAAGAATAATCCTTGTTACTCGACATCATTTTTATACATACATACATACATACATACATACATACATACATACATACATACATACATACATACATACATACATACATACCATCCCAAAACCCACTAGCATGCATGCATACATATATACATGTATATATACACATACTCATCATCACTATTTTGGTTGATACCTGTAAGACACACGAGACCTTTATTTTTCTTTCTAATTTTCTTTCTTGGATTTGAAAAAAAGGAAACTCAACAAAAGTTTGTGATGCCTAGTAGACATAAACCACTGAAAATTGAGGAAGAATTTCTTTTGTATTCATGACTTCACAAGATATAATCGATTTCATGCTACCAATGTGCAAATTTAATGTCAAACAACACTGGTCGGTCAAAATCTCAATTTGTTCTCCATCCTGCTAGGTAGGTAATGTCCAATACGCATCTCTGACTAAATTGCCAAAGGTAGATTATTTGCAATTATCTGGCCATAATGAAAGTTATTAGCCATCGCAAATTGAGATTTATACTTGCAACAAGAAGTTGTTTTAATGTCTGACAGAGAAGAAGATTGTCGTATATGATTGGTTGACATCAGAAGTTTCTCACCTTGCTTGGTTTAAATAGACAAGTAAAAGACCTTAGACTGAGTTGCGAATATTGTCTGGAGTGTACACATAAGACCTTAGGAGGAGTAATAAGTTGGTCATTTCTATTGTTCAGTTTCTTTCATTTATTTCGTGACGACATAAAAATGTATTGTCTACAAATACAAAAACAAACTATGTGATTTATGATAAAAATGAATATATTTGGGAAAAGTGCTTTTTAAAATCAACATTCATGAATAAGCAACACAAATTGCACAGTTCTGTACAGTGGGAGTTCTTTAAATAAATTACCATTCATGAATAACCAACGTCATCTGCAAATTTCTGTACACTGTGTGATCTTTAATAAATCACCATTCATGAATAACCAACGTCATCTACAAATTTCTGTACACTGTGTGATCTTTAATAAATCTTTCGGTACACTGTGTGTTCTTTCTGTACACTATGTGATCTTTCTGTACACTGTGTGATCTTTCTGTACACTGTGTGATCTTTCTGTATACTGTGTGTTTTTTCTGTACACTGTGTGATCTTTATGTACACTGTGTGATCTTTCTGTACACTGTGTGATCTTTCTGTACCCTGTGTGATCTTCCTGCAAGAGATATCAGATATAGATAGTAGATTCGAACTTTAAGATAGATGCACACTTTGAAAATTGCTATGACAGTCTCCCAATTTTCATTTCTTGGTTATGTTTAACCTTTATATTTGGGTTAAACTTAAGCCTGTCTAGGAGCTAGATGGTGACAAATTTCTACAAAATTATTTCATGCGAGTAATATAGAAACTTCAAGTCCTAGATCACGTTACAATTTTCAAGTTTTTGTTAGAAAATCGCGTATAGGCAGGGATACGAACACTTTTCTGAACCACTGATATTTTTATGACCAAAAATACCATCTAATCCTTGGACCACATATTAATTTACTGATTGTGCATTCTTGGGTCTCAAAAGAAACTAATATATTCACCAAGCAGATAGAATACCCCCCACACACACACACAATGACGCATCGCTGTGTGACCAATCATATAAGGCATGTATTGCATCACACACACACACACACACACACGCACACACGCACACACGCACACATACACAATGACGCATCGCTGTGCGACCAGTCATATAAGGCATGTATTGCATCACACACACACACACACACACACACACACACACACACAATGACGGATCGCTGTGTGACCAGTCATATAAGGCATGTACACACACACACACACACACACACACACACACACACACACACACACACTTTAAACCTAATGACTCCAGTGGGAGTTAAATTTAGACGTGTAATTGAAGTGACTAATCGAGATCCGGACTGGCTTGACGTAATATCAAGGCAACAACCCTCCCAGTTAACTAAAAGAATGAGCGATCGATTCTGTCCTTGGTGGCGGTGTGGTACACCCAAGCTCCAAAGCTGAGAGGTAGATGCTTTGAGCTCTATTATTATGTAACACATAGCCAGCAATAGTGAAAAGCAAGGGGCAACAAACAAACAAAACCCACCTAGGACCACCATTACTCAATCCAGTTGTTGATCTTAATGGACAGGTTTGACTGTGATTAATGATAAACGGACGTATGCAGATTTTTTGAACATTCAGGTAAATGGATCTATCAATGCATTTTTTTGAAGAAAAACAATTTGGTGCTACTGTATTTCTCACATAATAACACCATGCAGCATGCCTAATAAATTTGACAAAATTAAATATTTGTCAAAATCGTGTACAAAAATGTGACTGACACCCGGGAGTGCAAGAAAAAGGTGTGCATATCGTTTTTAAAAAAAAAGAAGTTAATATAGTTAAATTTTGCTCACATCGAAATTAAATACTTAGTAATATATATATATATATATATATATATATATATATATATATATATATATATATATTGAAATGTCGCTTGTTAAATAAAATAGGATGAAGACCTGTATAATATAGATTAACCGATTCCAAAACAAGTTGGAAATGCAACCACTTTCAATACGCTTTCGAACTAGAAAGGTATCGAGGAGAATGTCTGACAGAATAAAAACAGAATTATCACCAAAAGAGTTAGAAATTATTTTAATAGATATTTAAATGGGTATAGATTGTATTGCATTAGCAATCAATCTTTTATGAATTTGTCAATGATATCGAACCATATTTAAAGAAAATCATTATTTGAAAGAAAATCGTCAATTTGGATTTCTGTAAGTACAGGTACACATATCAATCAAGACTTAATAAATGATTAACACAGAGGGGGGGGGGGGGGCATTTTGAGTACAGAATGTTTAACACAGAGAAAGACCAATGAACATAATGAACATGGTGAATTCGATGATGTCACTGAACGATTACTTGGCATTTTTCATATCAAATTCAGACTGAAAATAAGCGAAAATAAAAGCTAGATATTTCACAAGATCGATATTTAACATTTCGCTAAGTTAAATACAAACCACACAAAGAAAACTCATAGATAGCTTTCCCTGAACGGGTTCAGAACAAAAACAATTGTATCAATGTAAAAAAAAGAGTAGGTGCTTTTTTATGCCGTAGAATCTCTCTTAAATTCACCAAATGATCATGTAGACAGGCCATGAAAATGCAGTTTAAACTGATACAGTAATTGGTTTAATAGATATCAAGTGAAAAAAGACGATATATAGAAAATCGGGAAATGAATTTGATATATCCATAAATGTGTATGAAATATTGAAATCGGGAGACAGAGGTATAGAAAAGGAGACCTCCTACAGTAAACCTGTTAGAGTAACTGTGGCAGAGAACGTAATACACGTTGTCATATTAGTCATATTCGCTTCAAGCGATGCAACGCAATTTCAATTCGGCAGTACAAACGGACTGCAACGCAATTTCAATTCGGCAGTACAAACGGACTGCAACGCAATTTCAATTCGGCAGTACAAACGGACTGCAACGATGGAAGGTACCATTACGTTGAAATATGTTTTAAAAATCAAACTTTTTCTCATTGCTTGAATTTTGTTCTGTCGAGCAGAAAATTAATAAAGATTATGTTACAGTGTAGACAAATCGATAGATATAATGCCTGAAAAAACACAATTATAATTTAAAAATTAAAAGCATCAGTTCAAAGTTGCGTACGCTGTTTTGTTGTCATTTTGAAAGTATCATCGTACCACAAAATTGTAATGATGTTGTATAATCGTCAGATGTGTCCTGATGAATGTAAACATCTGAACAAATTCCATCCGGGTTTTGTTTGTATCTCAAGTTAATACATACATGTTATAATCCAATCGTTTCTAGAGGTATTGATTGCATTCAGATGTTTTACGACTAGTTGTGTATGATTGCAAAAATAGTGTACAACGAATTAAGGTTGAAAAGTACAAAGCCTATGATGTTCACATAGAATGACAAAAACATTGTAACACACCAAACATGCCATAACTGCGAGAAAGAAATATTTAAGACACAGTTTGTGACCACGATTACTTAACAGAGGGACTGCCAATAATGAATGTAATTTGAATTTCAGATGGCCAAATTATATCCCCTATTCATTCACAACTTGTCCGGTTATGTTTATCAAGACGCTTGTAAAAGTGGTCCACATGAAGAGGGAAAAATCATACAGATTAGCTATATTTAATTCATCAAGGATGTCATAGTTTATAGGTTCTTAAAGATTTGCAGATATCTTTCGGTTCGTGGAGCAGTCATTATAACAGCTGGCTAAACAGTAAAATATTCTGGAGAGATTACGTTGTCACAAGGCTTGCCCTTTAGGTGAAATGACATCTAAATATTTGTGAAAAACATTTACCCAATACAAGGATAACTTTGAAAGGTTTCATGACACAACTATACCACCAAAAGAGAAGTTTTACTCATCACTGAAGGATTCAAAGATATCAAGTGACGATTAACACTATGTGCATTATGTCATGTCACACTTCAGCCTTCAATCATTAGGTGATTATTACGCGAGGAAGAAGACTTGAATGTTGTGTGATATTTTTGAAGATTTTAGGAATGTATATATGGCAAACTGTCAGTTATATCCTACACACAATTGCAGCACACCTGGGTTAGCTTATGATACGAGTTTAGATATGTCAGGCGTTTCATTAGAATGTTTGACATACTGAGACATATTTCTGATGATTGAAAGTGGAGTTCGTTGCGGAATGAGTATGATACCGCTAAGGCATGCTAAAGCTAACCATGAGTTCTATGCAGACGATATATTTCAAGATGAAAAACGATGGAGAGTTCGATGGGAAAAAAACAAAATCATATATCATGTATCTGGATACCAGGTATCTTCATGCGTGGGGATGAGATAATACTGACATGTTGGGGATTTTGACATTGTTCTCCAGATATTAAAGGTGCAACACAATTTTACGTGATCTGTAATCTGATGTAATGTCAACTCATGCCCTTATCAATGACTTGGTTTCATAATCCCTTGACTTATATAAAAAACTAATCCAATGTCATACTTCAACGAATGAATTGACTAAATTATGATGCGAGTTCAAAGACACTGTGACATATTTCTGATGACTGAAAGTGGAATTCTTGGTGGAATTAGTATGATACCGCATAGGCATGCTAGAGCCAACTACAAATTATATTCTGAAGAAGATCGCAAGCTAAATAAATGATGGAGAGTTCAAGGAGACGAAACCAAAATCGTGTATCATGTATCTTGTGGCCACGAATTGTTATGGATAGCGGACAGGCCAACATATGCCAGTAAATGCATGATGGACAAATTAAATTGATGGAAGAAATTCTGATTGCATATCATAAGTAGATTAGGAGTTTCCATTACATTTCGATAATCATTTTAAGGACTTTCCCCATGTACAGAAAAAAAACCTTTATCAGACGAAATGATATATTTCCCTTGCAAAAAAAACTAGCTAATGATTACACTGGCACACAACCAACTATGCCAAACTAATGATTACAATGGCACACAACCAACTATGCCAAACTAATGATTACAATGGCACACAACCAACAATGCCAAACTAATGATAACAATGGGACACAACCAGCTAATGCAACCTAATGATTACAATGGCACACAACCAACTATGCCAAACTAGTATGTACATTGAACATATAATACAAGTATGTAACACATAAAATAAACTTAAAACTCTACGTGCAATTATGATTTAAAACTGAATAAAATTACACAGACGGATAATGTGAGAATAAGAACAAAAGCTAAATTCTGTACAGATAAGAATACATTTTTCAATTGCCAAAAAAATATGTCATTCGCCAGGAAAACAATTATTGACGAGGACTTTATGCTTGTCAGTCTTAAAAAATAAAAAGATCAAATTAACCAAACCAATTACGGTGTCTTTACCGTGCTATAAGTAAGCAAGTGACTGACGTACGAATTCTACTACAACAAGATCAAAAGAAATAAGGTGTTAGAAGTAAGCAAGTGACTGACGTACGAATTCTACTACAACAAGATCAAAAGAAATACGGTGTTAGAATGATGCTACTCATGATTGGTACAAATTAGCTGTGCGTTCGTATTGAGACAGAACCTTTTTCAGCGATATGAAAGAGAATATCAAATCTATGACACTTATGACTATCCAGAGGACAACATGTTTGGTTTACCATAAATTATGAACTAACCGGTACACCAATTAGATAGTTGTGTGGTTTAAGATCCAAACTATATTCATTCAATCGGAACAGATTTGCAAAACAAAATTTTGCTGGGATTTTTACAAAATGGGTGATAAAAAAAATTTGAACATCAATGCGTACAAATATGTTTAATTTCATAACGAGGAAAATAGCATTGTCTATTATAATGACACAATAGTTTTTTAGTTGACAACATAAATACATTACATTACGAATACGTGAGCATCCCGAAAGGAATGTATTCTTATGGTACAAACACTCTATAGCCAAAGGGAAACTCTCAACGGATTAAAGTCTGTTTCCTTTGTTTTGTTTAAAAGTCTCCACAAAATAACATGGTTTTCTTCAAACACCCGTTCAATTGCTTTTTGTCCTTGCTATAGAAGACAAGAAAAAACAATCGTGTATTTTCTCTAAAATCTTTTATTACAAACTTATTTTCAAAATGTCTACCACTAAAGGCTAGTTTCATTAGGTTAGTTACTTTCTTTTTACATCGTCAAGACGATTCCCCCAGTCATCAATTAGAAGCAAAATATCGGTTCCTTTGCATATATCTACCAGTCATGGTAAGCATTTATCCAGTGTATTCTCAGGATCTATCACAATCACCTTTTCATCCATTAGTAACCATTATCTACTTAAGTGTTTGATGCGCATAAAATTTGGACATATGATAATGATATAATCAAAATAGATTTTGTATTTAGTATCTATAAGATTTAGTACAAACATTGTTTAACTACAATTCGTCACTCCACAAATTATTATGTTATGAAATTCCTTTATGTGCATATATCCCTATGTAAAATCCACGCTATTTCTGGAAACATAAGTCAGTTTAGCTAATTGTTTTGTATGTTAACCTGATTATGAAAAGTAAAAGAAATGTACATTTTGTAAGCATCTACATTTTCTTTTCTATTGATCTGAAAGTGGATATCTCGTTGCACATTGGCTAATTGAAGACAGCTACCATATAATCAATATCGTGTGCAATTCTCGAATCAAGCCATTAAAAATAAATGTCATTGTAAAAATGTTGACACTTACGTTACTAATTCATGTGTGCCTTTGTTTTTGTTCATCAAATAAATACTTAATGACTTCTGTAAACTGATGTAATGATTGAGAACCCTGCAAATGAACCATGTTTGGCAAACCATCTATAGTGGATCATTCTGGTATGTTTTCCTCTTTGTGACGAGTTATGTATTTACTGTACGATGCTCCTGTATTATTTATCAAGGAAAAAATAATAATAGGTTGTGTTACTCAAAAACCGTTGTCGCTACACGACAACGCTTGTCCCATAGGAAAAACGCCATTTATTGTGTTAAAACAACGACCTACGGTCTTCCTCTGTGCGAAAAACTTGTAAGCAACATACACAATAATCCCCATCACAAGTGCAGTGAATATGTGTTGGTAGTTAACTTGATGATCAGAAAGTTGATAGAAATCATTAAATTTAGGTTGCCTTGGTTTTTCAAATTTTACCTTACTGTCAGAATCGTGTAAACATGTCTACCATCGTCACTATAAATGAGTACAATTCGGTTGCTCCTTATTAACACAAAAATCGGTCAGCAATACCCATCTTGGGATTAATTACTTTTTCTTATCAAACTCCTTTTTTTATTAACAATGATGATTATATCATTGTTCTAATTCTATTAAATAGGGCAATATTATTTCTCTGTGTTCCATTCAGTTTTGAATGCCTATATATTTATGTTTATTTCGGTTTTAACTGCATTGATTCTGCCACATAATGCGAGAGCCTTTTTTTTTTATCTACTTTAGTTTTTAATGCATCTGTATCCGTTATAAACTTTTTCCAAATCATTCAAATCTTTCTCATTTGTTTATTTTCTTTGTCTATTTCGTCAATATTACCTTGCAGCACACCGATATTTTTAACCAGTTCTCAGTCAGCATATTCTTTTGTACCTGTTTTAGGCATTTCAACCTCAGCGTGTAATTGTTTGTAAAATTCGGTGTTACATCTTTTATCGCTTTGATCGTATCACCTTGATTTCAGAAAAACCGTCCCTTGTTTTCATATATATAATCATTTTTTTATGTTCTTGGTCATTTTGCTTTTATCGGTTAAATCATTATTTTATGCAACTCTGAAAGTGTATTCATGTTAGCTGTTATCTTGTTCTTCAGTTCAGTAAATTTTCTACAAAATCAATCATTAGCGTTTTAATCTCTTCATCGTTCTTTTGGATTTTATTATTCAATTCTCTCTGTAACTGTTCCAGTTGAAATTGTAAAGTGTCACAGTTTTCCAGAAATGTTTATTTTTTATTTTCTCCATGTCACTTTTCATGTCATCTATCGCACTGTTTATTCACTGCTCGATTGTGTGTACAATATTATAGATGACAATTATATCAGTTAAGGTTTGCATATGTTTTTATCCTTACTGTTTGTAGGTCTTAAATAGCAGTATGTTGCATACCTAATCTGTTTAAACAATTTTGTTCCTCTCCAAAATGTTTCTTCTGTTATTAGCATTCTGTTTTTGTAGTTTTAAGATTTTGTTAGATCTATTATTACCACTCTGTTCAATAGAAGTCAATTGATTGTCTACATTTTGTCTCCATGTTTTGTAATATTTTATTAAAATGTTATCTTCCAGAGGCTTACGTATCAACTAGTGCTTGTGCAAAATTTATATTAGATGCATCACATGTTTATACTGGATATTCTAGATTGGTAATACAGATATTGTTGAAGTTTAAGTAAATTTTGACCTAGTGCGACATCTTTTTCATTTTTTTTCCTTCTTTCTTTTTGTCTATATATTTAAAGGAGAATTGCGTATCATGTCTGAAAGAAGCTCACACAGACCTCTAATCATTCTATACATGATCTATGCGATTTACTTTACATGGAAAACATAGATTATAGGCGTTCCTTGAAAACAAAATTAAGTTTTCAATCTTAATCTCTGATGCTAATATTAAAACAGTTAAAAATAACCCTTTGCTTGTAACCATCGCTTGGCCATTAACATTGTATGAAAGAAAATAACAATGACAAACATTTTGTCATGGGCAAAGACTCTAGAAAACACGAATAATAGCCATTAGTGTATTTACTGTGTCATTGATCTGCTCGAGATAAAAGAGTAGAGTTTAAGTTTTAAAAATCGACAACCTGTATCAGATTCAATTGAGACATGTATAATTCTCTGGATATTGAATCCAAACAATTTAGCGATGTAGTTGGTGATATGATCTGTGGAATTGTTACTCGGAGTGAACGGAACGTTTTAGACGTGGTTCAAACATTCAACAGCAATATTTTCTTCGTTTTCATCATATGTAGTCATACTCTCTTTGCTTTATTTACGTACATTTCGAGGTTGCAAAAAACATCAAAATTTAAACAGTCACTCTATCATTCCTCTAATTGTTGTTGTAGAAGATATTGCTTTCGAATTCATTGGAAACATTGTAATACCAGCAAGAATATCTTTTCTCTGTAATAAAATTAATAGTTTACCACAAAATGTATTTCTTTCTCAGGGAGTCTGCCTATTGCTATTGAATTATAGCTGTTCATTTTAATAGGAAAAAATTAGAAAAGCCAAAAACACAACAGCCAAGAGTTAGAGTTATTCTTTTCAACTTGTATCTTAATTTTCTGTAAGTTTCTCCAGGATCTCGTTCTCCTTAAATTCTTCTCTCGGTCTTTTTCCTGATTGTTTTTTTTTTTTTTTTTTTTAATGATTAAAATAAACTCCTCACGGTCGATTTTATTGTCATTGTCTCTGGTAGTTTTTCTTCAGTTGTCTTCGATGTTCTTCTATTTGGTGATGACAGATAATTACTATTTCATCATGTTTTAAAAGTTCGTTGTAAATCGAACAGCTTAACCCACAGGAGCACATTGCAGTTGTAGGGATTAACCAATAATTACGAGGGATCATTTATTCAGTTACTTGTTAACAATTAGCTATATATTGTGACTAAACAGACAGCAATAATAGTGATTGTGAAGGTGATGCTGATTATGATGGCAGTAGTAATAACTAATTATTAATATTGTTATTGTTATCGTCATTATTGTTATTGTTACTACTGTTGTTATTATTATAAAAAGAATAATTTATACAGGCACTGACAAGCTTATACTTCAAACGGGTCAATAAAATATTGAAATCCTTTTTCTTTTCTTTTTTTTTTCTCTTCACTGCCAGGGTAAGACGACTTGTAATAGAGGCTATTAATTCTTAGAGAAATATCCATGAGAAATATATCCATGAATAATCTTCCAATCCATAACTTGTGTATGTGCACATGTATGTATTTGCTGAACACGAAATATGGCCTTTTTTTTTTGGGGGGGGGGGGCAATTCAAAGCAAAACTGTTAAGACAACAGGAATACATTAATTCGAATTAAAATGTATTTTAAATACAGTTCAAGAGTACTATCTTGAGAGTAATAAGAATAATTCACTTCAAGTAAGTCTAACATGTAATGATCAGCTCTTTTTAAAAAATTCTTTAAATGCAAATTAAAACTGAAACAATTGATTATTCACAAGCAAAAGTAAAACAAGAAGAACAACATACTAAAAGAATTTAATCTGAAATTTTAAGTTTAAATATATCTCTTAATCAAAGAAATAATATATAGATTACATCACAAATCACTAATAAACAAACCGAATTAGAAGAAATAATATATGGATTGCATCACAAATCACTAATAAACAAACCTATTTAGAAGAAATAAGTAAAAACATATAGAAGGAGTAATGTTAAGATGAAAAGCAAGATGGAATGAATTTGGTGAAAAGAATTCAAAATACTTTCTTAACCTGGAAAAGAGAAAATACGCTAACAAAATAGTGAAGGAATTAATTTTGGATAACGGGAAAAGGTTAACAGGTCAAAATGAAATATTGAATCAGCAAAAAGATTTTTTTATGAAAACCTTTATCAAAGCCAAACTAATATTAATTTCAAAACAGGCATGCTTAAAAAAACAACTTACAATCGCAACGAAAACCTTGCATGAGAGTAAGCTGACATTTCTTGAGTGTGGTTTAACACTAAAAACATGAAAATGGGTCTGATAGCTTTGTCGAAATTTTTAAATTCTTTGGAAAGATTTGGGTGGATTTTTATATAGATCTCTAAATGTGGGATACGAAAACAAAACGTTGTCCGAATTTCGGTCTCAGGGAATTAGCACATGTCCTCCAAAAGAAGATAAAGGTAGAAGATTTGTAAGCAAATGGAGACCAATTTCATTGCTCAATGTGGACTATTAAATAGCATCAATAGTACTTCCCTCTATCATAAGTGACCCAGAAAGATTTTATGAAAGGGATATTTAGTGGTAAAAACACTAAAAGTTTATATGATTTTATGATATTACCAGTGTTTTTTATCATGACAGAGAATTGGGTCAGTATGCTGATGATGCCTTTTTACTATTGGATGGCTCTCCGGAGGCTTTTAGATCTACCGTCGAAACTCTTGAGGATTTTAAATCAGTTTACATCGCAATGTATCAGAATCTAAAGCCATTTGAATAGGAAGGGAAAAAATTTCAGGAGAAAGATACGCCCAAACATTGAAATAATTTAGTCTACTTCTTTCTTTCGACTTTTAGGAATATAATTTTCTTTGAACTTAAATGATATGTTACGGTTTCATTATTCAAAGAAGTTTAAAGAAGTCAAATATCTTCTGGATTGTTGAATAAAGAGAAATCTGTCCCTTACTGGAAAAATAACTTTGATCAAATCATTGTTATTTTGCCTAAATGTATTCATTTATTCTCAGCATTGCCTAATCGTTATATATATATATATATATATATATATATATATATATATATATATATATATATATATATATATATATATATATATATATATATATATAAAGATATGTGTGTGTGTGATGAATCGAATAAAATATTTTTGACATTTATTTGGAGTGGTAAAACCGTAATGGTAACAAGAGATACACTTATAGTCCCATCTACAGATGGTCGTCTAGACATGGTTTTGCTTTATTCTTTTACTCAATACATGAAGATCAGTTAAATTAAAACCTTATTGCAAACGAAGAAGGACTTTGGCAGAATATGGTTACAAAAAAGGAAAATTTTAGACATCCAGACATTAAAGTTAGGGGAGACAAAATTAATAGAGATTCGTAAATGCATTAGTAATAAATTTGTCGAAATGTTAACCATATCTTAGTAACATGGAAAAATAGCCGTCGTCAGTGGAAAAGTACCTGACATACAATATTCTTCATTTTGTTGATAATAATAACTTTTTTTAATACAAAATGGCGGTCAAGTAGAATAACTTATGTCAAACACCTCTTTCATACTCAAGGATCTTTAATAAATTTTAAAGCACTACGGCACAAGGCTCACAATAATAATTTCATTGAACATTTCTCAATTATTTCAAAAATATTGAATCACTGGAAAAGAGCGATTAAAAATTATATCGACAAGGGAAAGACTCTTAAGAATGTAAATTCAGAAGAAAAAAATTTCCCTTAGCAAATGAGAATGTAAAATCTGTATATAAAGATTTGGTAAATAATAAAATAAATAACCATTATGGAAAACTGGAGGTTTGTCTCAGACAATTCAGGTGCCAGATAAGTGATAAAAACTGGAAACAAATCTCTAATTTTAGCTAAGAAGTCCACCAAAGATACAAATTTAATTACATGTGAGTTTAAATTTATGCACAGAGTTATTGTAACAAATCAGTTTTTGACCAAAAAAAATCCTTGATGATGATAATTGTACCTTTTGTAAACAAGAATTCGAAAATATTGAACACTTATTTTATGATTGTTCAGTTATTGAAGATGTTTAGAAATCCTTTATTGGATGGATTAGGAATATATACCAAATATTACGATTTCCAAAAATGACAAGTTTGGTGATCTGATTACTTTTTTCATTCTGATTGTAAAATATCTAATTTATAGGTCACGCTGTGCTTCAAAAACCAATCAAAAGAAACACATTTTACAAGTTACAAACATAATGTTTTAGTCTACACAAAATGGAAAAATATTTAGGAAAGCTGTAAAATAAAACGTTTATGTTGGAGGAAAAGTTAATCTTTTTTTTAACTTCAGGAGCCAAAATTTTGGAAAATACTACAGCCAAACATGTATCTAAAAATACTACAGCCAAACATGTATCTAAAAATACTACAGCCAAACATGTATCTAAAAATACTACAGTCAAACATGTATCTAAAAATACTACAGCCAAACATGTATCTAAAAATACTACAGCCAAACATGTATCTAAAAATAATACAGCCAAACACGTATCTAAAAATAATACAGCCAAACATGTATCTAATTTTGAGTGTTGTAATTTGTCTATCATTTTCCATTCTGAGTAACACTCTATTTTTCTTGATGCTGTTAGGTCTCATGTATGTTCTTCTATCGTGTCTGACAGTCTGTGTGTGTATGTGTGTGCGAGATAGACAGACAGACAAACAGACAGAGCGACAGAGTGTTTGTATGAGATATTTTATTTTATTTGTATTCATATTTATTATTACAGACTGTGTAAATTAAGAGTCAGAACTTCTCAACAATTATGCATAATATATAACTCCCCAAACACTGTGTCAGATGGTGTTAAATGGAATTTGTAAAATCCTGACAGTCAAGTTAAAAAAAATATAAAGGAAGAATGATTCCTGATTGTCGCTAAACACTGTGTCAGATGGTGTTAATGGAAATTTGTAAAATCCTGACAGTCAAGTTTTAAAAAATATAAATGAAGAATGATTCCTGATTGTCACTAAACACTGTGTTAGATGGTGTTAAATAGAATTTGTAAAATCCTGAGAGTCAAGTTTTTAAAAATATAAATGAAGAATGATTCCTGATTGTCACTAAACACTGTGACAGATGGTGTTAAAGGAAATTTGTAAAATCCTGACAGTCAAGTTTTAAAAAATATAAAGGAAGAATGATTCCTGATTGTCAATAAACACTGTGTCAGATGCTGTTAAATGGAATTTGTAAATTCCTGACAGTCAAGTTTTAAAAAATATAAATGAAGAATGATTCCTGATTGTCACTAAACACTGTGTCAGATGGTGTTAAATGGAATTTGTAAAATCCTGACAGTCAAGTTTTAAAAATATAAATGAAGAATGATTCCTGATTGTCACTAAACACTGTGTCAGATGGTGTTACATGGAATTTGTAAAATCCTGACAGTCAAGTTTTAAAAAATATAAATGAAGAATGATTCCTGATTGTCACTTAACACTGTCTAGCTGCAGAAACACATACACGAGTTGAAGCTGTTTCCATTCCTGTCTTTAACCAATGTAAAACTTTTTATGCTATTTTATATTTCTTTCTCACACTTTTATAGTGTTAGGTCTCCATGATCATTCTTAATCTCTTTAATTTCTTGTAGACTTTGTTGCCTATCAGAAAGTATTGGATTTAAATGTGTTGCACTTAATGCCGTTTCACTCGTTTATCTAACAATACTCTATTTATTGATTTATTGAGTTAAGATTTTGTCATGTAAAATTCTATTTGATATAGGTATTCATTGGTGATGGTGACCAATTGTAAGCTTCGGTAGCTTTTTCTAAAGCATGATGGAAGCAACAGTAACATCAGAGCTTAAATGTTGCAAGATGAATTGTGTTGATGATGTTTTTTGTGTTTTGTTTGTTGGTTTTTTGTGTGTGTGTGTTTGTTTGTTTCAGTCGACATTTGTCTGCTATATATTAGCCAAAACTGCTAGCGAATGGTTGCGCAGGTTTAAATTTCTGCAAAAGCATTTAGCGATCTATTTTTGAGTTTACATTTCTTTGTACGGCATTACCAATTTTAACAGATAATAGTCCATGTGCAATCACGGAGTCGATTATGAACTGACTAAGAGAAAATGATATAATTTAATTTACAATTTGCGTAATGTCCATGTTTAATGTCCATGTTTGATGGTAGAGCTTTTGACATATTAAACAACGTCCTTAGAAGATGCTACATGTAAAGATGAGAGCAGATTTAAGTGCAGATTTATTTTTCAGTCAACATCTTATTATTTATTACATGAAAGGTACGCAAAGAGCACGCAGTTTTAATGTTATGCAAACACATATCTGGGATTAAAGATACTGACATAGCTGCATTTTGTTGCTGTCATTTCATTGATTGCTCATTGCTCAAACCGACAGCATTAACAAATGGATGCTGAAAACGTTGTGGAAAAACAGCATTACTGTTTATCCAACAATATCCAATGCTGATTATACAATTTACAATTTATTACAGCAGTTTAATTCCTATTACTGATAGATTTCAAATGCAAGTTCCGTGACAACTGAATATTCCTAATCTGTACATCTACACACTGTGAACGGTATACTGGTTTTATTTCATCCAATGGTGTAAAAAAGTATTCCCATATCAACTGAATATTCCTAATCTGTACATCTACACACTGTGAAAAGTGTACTGGTTTTTATTTCATCCAATGGTGTAAAAATTATTCCCATATCAACTGATTTGGGTAAATACTTGGTCATTCATTTATGAATGGAAGTTTTATGGATGCGTTAAAATTGTACATGGTAAAATTTTCTCGACGATAGTGCATAGTTGATTGAGTACTGAATGACATTTGAAATAAGTTCAAAATATCATCATGACTCTATCAACATCTAGGTGATTTTCATTGCCATTTATCTTGTTCAAGGTCTCGTAGACTAGCTTGTAGTCTTTTACCTTGTTTATATTTTTTCAGCTTTTATTAAATGTAGTGAAAATGAATGCCATACTTTACAATGTTATCGACTTCATTTCTTCTGTGATCTCATTTATTACCATGGTAGGACATTGTCTTCATTGTAGTCACCTTAAAACGTTTTTCATGTGTACCACTTTGTTGTTTAACTTGGGTTTTTGGATTTACTTTCTTATTTCCCGCTGGTTTCGTGATGAAAACAAATCTGCATTCTGTATATGTTTTTACTCCTTCATTTTTTAATATGCTGTTTCCCCCTAAATGTGATCTATTACTCCAATTTACTCACTCTTCTTCAGTCATCTCTAGTAGAGAGGTGTACTTTTGGTACATCATTAATTTAATGAAATAATGTTCTTTATTTACTGATTCACAACTGTTAGACGATTCATCATATACTTTAAATTTCGCAAATATATACTTTTTAGCGTTCATTATTTTTGTTTTCAACATATTTCAACTTTGTATATGTTTTCTTACATGTCATATAAAGATAACACTTTTTCATAAAACAAAACTTCCCTCTATATCCTCTCCCTTTAAGTTTTCCAGTTTGTAATCACCTAAAATTACTTGCGTGATTTAAAATATTTCCTCGGTAAAGTTAAGAAGGAAGCCCTTTGCAAATATTGTTTCTCATTTTGAAATTCTGACTGTTTCACCAATTTTGAATTTAGGATTTCCAAATGTGTTAGCTGTCAAATACCCGAATATATTGGTCCATACTTTTGATCTGTTTTCTTCCTTTAACTGGAGTAATATACATGGATGCGTGATGAGTCTTATTGTATACCTCAGTTAGCTTTGGTAAATGGGCAACTCATTTCTCCATTTTGAGTGAAATACTTCCACATTATTGTCTTCAGAGTTATATTAAACCTTTCAACTACAGATGCTTTATTTGTATAATTTTTAAAGTACGTAATATTTTCCTTTTCCAACTAATCCTTAACTTTGTGTGTTGTAAACCTCTTTTCCCTCATCCAACTGTATCTTTACAGGCATTCTCTGTTTGTCATCCCTCTTTTAAGTTTTTACTTTCTGAACCCGAACGTATTTTGAGAAGACATCTAAACTGTCAAAATGTATTGTATCCATCATTGTATTTTCGTATGCTTGCATGTCAATGTCTGCCTTCCACTGCTCATCCAAGTGACAAATTTAAACTCCTTTGCAGGATAATTGTCTTCTCATTTCCATGTGTAATGCGTAAGAAGAAAGGTCAGTTAACCAATCTTTCAATTAAGCTTTTTTTCCCCCTTCTTATTGTTCAGTTTAACTTGTCCCTACAATTGATTGAAATGTTTGTATCTCTTAAATATTTTTTTTTGGCAGTACATTTAAAACAGCATAATTGCAATTATTATGAATTGACTGTTTTTTTCTGCCATGAGACCGAATGTAAACCGTCACGCGATGCTGGTTTGGAATTATTTCACACATTGGTAAATGTTAGGGACTTTTTCGTTTCCCAGTCGGTTTTCAATGTACTTTCGGTCAAACTTTGTCTGTATAAACTACTTGCAAAAACAAAGTCTCTCGCCACGCCCCATCCCCCACCCCTCCACACACACCCGTAACTTCAGATCAAAATCTGCAAGCCCAGAAAAAATCTCCTATTAGAAGTTCAAACACGGTAGTCGCACACTTCCTCCATTACCCCAACACTCACCACTGTAGCCGAATATAGCATATGGAAGGCTTTACGAGCAACTCTACCTGCCTAAATTATTCAATTTTTCTTCGACACTGTGTTTGTGCAGAATCAAACAGCTGTTATTCAGGGTCATGGTCATTAGACGTAAGAACACGGGATTTTACTAAAAGTGGACACGACTTTGTTTTTAAATTGATTGAAATGCGTAAAAAGGAAGAACAATGAATGCCAAGTATGTAAAATAGATTTGCTAAAAAAAAATAGTTTGACCCTCATCAACTTTTGTGTTGTGGTTCTGTGCGGGCTATGTCATGACTGTGACCCTCATCAACGTTTGTGTTGTGGTTCTGTACGGGCTATGTCATGACTGTGACCCTCATAACTTTTATGTTGTGGTTCTGTATTGGCTAGGTTATCTTCGCTAAGCAAGGAAAGTGGATAAACTTAGCTTCACATGGGCGATGAACAAAGGGAATCAATGAACCTTGGCTAGCAAAGATGGGGCTTGGAATTCTGGCGCCATGTGAAGATGCTAATGAAAGAAAACTGCGTGTTACCTAAAATCAGATGTTTTCTTGATGGAATCCGCTGATTTAACGACAGAAGGAGGAAAATTGGAATTATAACATTTAAATGGTCATGATTGAGTATTTATCAAAGTGTGAATTTTACCTAACTACTCACAAAGTATGACAACTTGGTGAGTGATTAGGGAGTGATATACACTTTGATAAATGCCCAACAGTATACATTTTACCTATTCACTCACAAAGTTGACATAAAGTCCTTTAGACTTTATTTACTTTGTGAGTAATTAGGTAAAATTTACACTTCGATAAATACCCAACTATGATCATTTAATCCTATAATAAAAACATCCCGAGAATACATTCAACTTAAAAAATTGTCTTTTGGTGTTATCAGCAAGCCAACAGGACATCCATCAACAACAGGAACTTTTATTTTCAGTAATTTGCAACATTTCTTCAATCCTTGCAAACGTGTGTGTGATATATTTATCTTCCATTTTCTTTGATTGGCTTTAAAGCAGCTTATTCATATACCATGTACTGTTTTAAATCAAACACTGTTCTTCATCAATTCAATCTCTCCTTTTTGACGAATCATATTAGACCGAGTTTGTAACCTTTACGAGATCGAAATGTACTGTAAATTTAGCAGTATAAAAATGTATATATTTATCCACATCAAATACGTAATTTATTCCTTCTTCATACTTGTACATGTCATACTTAAATTAATCTTTTTTAACTTTTGAACGTAGAAAATTCGTGAAATTCACAACTAATGCTAATTTTTAGACTAGATCGAACAGTGGCCATGCGCTCGTTTAGCACCTCAGCTGTCCTTGGTTCGATGCCGCTTCCAATACGTGTAATGGCACGTGGTTGCTAATTCAAAGTGGATAGTTTTGGGAGCGTTCTCCACTTGCCTTCTCTTCAGAAAAACAATACACGCAACATCCGAGCCGTAAGAAGCATGTCTTATAAATTGCAATCAATTACTGTCCAGTCAACGTAAAACGAATACTTTTTTCAAAGAATGCTTTATTACATCAAAGAAATATTGATTAAATATTCTTTATCATTATTTATTTTACAAACATAGAAAATTATATCCTTTAAAGGTAGTGAAATAACCTATTTGCTGTTTTAAATGGTAGTATTAATACACATCATTTGCAAATTGTAATAGAAGTTGAATACATCAATGAATAAAATTACTGTAATGTCTAAAAAACAAAAACATTTAGGGATGAAAGGATCAGGTTGATTTCAATATACGTGCTCATGTGACGTACACTCCACAACCATGTGTTATAAACCGCATCTACATGTGCATATTACCAATCCAACCGCATAGATTCCGGCCACCAGTTTCACAAAACGTTGCAACTCTTATTCCTTAATATGAGAATTTTTTCAATATCTTTCATATTGCTAGGTTTCTAAGAATCAATTTTTTAAGTGAACACTCAGCAGGCATCAATAAAAGGTATAAAATACATTTAAAAATGAATTCCTCCACGTCGAGTCGTTTTTTTTTCTGAGGAAAATGTGAGGATTTGCTTATATCTGAGGATTTCCTGAACACATTCTTTAAGGATAAAACCATTCTCAGTAGTTGCCATTTTAAATTTGCAGGATTTATTTTCATTCTTTCTACTTCCATTTACATCTGACAAAAAAATGCCAACACTGCCAAAAGTATCATTAACAAGATAATAAGATGTTTTGAGAAATTTAGTGTAACCGGGGATAGATAGGCCAGCTCATATACGCTGGCTGAGCAGAGCAGGGTTTCCCTATTCATTTGAAATTACAGGTACAATAAACAACGTAGATCCTGGTCTAGCGGTGTTTCGTATAATAGAAGACACAGGTCTACGCCATTCATAGATGAATACACGTTATACAAAGGTAAATATGGTCCTGATCTGGCGATAGCAAAATTCTTAGCCTGAAATTTTTAAAAATAAGCAAATATTCATTTATTTCAATTACATGAAATAATGCGGTATTGAGAATTTTAATTTCTTGTGAGTCCAAGCTGTATTTTGCTTTAGAATAGTTTCTTTTTCTCATCATTTTACTGTTTCCAAGGTCCAGGCGAGTTCTAAACAATACATGTTACCTCGTTAGCAGAATTACTCAAAATAATAACATATATATATATATATATATATATATATATATATATATATATATATATATATATATATATATTTGTTTTACAGTTTTACATTCGAATGGGATATATTAAAAGGCCACACATTTGACTAAAATCAATTGTCCCTTCTGCGGGCGATGCATCTGAGGAATACGTGTACTGAGGACAAAAAGTCAATCATTATAATCTTCAACATCATTTATAAGTCATCAGAATGGAACAAATGTGGCAGCCAAAGCTTTCGGTCCTGCGTTAGAACTGCCTCGCGCTCTTTTCACGAGGAGAAGTGCTCCTTAGACGCATGAAAAGGAAGACACTCAGTGCTAAGAGCACAATTAAAAAGAGCACCATCACCGCAGCAACGGTGATAAATGTCGTCTTTTCGATACATGTATCCTCTCTTCCATTCATCTGTTCCGATCCGCCATTAGCTGAAAGTGAACACAGACAAAAATATGAAAAGCTTTAAACTAATGTCGGCATGTTATCGATACCACTACCACCATTACACAAATTACTACTACTATAACGACAACAACTACTAATACTACTGCTGCTACTACTACTACTTTTACTTTTATTATTATCTTCTGTCTCGGTGGTAAAATATGTGAGAGGATAACATTTTAACCTAAAACCTATACGATTTTTGTCATATTTACTCTATTATGGACTGTATCACGACACAATCAAAAATAACATCTTTACATTTCTATATGAAAAAAAACGAACCATTTGAAGAAAAAAAAACAAAACCCCCCCCCCAAAAAAACAAAAAAACAAACAAACATGTGCATGTACACGCTGCAACTTGAATAAGGTTATATTTTCTTATCGGAGATGTTGTGGAGTGATAACAACAGCGTGGTAAATGCTGTTGTTAAGATATCAAAGAATGCGCATTTCTGTGGCGTGTAAGTCAAAACTAAATTGACTTGTATTTCACTGTATCTCGCACAACAAATATGTATATATGTCTGCATGTCTGTACAATGTTTAACGGCACATCAGCACAATATTGGCTATATGGTGAAGATTAAATCTTGTTCTAAAAATGTAAAGATAAAGAATTGCAAGAAAACTGATGGAAGATAAGATATTCTAAATAAGTGTAAACATAAAGTATTACACTATAAAAGATTGAATGTAAGAAAATCCGCATATTTATAAAAAAATCACAGATGAGACAATAACAAAGGCGTTGAATCTACTTTAAAAGGAACTAAATACCCGTTCAGTCTATATTCTTTGATTTTAAAATCCACGAAACTTAACTCTTTGTGTTACTACCCGTTAAATTTACCTTCTATGATGTTTATACATGTTTAATTGACCTTCCTTTGTTAAATGCACCTTTATCAATGTTAATGTCCGTTAAATCTATATTTTGCAATGTTAATGCCCATTAAATCTATCTTCTGGTTTGTTAATATCCGTTGCATCAACCTTTTGGGATGTTACTACCGTTAAATGCACCTTCTGGGATGTTAATATCCGATAAAGCTACTATCTGATATGTTAATATCCGTTAAAACTATCTTTTCATATGGTAATACCCGTTAAATCTACCTTCTGGGATGGTAATATCTGTTAACTCTACCTTCTGGGGTGTTAATACCCGTTAAATGTATCTTCTGTGATGTTAATATACGTTAAACCTACCTTTTGGGATGTTAATGTAAATTTGTGTCGAAACTGTCTGTCCATCAGTTTTTAAAATGTCCGGATTGTCGGAAGTAGCTCGTCTCTTTCGTCCAGATGCAGCAGGAGGAGGACACTGACTTGCCGACTGTAAAAAATGAGAAAGTTGTTTGTGTGAAACATGGAGCATGTTGTCTGGGAATTGTATATCGACATCTTGTTACTTTACATACATGTCATTGGGATAATGGCAATACACGTACAAAATATGTTAATAAGCAAATAAATAAATAAATAATTCTGGTCAATTTTTATAATTTTATTAGTCAATGCAAAAATATCAAAAGAAAGCATAAATCTGCAAGAATAATTATAATGCAATAACTTCGTTAATAAATAAACGAATAAGTAAATAAATAAAAATAGGTAAATAAGGAAGTAAATATTAAAAATATATTATTTTAATTCTACAGCGAAGAGGCAGAATGTTTCTGTACGTTTATACATTTAAAGTCAAAATAAAGTATATATTTGCAAAGAATGAATCTACAATAGTTTCAAAATTCATAAACCATATCAAACGAGTTCTTTCCCCCGACTCAGAACAAAACACGAATGCATTTTTGTATTTATTAAATACCCCCTCTTTTATGCTTTCTGAATATTGTTAGCTTTACTGTATGAATGAAATTCAAAACGAATTGGAATTTATAAGAAGTTCGATTCACCGAGTCTAAAAATATCTACGCGCGGACGTCAAAGAGGACACCTAAATAGTTCGAATCTGCGTGTATAATACGGAAATACGGATTGAACAGCTGTATCGAACACCAGATCAATCATGTAAGATTAAATGGGTATTTACATCATGATGGAATGGGCAATAAAGAAACAGGTGCAGTGAATACAAACTTACATTGCATGTTGAGTCGTTAGAATTGAAACAGAACTCAACCTGACATGTAATCATCATGGTTTGAGGTCCGGGCTGCACGTGCTCCCATGTCATAGCCTCGAGACTGGCTATTTTGAAGTTTCGGTGTGGGCAGGGATCGGTTATATTGGCCGCCGTAAAGGATGTGCTGTTATTCACAGCAATTGGTAGTGCACTAGTTCCACAGCTTAAAAAAATACAATGCAACATAAACAAAGGCGAGATTAAAGTACACGAGGACCGGCATTCTACGCAAGGCCTTGCCCAGGATCGGCATTCTACACGAAGCCTTGCCCATCGCAAGCATTCACTTTGTTTTAGTAAAGAATGTTAGCTCACGCAAAGTTGTCTTAAGTGATATGTAATTATTATACAGAAGGAAAAAGTACGATGAAATCCATAATTTTGGTCATTATACCATGTATTATGGCCAAATGACTTCATATGAGCACATAAGAAACTATGAATAGTGATTTATTCTAAAAGGAGTATCTAGATTACATTACTGTAATTAAAAATAGGTAAAATATTTAATCAACTGGAACTAGAACAAAATATTTTTTAAAGTTTCCAAAACTTCACCAAATATTGACAAAGTCCAAAATGTTGATATTCAGTTTTGAATTGACCCTTTATTCATGTAGTTGTAACGTTGAGGTAACGCACCCGTAGCATCGGCGATCACAATGATTTAAATACATAACGACTATGGTATGAAGACATTTGTGCACGTGCTCCCCTGTACATTTATTGAGGTTGTTTCAAAATAGTTTTTACATTTTTTGGACTGTTATTTTTAGTGCTGTTTTAGAAACTGCGTAAAAAAAAGATTGTTGTAGTGGCAGTTTATTAAATACTTTTTACCTGTTATTTTGACCATAATGTGATAGAGGTACTCTGATAAGTTAGAATTAAATTCAATGTATTTTTTCTGCTGTGCCCATTTGAAGTCATATATCCAAATTACATGGCGTAATGACAAAAATGGGAAAATTAGCTTTAAAATAAAAATTACCTAAAATTGCTCGTAAAATGGGAGGTTCAATCCTAAGTTCATCTTCCAAAGGTCTAATTTGCTACCTACTCCAAATTTAAACGGATTGGTGACCAAGTCCGTTTTTGTATGAATTCCTACGTAATAGGACCTCGACTGAAAAGTTTGTCTGACTTTTCGCTGAAGTAGGTCCAAAACAAAGTTTTCACCAATGATTTTCTTAGAATCCACCGTTTTACCTTTGCCATGTTTTATTCAATTTGCATGAATTTATAAAATATAGTAAAACTCAAGTTTATTCAAAAAGTACTTTTTTAACAGCTCCACCGCGTAAATCAACCTTACTTATAACCTTCTTATTTATTTAACTTTCACCATTATAAGGACCACTGCTTTTGCTTCGTGTGAGTGATTGCACATTATTACATATTACAGTTTAGCTAGGTGCCCCAATTGGCCGTGTTGTCTAAGGCGCTCGCCTTTACAGACCACTCACACATTTCATCTCTGTCCGCGTGAATTCGAGTCTAGGCTCGACCAACGCGTGTATGTGAGAAAGCTTCCATGTAGCTTCCCTTGGGTCGGTGGTTCTTCCTGGGGTTTTTCCTGGTTCTTCCTCCACCAAAAATATACTGGCTGCCATGTATAGCCTATCATGTGCGGACAAATGGCCTTAAATCCCACAAAACCAAACCATACAGTTTAGTTTGTGGGAGTAAAAACTGACAAGATCCCATAAAGTCGACTTAAATATTAGAAACATTTGGCTTTGTTGATTCAAAGAGTGTTGGTTTTATTTTGCTCAAATATTTAACTTAAGTTTCAATCATCTAGAATAATAAGTGAGTAAAATTTTACCAATTTTTATGAAAATAGGAAAGATTTCCCATACAAACGAGGGCTGGCTGCGCTTCGAACAAATAAAGGAATTATCAATTAAGATGTTTAATAATATAGAAACTAATAGTCAATAGATGAATTGACTTATAGCCGATTGGTCAACTGACCTATCACCAGAGTGGAGAACACAGAGTTTACAGATGTACATAATTCATGCAATATCATTTTAATTACAAGTTTTTCTATATTTAATTATTATATGAGTTGGTATATTGTTCCTAAGATTTAATAAAATTCTATAAAAGTTTTGACCAAATTGAATTTTTTTTCAAAAATTATTATATGTCATCTGTAAAAATGAGCATACTGCAAATTAGTTCAGTCACAAATTCGTAGATTGTATCGTTGTAACGCCAGTAAGCTGAAAAAATGGGATATAATTAAAAAGGCAGTTGCATAATGAACAACACGCAACACACGAGAAAACTAACAAATCGCCTGAACAGAGATAACCACGTCCACTCATTAGCATATCACTTTCTGTAAAACTAGAGTTTTTTTATTGAAAAAATGGTATCATTTTATTAGAAATATGTTTTGGTTGGTTGAAAGTTCAAATTCCGCAAAATTTAGACTTAAATAATGAAACAGTTAAACATTTAATTTATAATTGTTATATAGTGCAAACTGTCCAGGTGTCTAACCATTTTGCAGACGTCTTCTAAACCACCAGCTTAGCAAAAAGTGTAATTTCGTAATGGGTCAGACAAGAACAGGACAGAACTTTATTGCCAACCTCAAGTCTAACGATAATCATGAGACTAAGGTGAGATTAAGCACTAATACAAATTATAAATGGCTGTGGTTTAGCGGATAAAGATGGGTAGAAAGAGAAGGATATAAAGAAAGATATTCCGATCAATATTTGAATATACAAGGAAAAATGCGATTAAAAGGTAATATACATAACTATTTTTAGTGTACATGGGAATCAGATTGATTTAAATATCAGTTCTATAAATTTACTTAATCTGCTCAGTACGACAACATTAGTGTTATTTAGCAACTCACAAAAATGTTTATGTTTTACAATTTTTTATATACTTCTTACTTATATATTGTTTCTTATTTCAGCAAAATACTGACATTGAAAAAGACAGTGAAATTCAAAACATATATCTTATAATTCATCACCTATACCTGTATCTTGTGAGGAAAATAATTCCCATTTTCTTTCAGATACATCCCAATTTTACCACTTTCCAGCTTCAGTGGGAAACATATGATTCATTGTACAGAACTTTGTTAAAAGTATTCTATATTGTTGTGGCTTACATGTTAAAAAAGGGTTCAAACTAAATATAAAACAATAAACATCTGATAAGTTCCACTTTTAAAAGAATGAACAACAACAGAATACCAAGTTTGCATATATTGATCTTTCAGTCACATTGTGAATATTTTTTTAATCAATCACAAGTGGGAAATGAGTGAGATACCCGTAAATTATTCAGATTCAAATCGCACACAATTTTTTTGAAAAACGGATGCAAAATCGCTTAACGTAATATGATACAATAATTTTGAAATATTGTATTCATTTTTCCAGTAACAAGTCAAGCTCAAAATGTAACCGTTCCAATTTTGAAAAAAAAATATATATAAAATACTCGTAGGAAACCTACCAGTCTCTTCATGCAATATATGCAGTGGGCTTTTTCTTAAAATTAAACTTTTCGCAAGAAATAATTGCAGTATTTTCAAAAAAATCCTAGATCTCACATCCATAAAAGAATATCGGTAAAACAGTATTATCGAAAAGTTTCAATCGTAAATCCATTGAGAAAAAAAAAATCTTATTCTTTTGTATAAGACAAACATGTAATTTTACAGGCTGTTCAGTGATTCTCTGATTCTATTTTTAGCCAAATAAAATGAACCATTGTGTTTGAAAGCATTTCTAAATATAAATACTGATTGACTATTTCCAAAAATGTCATACCAAAATACAAAAGAAACCGTTATTTTGCCTTGAACCAAATATAACTATTTTGTTCTTTTCAACACTGACTTTTAAACTCCTTTCTATGCAGTGTATATATATATATATATATATATATATATATATATATATATATATATATATATATATATATATATAATTCATTTAAATGTTGTTGAAGATCTTTTGAGTTATCTGTATAAATAATAGCATCATCAGCATCAAGGACAATAATTATCTTTAAGGATAACATAACTTATGTTTCCTGTTATTAAAAAAATTCACACAATTACAATATTTGCTAGTAAAAACTCTTCTAAATCATTAAGAGATTGCACAAATAAAATGGGTAAAAAATATTTTCACGTTGCCTTTATTCCACACTGACAAGCAAATAAACAGAAAAATCCACATAGCTGAATTGTATCAATTATATTTCTAACTGCATTGAGCAATTTCCCAATAACGTTATTTAGAACCAAGTTATTATTTCCCCAAAGCCGTACCCTCCATACAGTATCAAATGCCTTTTAGAAATCGACACACGCACAAAATAATTTCTTCTTTCTTGCCTTGAAAATTTATACAAGTGCACGAAGAGAACAATAATTATCAAGAGTAGAATGCCCTTTTTCTAAAACCAGACTGATTTTCTTTCTAAAATACGGGTCGTGTCTGTATTTATAAAGATGTCTTGCATTTAAAATAGAGGTAAATAATTTCTAAAACAAATCAAAAGTGAAATAAGTCAGTAGTACGAAGGAAGTTCTCTTTGCCCAGAACAAGATTAGCAACATGTAGCATCCCATTGGTTTTTGGAAGCAATTGACTGACACCTGGTGGTATGTGCGTGGAATTTGAGGATTTGTTAAATAGGATTATACTATACATTGCAATAATCATTTTCTAGCCTTACCACTAGGCGACCTAAAACTCGACTATCAAATACTGGCCACTCTTCATTTGTTTTTAATGTTAACTTCGTGTTAAATTTCAATTAATTTTTAAGATCAATGACAACAATAGCCCCTGTAGACGTATTTAGAAGTTCATTTAAATGATATTTCTGAATGTTTTGTAATTGATTAACACAAAGAATAAACAGGACACACCCGTTTGGAAAAATTAAGTTGGAAACAAAACCATAATTCAAAATACAGGTATAAAAAACCTTGATGTCCAGATTAAGGTTTAATTTATGTAAATAAATAATACTCACTAATTTTGAATGAAATAATTATTTTGAAAGGTTGGAGTTGCAGAAATTTGCTCCTTGACCCAACACGACTTTGCTTTCACTCCGAAGGTGGAGATACCCTCTGAAAATTTAAAGTATACACACGGTTAGAAAATCATCAGCAAAATCCATATCCAGTCAAATGAATTTCTGCAAACTTTCTATATACAAAGTGTAATATTTTAAGTGACGTGGCTCTCACAAAAACGGAATCAATCTATCTATCTATCTATCTATCTATCCATCCATCCATCCATCCATCCATCCATCCATCTATCTATCTATCTATCTATCTATCTATCTATCTATCTATCTATCTATCTATCTATCTATCTATCTATCTATCCACACACCCAAATATCCATCCATCTACATGTATTCATAACCACCCATGCATGCATGCATCCAACAAGCCATATATATATATATATATATATATATATATATATATATATATATATATATATATATATATATATATATATAATGCAATTAAATATCTAAAGTGATAAATTGTACCTATTCAATCCATGGAAGCGTAATGTTTATAAGAAACGCTGAGATACTGTAAAAAACTCGACTAATTCTTTCTTCTGATATATATATATATATATATATATATATATATATATATATATATATATATATATATATATATATATATATATATATATATTACAGATTAAAGTGAGTTGATGGTTTTTCCATACAAAGTGAAAGTACGCAAAGGAATAATACTAACCCGTGTAATTCCCAGATTTGGGCTGACAGGAGAATTCAAGTTGGAGATAGTAGGAGTCACCGAGATTAAGAGCGTTAGCGGCACTAACTAGGGAGTCGTTATCCACTCTTCTGACCGTCAGAGCTAAATCAGCATCGGAGGTCTTGTTCACCACATAAATATCCCTAGATAATAATAATAATAATAATAATAATAATAATAATAATAATAATAATAGTCTGTCCTGGATCTTTTGATAACAGTGGTAACATGCTCATATTGTTGTCAATCACTGACGAGAGTCATATCATTCTTCTCACGCACAATTCACTGCAAAATGTATAGTTTGTCGGTTTGTTGAAATTCAAGGTGGAATTCTATATATTCAGTACAATTTTTGTATTTGGAACAATTAATGAGTGCTTCTGTTATGCTACCGAGACTTCTACTACTGTATTACCGTATTTACAGTTTATTACAAAACATACCTAACTGCAACGCATAATGTATTGGTAGACCAGGGTCTGCCTTGTTCTATTCAAATCCTAAGTAGAACAAGCATCATATATCCAAATCTGCCGGCATATTATGTAACAGCAGTTCTTGGTCTATGTTATTCGAAGCTAGGTACGCATTTCACGCGGATACAATAAGGTACTTGAAATACACTGTTGATGTCCCTTTTACTGCTTCATATCGTCAGCTATATTCCGTCTGCTGTAGGTTTCAAAACTAGAAGCTGTGCCATTGTCTTTTTAATATTTTCTATAATTCCCATTTTTTTTTACATGACAATACTTTTCTTCCTCTCCCTTCTCACTACTAATACTACAACTAATGTAACTACTACCAGTACTACTACTAATAGTACTGCAATTACAACAAAATACTACTACTGCTGCTGCTAACACTACTACCACCACATTTTCACATTTTTGATTCATTTGTCTCCGAACCTTTCCAAATATTATTTATACTGACATCCACAATCACAACATAACCATGCATGAATAGAAATAAATACCACTTTTTGTTGCTGTTACCTTTTTTTGAGCAGGGTCGGACTGGCGCACTGGTATACCCGGAGATTTCCCTGGGTGGGAGATGCTGTCGGGTGAAGGGGGGCTTCCAAATCCTCATATAGTCGCGATTTCCCCGGGGGGAGTGGGCAGCCTTAGGCCGGCAGTCAGACTCTGCCATTGAGTTGTCTATAACGTTCAGAACCATGACTAGTACTAAAAGAAACTCACTCATCACTCTTCCCTGCCGCGTGATAGCGTGAATGTTGTATGTCATTTATAGACTATAGTCAGGTAGCACGTTCCAAAAATAAAGTCCCATGGGAATTTTGTGATGAAAGCAAGCCACTAGTCAAGATGTCTTAAGGGGACCCCAAAGAATAATACAAAAACTTCTTGTCAGTCTGTGCATCTGCTCTGGTCATGGTGATGAGTCAGTGTTGGAAACACTTGACTTCTGCATTTTCGCTTAGTATGTTATACCAACTTAACCTGAAAAATGTATCCATCTGCTCTATATGTGCTTTAGATTTCATCCAGTGTCAACTCTGCTCTGCTCAAAATATAAACTATACATCTGTGTAAATCATGTATGTTAGCTCGTGTACAATGCTGAGTGACATCTAACCTCAATATATTTCTTGAATGCTGCCGGTGAACGCTGTGGTGGTGCGAGCACACGCATCATCTAACATTAACAGCAAGAAAAGTACATAAATCAACATGAATAGTATAGACTAGATCCTTGATCCCCATAGACTTGAGGTTTGTATTGTGTTGGGTTTTCTTTTGTTAAATCTAACATTCTGTTTGCACGAACATTCTGCCGCAACGGCATTTATCTTCTACCATTATGGAGACAGCAGCTCAAGTTCAAGTGCCAGCTGCAAAAGTGACAAAGTATGGCACTAACTACTCGATCTGCATCATCTGCCAAACAGAGACAGGTGATGCACTAGAAGAGAAAGCAGGTATCCATGAGAAAGTACTGAACTTGATCAGAGAGCGTGCTCACTATGGCGACAAAGGCTATCCTAATATAAGCAGACGCGTTGGTGATGTCAATTTCCAGGATCTTGAATCAAGACGTGCTATTAAAACACAGTCCATGTGGGAATGTGCAGTAGAGCCAAGAATGATATGAAATGCGAATGGAGTCCAAGGGTACTAGACGAGAATCATGCTCCAGTAACTCATCCAGTAGTGTGGCACCTTCACTCACTCTCAGTCAGCCTCTTACAGCAATGATAAGCGCTTCTATGAAACGGAACATAATACAAAAATATCGTACACATAATTGCTGCAGGAAATGCTGGTCCATTCACCAAGGACTATGGTGAGCACTTCAACTTGGTGACAAAGCAGTCAGGCCTGGGAAGGTCAAGAAAGATCTCTGTGGACAAAGGACACTTGGCAGCAAGCTACTTGATGAATTTGTCCCAAACCGCATCAAGTCAGGGACGACCAACCTGTAAGCCCCAATAAAGAAACGTCAACCACAGACCTGGAAAAGCACAGGGAAGCAAATGAGAGTGAACACCGGAGACAAGATGGTTGAACTACAAGAAGACAGAAACCGTCTTGCTCGCATGCTGTTGATGTCTAAGCCAAGGCCAGAAATCAACCAAGAGGAAACTGTAGGGAGGCACGAGCTCTCAGCTGTGCCAAAGTCGATGTTTGCAGCTGATGGAGAAATGCTACACTGCCAAGTGAAGAGTAGTCTAATGACCAACCGTGAGAACCTGCCTTAGGAGAAGATACAGTACCTTACACAAATGAGCATGCAGAAGGACCGGGCAGAAGCAGCAATGACACAGAATACATGGCAGACTCCGGTCGTGGCAAGCCTGCTGAAATGAAGGTGGCACTTGTGGATGCAATGGCAGAAGTCCAATCATTGGAAAAGCCAGACTGCATTCAAGAACTGCAGCCAACTGACTGATCACTTCACCAACCGTATACTTGAGGGACACAGCAACGTGGATGAAGTGCGCCTCATATCTGACAGCTATGATGTTCCCATGTCATTGAAGACGGTCACCCGTGACAGGAGACAAGAAAGTAGGCCAGTAGTATCCTATCACATGACGGGTACAATAAACATTTGTAATCGGAACTGGTCAGATGCGCCCACTGAAATCCATCTATGAAGACCTTGAACCTAGGAAGGATCCACTTTGCCAGGATTCCATGCCATCAGTGGTGTCGAGAATACGGGCGGTTTTGCCGGAAATGGAAAACTAGCTTTCCGGAAGAGTTTCCAAGATGCCAGCGATGACAGCATAACTGCACTTGCAAGCCTGGGCACAGCCTCAGTGTATACTGATGAGACATTTGCTGCTATCGAGCAGCTCATTTGCAAGGTGTACCTAGCTCAAACTCAGATCTGAAAGGTGGAGAAGTTGAGGTGGTGTCTGTTTACATAGAAGCTGGCACAATCGGAACCTACACAAGATGCACTACATCAAGCAATTCTATGGGCTCACTACCAGGCCATTGTCTGGAACAATGACACCACGGCAAACCCTGAGATCCCGTCACAACAAGAATATGGCTTGAAATTAGAAGGGGAAGAGTGAGTTCCAGTCATAAACATGCAACTTCCAACACCAAAGTCTGTACTTAACTTGGTGAAGTGTGGCTGCACCAAGACGAGATACCAAGCAGCAGGGTTTAGTTGCACTGACATATGTGGCTGTTCCGACATTGGGGAGGCGTGTGACAATATGGAACAAGCGAACCCAGTGCATGAGGAGCAGGAGGAGGGAGAAGATGATGACATGTTCCAGTGACCTATCTGGCGTACTTACAAACATGGATATTGGTGGTGTGGTAGTATCACACTATTAAATATTAAATCTACGTTTTCCTATAACACTGTAACACGTATCAGCAAAGACTTAGGTGTAGATCAGTCTATAAATGTCAGAATTTAAAGCAATCAATACACAAGGTTTATATGATGAGTGAAATCAGTACTTAGATTAATTTCTTGCCAGACTGTTCCATTTCCTCGGTTTGGTTAACATATTTGATAAGTTGTAAGAACTCGATCATTGTTTTACATGAAAATCACGTTTTTGTTTCATAAACTCATGTTATGAACGCATAGCCAATGCCTGTGGTCACTTTAAGGTAATAATGGTCCACTTTATACACTTACAAATGTGTTTATCTCTTTGATCGAAATGGCTTCAGATCGATATTTTGGATTTATTTTTCAAAAATTCACAAATATATATTAATTTCTTTAATCAAGTTCTTGATGCACGGCTTACACCTGATTCCTAATTTAAATGTGTTGCCTTGTTAAAGTGAAAACAAACAAATAAAACAAATAATAACTGCAGTTTCAATCCAAAAATGTAATAAGCTACACAATACATTTGAAACTCATTTATCCAGATATACAGATGGTTTCTATAACCCGCTTTGGATAACTGAGGTTCGCAGAATGCAAACTGTTCTTTACTCACCCTATTGTAGCGTTGACCTCCTGATAGATGTTGACCGCATCAGACTGACAGCACCTTATGGTGTAGTAACAGTCGTAAAAGGAATTAAAGTCCGTGTACTGCTCTGCCTTTATTACCCAATATGCACAGTCAGCGATCTAAAATATTAATTTGTGAATAACGTTCAGAAAATGTTTTAAGACCGACAATGGAAACATGATGGCAATATGACATATATGGAGTAGATATCAACAATAGCATTATACCTACTTGCCTATCCACCTGCCATGTATTAAGGTGCCATTAAACACTAATTTGCATACATACATACATACATACATACATACATACATACATACATACATACATACATACATACATACATACATACATACATACATACATACATACATACATACGTCCAGACATGGATATAAGGTATTATCTGGCAATACAACTGCAATTTGTTACATATACGCGTCTTTTACTTAGGGTAGTATAACACTATGTAATCAGCCCAACACTTTAGCCATGGTATATTATGATACACTTCATCCGTCAGACCGTCCTTTTGTCCATAACCATAAATCCTCATAAACCGCTGGGTGGAAACTTATCAAAGTTGGTACATAGGTTGCCCATGTGATGTCCATCTGCAAGAAGGATACAATTTTTAGGCCCTTGCCCGGATCAGTTTCTGAAGGGAGCGCTGGAGATGGTGGTACGGCGGACATGTCATAAGAAACGTGGAGATTTGCGATTGAAAAGCGTCAACTTCTATCTCCATCTCCATGGGCCCTAATTTCACCAACTATACATAAGACAGGACTTAAATTTAAGTCTAGAAACCGTCGATCTAATTGGTTGAAATTCAAGTCCAACAAAAATCTGCCTAATCAGATGACTTAAGTCTTGACTTAACTGTAAGACGTGTTGCTAAAACGGGCCAGGTTTTACTGATCGAAGTTCAAATATGGCCCAATACGTAGAATAGTACAAAGTGTTACTCGTATGAAAAACCTGAATTTAAAATAAAAAATGTGTACCAGCATCCTGAACGTATTTGCTATTTTGGTTTATTGTGTATTTACCGGAATATAAGTAACAAATAAACATGAAAGCAATACTTGGAAGCAAGAGAAAGTGTAGATAGACACAGTGACAAATTTATGATTTTGCCGCTCCTAAGCACCGTCCAGTTGCCATCCCCCACCCCCACCTACGCCCAAGACAAAGTCTTACAACCAGAGCCTTTAAATACTTCACGCATTTAAATAATGGCAAATGTAACTAGAGCTGAGGGGTGGGTGTTTTTTTTGACAAAATTAATACAATTTTGATAACAAAGCCCGAGTTGTATACTTTAAAATCTGCCGCCCCTGCATTTTGCCTCCCTAGGAAGCTGCATGGGAAATCAGCCACTGTTTAGATAAGTAACAGGTAGGTAGTGGTTAGACAAGTACCAGATAGGTAGTGGTTCATTTGTATTAAATTAATATTTCGTAGACCTTGAAGATTTTTTCCTGCTACATTTTAGAACTTAGAAGACAGGTGACCACTAATGGAGGTGATTTCTGAAAAGTTTGACTTGACTTACACCGTCGTATTTGCCGCCACAAATACTAGGCCCTGCATTCGCTGTGACTGGAATGCTATCATAGAGAGTCCAGTTTGCGCCGCTATCACCTGCTACTGTTACACAAACCGTCTGATTGACTTCGTCACGTGATGTATTAAAGGTGCTGTTCATCATTGCAACTAATCTATTGACAGGATCTCCACCCGTTTTTAACCGGAATTCCATAAGAAGTACTTTTGGAACAGCCGTATTGTTGAGTTTACACAGATACTCCGCTGGTGGAAAAAAAATGGACAGGGTTGACTCTAGCATAAAATGTCTTAAAGTTTTATAGTCAGAGTGCTGATACGTGGCTATTGATGCAAATAAAAAGATTCCTTATTAGAATCTAGTGAATTCATTAAAAAAACGCTTTATATTTTTTTAACAGTTATCACCATAAATAAACGATCCTTTAAGAGATATAATTAAATCTGAAATTTGTGAATCGATTTGATTACTAGAAATAAGTTAAACGAAAACCCTGGACCTTTAATCTCTCATTTTCACGTGTAGATAATGAGCGGTGGAATTTATCTTTACATCATGCCTGCCTATGACTCAAAAATAAATTATTATCAGCGTTACAATAACATATTAACTCATTTTAAACTTCTGCGATTTTCTTTTCTTCACAGGTGGAAGCAACTCACCTGAAGAACAGCTATTACATTGTTAACAAATAGAGCTAGCTATGCATAGCTTGGATGCTCCCAGGTGTGTAACTCTCATTTGATGACAGCGAGGAAGACAGCAGGGCGTGCATTACTAAGAACGATATTCAAAAAGCCCACTGCCTTAAAAATTACATATGGTGCTCAGAGTAGATTCATATAATCAGAATTTAAAATACTTATATATGGAGCTTTGAATAAAAATATCCTTAAAGTTTAAAGATTCTAACATTAATCTAATCGAAATTAAGAATACTTGAATTATCAGATTTGAACTTGAGCCCATAAAGTTTTGAGAATATGGTACCAGAACTTGTTAACTGAGTAGATATTGAAGCATTCTCCTCAAATTTATTCCAGCACTTATTTCTTGTGTACATAATACAAGTGTACAATAAACAGCTATTTAAATATTTATAACGAAAAAAAAAAAGGGAGTAGTTAAAGATTCGAATTTCTTTATTTTCGTCTTGTTTACATTTCTAATTACTTGTATGTCTCTGGTATTATTGGCAGAGCGTGCCATATCGTATTGCTCCTCGAGTTCAAGAAACATGGATTGTACACTATATGCTATACTAAATTTCTGCTATTGGGTAAGTCCCTGAATGTTATGCCACGGTGTGAAATACCAACTTCATAAATAATATATAGATGTTATATGAAAGAATATATTATTCCAAATGATATCAGCTTTACCTGAAGCAGTATCTTGTTATATGCTTACCTTGTTGTAGTCTGGGGCCGATGGCATTCTATAATAATAATAATAATAATAATAATAATAATAATAATAATAATAATAATAATAATAATTTAACAACAACAACAACGATAGCAATAATAAAACAACAATAGGGTTTACGCTAATTCACACCGTACACTAAAAGCAATTATTGTTGACGGCTAGGTTACTAGGGAAACTGCTTCGGATTGAAGAACGTGAGAAGAGGTACAATAGCACGAGCAGAAACAATTACCAACGATTTACCAACTACTGTCGATTCGGACTGAGCACAGTAGCGGCTGCCTTTGTGAAATTACTATGAATAAGCCCGGATTCTGGTTCTTGCCCCATATTCTAGCCGGGGTTCGAGGCGCCCGGGGGCAATGTTGTTTAGTGGCGTTCCCACTTTGCCACAGACAACACCAGTTTGTATGTCAGTTGCCAACCTCCAACCTCCCCCCATCTACGCCCCAGTTACAGCTATAAAAAAAGCTCCTGACGCCGCCCCCCTCTCGCCCACCGCCCGGGGGCAATTGCTTCCCCCCCCTCCGACCCCCACTGATTCTAGCCTCGAGAATGATCTTTCCACAACAAAATCAAAATCCCATAAAAGTGGTCGCATGCCACCCATCTGAGACAATGAAAGAATTAGTACCAAGCCTTCCCTCACAATATCTTTTTTTGCCTAAAATGTTGTCCATTTCTGTCTCTATGCCACTAATAAAGGAACATGAAACGAGAACTGTTGGTGTAATAGCCAGACATTAAGAAACTGAGAAAATCGATATCTCCTTGAAATTAAGAACATTCCTGGAGTTCTGGACTACTAGTATATGGTATATGAACTTGAGTAAAACGTGAAACTGACGAACCTTGCTGCTATAGGAAAACAGTGTTTTAAGGTCAATCCGAATCGGTAGTAAGGTTGATGTAACAAATATAAGAACGAGAACATCATCATCATCATCATCTTTATCATCATCAGCATCATCATCATCATCATCATTATCATCATCATCATCATCATCATAATAATGATAAGAAGAAGTAAATAATAATACCAGATGCCATAAAATAGCAATACTATCAACACAGATAACAATAACACCAACTTGCACCTGGGTCAGCAGCTGATATTAATGATGCCCGGGTATTCTGACTCATCGGAAGAAGAAAAATAAATGATTTTCAAATGTCGTTACCTAAAATTCAAATAATATATGCAATATTGTCATCTCTTACACCTCTGGACTATGGAAATTTAACTACAGCCATAACATTAGAACTTCAGAAATCTTCACGGTAAACTTTTATCCAATTTCTCAATATCTGCATCAAAGAATCCACCTTCTCAAGCTGTTTTCCCAAACAAATAAATAAATAGCAGAGTGCCATGTCCGTCCTGTTCGAATGTTCCAAATATCTAATTAGTAGCTAAAACATAAAAAGGTTATTGCGACCTGTTTTTGACAGCTATGAATAGTGCTTCTAAAGATGGTTGTTTCAACGCAGTTAGTGCGAATGCACCGACCAAAATTCAGCTGAATTCAAACGTTGTTTATAGTCACTTCTGCTTGAACATTGTGATACGATGACCTACTTTAGGTTGTGGTTATTAGTGCCTTTTAACATTAATAACTTTATTGCAAAATTATTTGTAAATCTGTGTCATACCAATGTTGAAGAAGATGAGCAGGATGCTGTATTAATATGTTATGTATATAATAATGTGAATCCATAAAAACTTACCACAAATGCCCCGTGTAGGGTAAGAAGTACAAAAGCTGCGGCAAGACTAAGTCCAAACACCATCTGTCATAGAAATAATACTACTACTACTACTACTACTACTACTACTAATAATAATAGTGAGATGAGGATAAGAAAAATGAAAATTATCATGATCTTAAGACACACACACACACATATATATATATATATATATATATATATATATATATATATATATAGAGAGAGAGAGAGAGAGAGAGAGAGAGAGAGAGAGAGAGAGAGAGAGAGCGAGAGAGAGAGAGAGAGAGAGAATTACAAATATACACAATACAGAGCGGGAAGTGCTATCCCTGGATCTTACAGGAGAATGCTTAATAACATTAACATACTTTTTTATACGAATAAATAATATTATCATACAGATTAGAGAATTTTAATTCGTACTCTACGAAGACTCGAACCCTGGTCCGCTAATTACGGCACCCATCGACCTACCCGTAAGCACCAACCCCTTATACCATCTCGACCATGCACACGTCACCAAAAAACGATGCTACAAAGTTGGTGGTATAGGTATCCGTGCGTAGCAGACACACTCGCATGTCGACCGAGTAATTAATTCTCATCTAAGTACAAAGTCATACATGATTCCTACGACATAAATCAAGGTATATAGAGGTTATTACAGAGATTTACAAATATACACCAAACAGAACGGAAAGTGCTGTCCATGGATCTTTCAAGGGAATGCTTGATAATATGAACAGAATTTTTAAATAATAATAAATACTATTATCATACAGGTTAGAGAATTTTAATTATTCAGTGTGTTTTAAGCTGGTGAATATTCTGCAACATAAATATGAATAGATAAGCAATAATGGAAATTAAACTGACTACCCAACTACAATAAAATATCCTTCTTCCTGTTAACCAAAACCGAAATAAAATTTATGGAGTAATTGTTCTTCAGTCCATCAACATAAGTCAACTATTATTGAATTTAGTAGAAAAATTACTTTCTATGCCAAAGTATTCAAACACTAAAATTTTGAGTACTGCAATCACTGCCAGTATGTATAGTTGTATACTTTCTGAGAACATACATCAATCAACATGCCAACTCCGCCATCGACTAATCCCTTATTTTTTACATGTATTTAAAATATGATATGTGACATAAAGTGCTTCAGATTTAACTGAGCACACACACGCACGAACACACACACATGCACGCATACACACACACTACATATCTTTCCCGTATTAGCTTTACAGTTAAGATGAAAAGTGGGTACAAAAATACGATCAAAGAAAATATGATTAATTTTCCAAATCAACATTTTGCTACAAGTTGGTCATATACTGGTTCTGTTTGATAAACTTGTAACTCCATTATCAACCTACGGAGCTGAAGTGTGCGGACTTGCACAGGCTAACTCAATTGAAAGCGTACAATTGCATTTTATATAAAAAAAAAACATTATTTCATGTAAAACAACGGACACAATATATATGGTGAATCTGATAGAACGTCATGTACTACTTGTAAAATACTTTATGACTATTACATACTGGTTGAAAATTATTCAGTTCAATAAAAGGAAATATTGTTAGTAATATTTGAATCATCCAGCAGAATTAGTCCACCATGGTCAAACATTTATAATCTAGTTTAAGTTTCTATGAAGTTTGGATTTACCAAGGTGTAGGTGATACAACTTATTTCTTCAATTGGAAGAAAAAAATGCTTAATTAAAGACGGCGAATATAATTTTCTTCTTGGTTGTACTTTATCTTCTGAACTCAGAAAGAAACCAAAAAAAAAAAAAAAACGCACATTCCCAAGTAGTACTGGAGAAGCCTAAAGATGTTTAAATAATTGGATTTAATTAAAAAGTTTTAGAATATCTCTAGCAAGGAAGCTAAGTATTTTTTTTCTGTACAACTTTTTTGATATGAAATGCTATGTAATCTCGTTATATGTTTGAAATCATGATAAATAGCCTTAAATAATGTATACAATACATGAATTTATAATTACACGTATTAGATACACAATTACAAGAGAGAGAGAGAGAGAGAGAGAGAGAGAGAGAGAGAGAGAGAGAGAGAGAGAGAGAGAGAGAGAGAGAGAGAGAGAGAGATGATACCTTGATTTATCTTGGGGAAAGCGATGTGACACACGTTTTAGAAGACTGTCGTGGAATTTAGTAGAAGAACGAAGAAACTTTATCTGAAGAACGAGAAACTTTATCGTCCAGCGTTTTACAAAAGGTAACACCCTGTGTTAGAGCAATATGTATTGCCTCTAATGTCGGGGTGGATCCATATTTGAACCACCCTAACTGAGTATGTATATATACACTCAACCCTAAACTCCGCCTCCTTTCCAGCAAAAAAAAAACAAAAAAGGAAAAATATTATGCTTTTGAAATCACAAAACCACCGAGCGTGACGTACCCATGACAACTATCAAAAACATCTATGTCTTTTGCATAGTACCCATAGACCTGGATAACGATGTCAAGATTAAACATGGATGTTGCTACGAAAATTTCAAAGAAATCAATTTAGTCAAAATTCATCAATAAAAACCCCTTTACAAGGGGCGTTAACCTGTCTAAATTATCGACACACCTCTTCTTCAGCCCAAATGGATTTTTCTCAGTATAAAAAGGTAGAAAACCTTTATGCGCATTTTAAAAGAACGAACAGAGAATTTTTAAATATTAGAATATTTAAATTATTATTGGAGATTGTTGCAAATTTGAAACTCGTCCGGTTTCTATCCGGTTTAGGACTGAGCAGTCGTCAGTATATGCATTTATATATTTACTGGCTATCGTCTGACAACTGCCGGAGTCTTGTTTTTGACTGCCTGCTACCTGAGACTGCAACCAGACGCCACCCATTCGTCCGTTTGGACCTGTTGGTTGTATCTCTCCCTCAAATTCCCATCAACTTAAGACATAGTCTGCAGAAATGTAGCAGGTGTCATTATTTCAAGTTGTAAATTGCTAATTGCTATTGTTGCTTATTTTCAACGTAATTTTAGTATTGAGTGACCTAGACATAGAATACGATAATATTCATCCGACGATGAATATTGTATACGTTTTGGGAGACTAGTTACTCAGTGCTGAATAAACGAATAATGATGCTTCTTTTTGCTACATACAAAAATCAACATTAATTGAAACAAAATATGAATCGAGATTCCGAGCAACGTAGTATTGCTTCCTTTGCACATATAAGAATGTGCACGTGCCTTATTGCCAGAAATCTCCAAGGTGATAAGCGATATCAGCATACACATGACGTCATAAGAAGTCAGTCAGCTGCGTTTGCTACTGATGTTCCGTCTTTCCATATTACAAACCTTATTATGGGTTAACATCGATATGTATGTTGTCCTTGAACCACGAACGTGTAGCCTATCTTTCTCATCTAACGGCATCTAAATATGTTTTCATCTTGTCCACCCAGGTTACAAAATTTGCTTTACATACACTGTATTGTTTACCATAGCGACGTGTGTGTGTGTGTGTGTGTGTGTATGTGTGTGTATGTGTGTGTGTGCTACAGTATGCATATATGTATGCATATTGTTTAACGGCACATCATCACAATAATGGTTAAATAGTAGAGACTAAATGTTATTTTCTAAAAATGCAAAGAAAACCCCCAAATTACTAGGTAGATAAACCCTTCAAAATAAAGGTAAACACGAAGTTTAAAATAAAAAGTAAAGATGTTGCAATTTTTACAAGGTATATAAAATAAAAGATAACGGTAACAAAATTAAAATCCGCGATATATGGGGTCACAATCTACATATAAAACCGCATTCTTTTAAAACTTCAAGGACTTGCGCTGGTGGTACATCATCATTAAAGTTTATTAATTTAGTATACAATACAAATTTTAACAAAATATGTCTCAGAGAGTGGAAATATGTGTCACAGAAACATTTATAATAACGTACGCAGTGTTTTCATTTCAAAATTGTCATCCCCTACTTTTGACGTATTATTTTTAATGATGTGATTGGAATCGTTAATTAGAAATGAGGACACACACATACGCACACACACACACACACACACACACACACTTATCTTATGTAGTTCATGTATTTTAATGTACATAATGTGAATACTGTAATATTATTATTATTATTATTATTATTATTATTATTATTATTATTTATCTAATTATCTATCAACACGCGATAGATGGACCTGTTTGTGTGTACGTATAAAAGCATATGCATAAACGTTTGTATTTTATGTGTGTCTGTATGTTGGTGTTAACGTACAGTTTATACGTTTATGAATGTATGTATGTATGTATGTATGTATGTATGTATGTATGTATGTATGTATGTATGTATGTATGTATGTATGTATGTATGTATGTATGTATGTATGTATGCATGTATGTATATATGTATGCAGTGGTGTACTGGCCATTGGGCATACCGGGACGAATCCCGGTGGGTCGCCGAAAAAAAAATCCGTTTTTACCGGTGTTTTACTGGTGTGAGCAAAACCCCGGGCCTGTCCCGGCAGACCGCCTCATCGGTGGGCCGGTGGGCCGTCAAAAAAAATCAGTTTTTACCGGTGTTTTACTGGTGTGAGCAAAACCCCGGGCCTGTCCCGACAGATAAGTCCAGGGCCGAGTTGCTTACCCAGTACACTCCTGTATGTATGTATATATGTATTATGTATGTGCTCGTCTATCGTAGAATTCGGAAGTATTAAAGACGCAGAAGGTGTCAGATTTGAGTTTTTAGCAATAACGATTTAAAAAACTATGTAAACAATCCTTGTCTTGTATATCTTTTTCTGCTTTATGATCTGAAATCGTTCTCGGCACCATTCTATAATTTGTTTTTCCGTTTGAATCATTCTGGCTACCGGCTGGTAATTTTGCAACACGATAGATCCGCTTAGCGAACCACGAAAGTTACAACGCCCTTCCATTATAATCTTTAAGCATATTTTATCGGTAATCCCTCAATTTGCAATCCCTCGATTACGGCAATCAAATATTGAAACTTCTTAAGTAAGAATATAATTTAGAGCTATACACGTAGACAACTATACGCTGGCACATCCGGGATCTCAAATTTTGGTTATTCCACTTGAAGTTAGTGTGTTCACATTCGTCATGTTGCATACATTAATAGCACTCATGCCCGAAAAATGCCCATCCATTAAAAAGCGTAAACTTTTATCGCTGTTACTCATATACTGATTTATATTGCAAGCAATACAAAAAATAGATATGAGAGAGTCTGAATTACAGTAAATTAATGTAACATTGGGTATTTGTTAGGCATGGTTGACATTAACTCGTCTTCTTTTAAAAAAAACGTGTGTCGTTGACGGTCTGTATTTCCCTAATGCCCAGAATTTTGTCAACGGATGCTCATTTTCAAGGTGAGAAGTAGGCTATTGAATCTATATTGTAATTGTTTTAATGAACCCTCATGAAATCCGTATAATTTCAATACTTCCAATTTCGCATTTTTCTACGATACATTTTGTTATGAATAAAGCATTAAATAGTTATTTGATTGCCCATCATCTCCATCTCGTTTACTTCTTCTTCTTCAATTAAAAAAAATTTTTTTTTAAAAAAAAATTTCAACAAGATCCTAATTCGCTCATACCGGAAGTGTTAGAATGAGAATGTATCCAGTGTGGACAATCGCAGTGAGTTTCTGGCAAATGCAAACAAAACCATTGACAAAGATTGATAGAGTGATTGGTGTTGATCGGCACATCAGCACATGAGAGACTTTTTGGTGCCAAGAAAATAGGTTTGGTTTGGTGTTTTACGACACAGCAACACAAGAAGCTTATTCAGTATCGAGGCATTTTGGAGTAAAGTACCTTGTTCGAAGACACATCATAGTAACATACTTGGGCTTATTAAATGGTAGGATTCGGACCTGCAACATCTTGGTCACGAGCATGGAACGCTAACAACTAAGCCACTGCGGCTATGCAACAGTTTGGTTACGAGCATGGAACGCTAACAACTAAGCCACCGCGGCTATGCAACAGTTTGGTTACGAGCATGGAACGCTAACAACTAAGCCACCGAGGCTATGCAACAGTTTGGTTACGAGCATGGAACGCTAACAACTAAGCCACCGAGGCTATGCAACAGTTTGGTTACGAGCATGGAACGCTAACAACTAAGCCACCGCGGCTATGCAACAGTTTGGTCACGAGCATGGAACGCTAACAACTAAGCCACCGCGGCTATTGCCTCCATTAGTCGCGAAACATATTCGAATCTGCAGTTGGAAAAGGAAACGAGAGTAAAGTGACTAGCCCTGAGACACAATATGGTAGTAGACCCAGGCATACATACAGTCGATCTTTCTCATTATCTGTGTTTATCTCCATGCATACAGTCGCTCTTTCTCCCTATCTGTGTCTATCGACATGCATACAGTCGCTCTTTCTCCCTATCTGTGTCTATCGACATGCATATGGTCGCTCTTTTCCCCTGTCAGTATATGCGGCCCTCTCCACAGATGATTCACATTGTCAATCAACCGTGCCTCCATTTAAAGATATTATCAGTTCAGATAAGGACTGGTGCGCAATCCGCTGCGTAGACTCGGGTGGTGAAGAAAATTAACTAGGTACGCATGGGTGCTTAAAAATTCTTGGCAGCTAATGCTGTAACAGTAACGATAAGCCGGTGAACGATTTTGAACTACAAATCATAAAAAAAAAGTATTTGAACCCAAAGCCTTCACTCTTTAATATGGGTTTGAAAAATTTGCCAAGTTATAATTTCATGATATGCCACCTCCAGACATTTAACTATAGCAAAATATCAATGCCATGTTCTTTTTGATCTTAATTTTCTAAAGCAGGTCAATCAGGTTTTTTTTTTCATTCAATACCTTAGCATATATATATATATATATATATATATATATATATATATATATATATATATATATATATATATATATATATATATATATATATATAACGAATAAATACTATTATCATGCATCTTAGAGAATTTTAATTCGTACTCAACAAAGATTCAAACCCAGGTCTGAGGGTTACGGCACACATCGCCTTGCCTATAAGCACCAACTCCTATACCATCTCGACAGTGCACACATCACCAAAAAATTATGCTACAAAGTCGGTGGTATAGACATCCGTACGTAGCAGACACACCCAGATGTCGACCCAGTAATTAATTCTCATCCAAGTACACAGTCATTTCGGATTCCTACGACAGAAATCAAGGTATATAGAGGTTATTATAGAGAATTATAAATTGTTAATATTTATATTTATAATTCACTCACTCTCTCTCTCTCTCTCTCTCTCTCTCTCTCTCTCTCTCTCTATATATATATATATATATATATATATATATATATACATATAGAGAGAGAATTACACACACATATCTATATATATATATATATATATATATATATATATATCTGTCTATCTTTCTATCTCTCTCTCTCTCTCTCTCTCTCTGTCTCTCTCTCTCTCTCTCTCTCTCTCTCTCTATATATATATATATATATATATATATATATATATATATATATATATATATATATGGATGCAGATATAAATACGATGGAATCTATCTCAAGGGTCCCGCACATTGTTTAATGTAAAAAGATGATAAATAACAAGTCTGAAAAGATACACATAAAATGGAAGGTTGGAAACGGCGTGGGGATAACAAGCTGCAGATGAATGATGATAAAACTGAAGCCATTCTGATCACAACGCAGAGACTTTCTCATTCACATCCTTTACCTCAAACAATAAGTATCAGCAACACCAACATTAAATTCACACAGTCAGTACGAAACCTAGGTGTTACTCTCGACAGTACTCTCTCATTACACCAACATGCCATGAACATATGCAAGGTTGCATATCTGGAGCTGAGATGTATCAGCTCCATTCGCAGTTTTCTTCAAGGTGATGCCACAAACACACTTGTGTATTCCTTGGTACTCTCTAGACTGGACTATTGTAATTCACTTTTATCTGGTTCGTCTCAGTATCTCCTACAGAAACTTCAAAAGTTCAAAACACAGCTGCTCGGATCATCCTTAGAGTACCAAGAACTTAGCACTCCTCCCCCCTGCTATGTACCCTCCATTGGTTACCTGTTCGCTCCAGAATCAAACACAAAATCGTTCTCTATGCTACTTTTCGCTGACTGCCTTTAGTCCAAAATACATATCGGACCTCAACCGCGTGTAGACCCCTTTAAGATACTTAAGCTCCTCTTCCGACACTCGTATTCTCATTATTCCCGCTATCTAAATGAAGTCCTATGGACAACGTTCTTTTGAGTAGCAGGTCCCAGCTATTTAGAACGAAATGCCCGTTGAACTTATACAGAATGACACTGTGATCTCATCCAAGAGTGCATTTAAAACTCACCTATTTCGACTGTAAGAACAGACTTAAGATTTAGCAATGTTTCCTTAGCTTAATTATTTTCGGCATGTTTTTTGTTTGTAATTTCATGGTGTTTGTTTTTTGTAATCGTGTCCATATATATGTCTTTATGTGAAAACTAATATTGTAAAACGATTAGAGCTTCTAATGATTAAGTGCTGTACTAAGTCCTCATTATTATTATTATTATTATTATTATTATTATTATTATTATTATTATTATTATTATTATTATTATCATTATTATTATTATTATTATTATTATTATTATTATTATTATCATTATTATTATTATTATTATTATCATTATCATTATTATTATTATTATTATTATTATTATTATTATTATTATCATTATTTAAATGTTCAGAATAATTGTGCGCTGTAAAAAAAAATTTTTAATGTTTTTTTATTAGTGAACAGTACGCCAGTGCATCCTCGCAATGTACTTCCCATACACCCCTACACACTTTCTCAGTCTGATTATCCAATTATTTAATGCCATTTTGAATTGACTTTTTGGTACAGTGTTCATACACTGGAAAACTGCGCTTTCAACTGCATGGCGGCTTTCAGATCGACTGCCTCTCGGTGAATCTTTGATAACAGGATTCCGCCAAAAATCCCTTGGAGCTAAATCAAAGCTGTGCTCCTTCAGGAAGTCTGTCACGACAGTGGATTTGTGCACCGGTGTGTTTTCAAGGAATGGATGGATACGTCGGGTACCGGTACGCAGACGGGTGGTTCGTTAGTGTTCCACAACTTTTGGCAACACTTTATAATCATAACAATGTCCAGTGACACTAACAGAGTCAGGTAACCTGGACGACCGGGTCTTTTGTATCGAAAAATAATGCGTATAAAATTCTCCTAACGGTCCAACTACGTCGAGTGATTTGTGGTCTTTGCTGATTTTCTTCGATCCAAACTTTATAATTTTCTCGTGTGTCGGGTTCAAAAAAGTAAATCCATGTTTCATTACCTGCGACAATCTCATTCAAACGTCTCTGGTCACTCTTTTCATATTTGGCGAGTAGCTGTTTAGCAATTTCAACCCTAGACTGCTTTTGATCAGCCGTCAACAAATGCGGGATCCATCTTGCGAAAAACTTTCTGAGCTTCATGTGGTTCTTCAGTGTATTAAAAACAGCTGACGAATTAATGCTTGTGATAATAGAAATATCTTCCACTGTGTATCGAGCATCCTCATCAATTGCCCACTTCACGACAGCCACTTTCGTCACACCAATCGCAGACAACAGTCTTCCAGAACGTGAGTCATCTTCCATGGATTCGCGACCATCTTTAAAACGACGAAACCACCTCAAGATTGTAGGATATAGCAGAGAATTACATCCATAAACTTTATTCAAGTCGGCCTTGATATCTGTCGAACAGTACGCTAAGAGCTCCCCGATTTTACGGTATTCTCTTTGCGCAGTTGCAGAATTGTTCTCTTTCTCTGACATTTTTACATCACTGACATTTACCTATGTTATGTCACACACATACATCTGAAGGTGTCCGGTGTGCTGCATTTGCAGCTGTAAATAATTTCATCGAACGTTATTTTGTCTATCTATTAGCATTAAATGTATTGACAGGTTCAAATGAACAAAAAAGGTATGACAAAATATTCAGAACTTTTCAACTACCACTCGTATGTGTGGTTGTGTGTGTGTATGTGCATGTGTGTGTGTGTGTGCGCGCAATTCGCAGGAAAACTCGTGCATATTGACCTTTATTTTCAAATCCTTCTCCGAATTGTGAAGTACAAATAATTATCGCTTGTTAGAACGAATCTTGCTAGAAAGAACTTCCCGCTATAACGAATGCCCACCTTGGACTCTAATAATAATGTAACAAGATGGGAGTCTCAAATCAGCTAGTTTATAAGTTCAAATCAAGACCGAGCGAAGGAAAACATTGTCAAACACACTGCGAGTGTTTGGCCTGAGGTCGTTGTTTCGCCTGTATCTCCAAGGATCTAACGACAACAGTCGTTGTCATTAAAGGGTTGTAAAAATGCGGTAATATCTCATTTGATTTTCCTCGAATCAAAATACGGACCACACATCCACGAGACTCTAATTTTACACTTGTATGTTGTTGTTGTTTTATCTTTGTTTTGTTTGCAGTGGCGGGGCGATGGGGGGGGGGGGGGTCGGGGGGTAACGAGGGGTTATTGTGCACCCACTGGCGCCAGGCGAAGGGGGGCGCCGCTGGGAGCTTTCTTTTTTTGATGCAGCTAAAAGTTTCATAGTATTTCACCTCACCTTGGTGTAACGGGGGCTTAAATGGGGTTGGGGGAGGGGGTTCGGAAGAAGATGGAGGTTGGCAACTGTTCTCTGTGGCAAAGTAGGGGCGTCACTAAAGAACAATGCCCCCGGGCGCCTCGGTATGGAAGCCACTGAAGAACATTGCACCCGGGCTCCTCGAACCCTCGCGACCGTTTGTTTTACTTCACATTGGTATGATTTAGCAGTATGCAAGTCTAAGCCGTACATCGGTATTTTTTTGACACGTACCACGCAAAAGGACTCAAACCTTTCATGCACTGAATTATTACTATCTGTAATTACTAAACACTTTTAGGTGAGAATGTCCCAAACATCCTTATATTTAGAAATTTTACAGGGGCCATGTCAAGCAACTAATCCATACTACCATAAAGTACCGTCAATACGGTTCAGTATCACGCATGCAACTAACTGACTAATTACTCGGTTTGAGAAATATCTTCCCAACACCTATGTCACATAATCAAAGAAATAATCAATACAATCTGTATAAACTGTAAAAACAGACGTAAATATAAATGCCACATAATCAATACAATCTGTATAAACTGTAAAAACAGAAGTAAATATAAATCCCACATAACCCAGATTGGTTTCAATACTATATACGTTGTGCATAATGCACACCAGCACAATGCTTAGGGCTTAACGTCAACGCCATTTAGATTGGGTGTATGTTCGTTATAGAAGGTTCAGTGGTGCCTGGGTTACAGTCCGGTCAATTTTGTTAAAGTTTTAGATCGACGTCGAAATCGCCACAATCTAAATAGGGTGCCATTAATTAATGATATATATATATATTTGCGACGGATTATCAGCTGGGGAATAAAAAGAAAAGAATATATTGGCAAAGCAAACATATATCGACGACTGTACCCAGGTTAGGGTTAAGTGCAATACATGTACACGTATAAAATGCTGCTTTATGACGCACATCTCGCTAAAACGAATAATTTCAAGTGACAGTAAATTGTTCAAGATACAGCAAAGGACTACTGTAGACTGAAAGGTTAGGGTATGTATTATTGAATAAAAGGGACACATGAATTAAAATATAAGCACAGAAATTGTAACTTAGAATGCTATAAATAAGTGTTTTGGAAGATGGGTTGACTGTAAAATTAGCATGTATTAACACACATTATTTTATATCAATTCATTGCGGAGATGTTTATTGACAATTCTATACTTTTAATCGCTTTCCAATCATACCTTCGTAGTGCAACATATATAACTTCTGTCACAAGGCGGATGTTTAGTAAAACAATATTATTAGTAGTGTACATGTGAGAACATTTGGACCAATTATATTTTGTGTGTGTATTTAAATCCCGAGGATATTGAAACTCAGAATGCAAAAGAAAATATAGAGAATATCACTACATCGTGTATGTTGAAGACCATTAAAATTACTAGACCACTGTGACCGAACCCCCCCCCCCCCCCAGTAAATACAGTGTCAGTAGTCAGTGGCGGCGCGAGGGTTCGAGGCGCCCGGGGGGCAATGTTTTTTAGTGGTTCTTTACTTTGCCATAGAGAACAGTTTTTATGTCAGTTGCCAACCTCCACCCCCCTCATCTACCCCCAATTACAGCTGCAAAGTAAAAAGCTCTCGACGGCGTCCTCCCCCCTCGCCTGGCGCCTAAGGGCAATTGCCACCCTCCCGACCGCCCCCCTCACTCCCTCCTCCACTGTCAGTAGTAGGTAAATACAGTGTCAGTAGTAGGCAAAAGGCGAATTCTAACAAATAAGTAGGTAAATACGCTGTCAGTAGTTGGTAAAACGCCCATTTTTAACAATTAGGTAGGTAAATACAGTGTCAGTAGTACATAAAATTAGTAGGTCAAATTACAATTAGGTATGTAAATACACTGTCAGTAGTTGGTAAAACGCCCATTTTTAACAATTATGTAGGTAAATACAGTGTCAGTAGTACATACAATTAGTAGGTCAAATTACAATTAGGTATGTAAATACACTGTCAGTAGTTGGTAAAACGTCCATTTTTAACAATTAGGTAGGTAAATACAGTGTCAGTAGTACATACAATTGGTAGGTCAAATTACAATATATTAGGTAAATACAGTGTCAGTAGTAGGTAAAATGACCATTCTAACATTTAGATAGGTAAATAGAGTGTCAGTATTAGGTAAAAGGCCCATTCTAACATTTAGATAGGTAAATTCAGTGTCAGTAGTAGGTTGAAGGCCCATTCTAACATTTAGATAGGTAAATACAGTGTCAGTAGTAGACAAAAAGGCGAATTCTAACAAATAAGTAGGTAAATACACAGTCAGTACATGGTAAAACGCCCATTTTTAACAATTAGGTAGGTAAATACAGTGTCAGTAGTACATAAAATTAGTAGGTCAAATTACAATTAGGTATGTAAATACAGTGTCAGTAGTAGGTAAAAGGACCATTCTAACAATTATGTAGGTAAATGCAGTGTCAGTAGTAGGCAAAAGGCGCATTCTAACAATTAGGTAGGTAAATACAATGTCAGTCGTAGGTTATAGGCCCATTATAACAATTGGGTAGGTAAATACAGTGTCAGTAGTAGATAAAAGGCCCATTCTATCAATTAGGTAGGTAAATACACTGTCAGTAGTACATAAAAGTAGTAGGTAAAATTACAATTAGGTATGTAAATACAGTGTCAGTAGTAGGTAAAAAACCCATTCTAACAATTAGGTAGGTAAATACAATGTCAGTAGTAGATAAAAGGCCCATTCTAACAATTAGGTAGGTAAATACAGTGTCAGTAGTAGATAAAAGGCCCATTCTAACAATTAGGTAGGTAAATACAATGTCAGTAGTAGATAAAAGGCCCATTCTAACAATTAGGTAGGTAAATACAGTGTCAGTAGTAGATAAAAGGCCCATTCTAACAATTAGGTAGGTAAATACAATGTCAGTAGTAGATAAAAGGCCCATTCTAACAATTAGGTAGGTAAATACAGTGTCAGTAGTAGGCAAAAGGCCCATTCTAACAATTAGGTAGGTAAATACACTGTCAGTAGTAAGTAAAAGGCCCATTCTAACAATTAGGTAGGTAAATACAGTGTCAGTAGTAGGTAAAAGGCCCATTCTAACAATTAGGTAGGTAAATACAGTGTCAGTAGTAGGCAAAAGAACCATTCTAACAATTTATGTTTTTGTGATCTTATTGTAAGTTTTTTTACTTGTTATTTCTTTTCCATAAAATAAAATATATTTATACAACTCATGTGTTAAATTTGATTTTAATATACCACATGATACGCCTTTTGAGATTTTAATATTATTATTATTATTATTATATAAAAATAGAATTGAATACATTTTTGCTTTAAATCCAATAAATTCAGTCATCATTTTACCATTTGTCTCATATTTAAATTTACCACACACATTACAGTTTTTTGTACTCCATTGAAAATGATCATGTGGATATTCTGAAAAAGATGTATATCTTTTTTATATTTTCATATACATAATCTATAAATAACTCCAGTATTAATGAGTCTGCAGTAGTATACAACAGTATATTTTGGCACAATATATTACTTTAAAAAAAATTATAATAAAAGTTATACATTAATAATTTGTACAGACAGAGTATAGCACTGCCAGTGTAAATTGTTTTTTTTACTTAGAATTTTTTGTGGTGATTTTATCGTATTTATACCAACAAAATCGTCATTGAATATTTTATTGTTCGTGCTGAAAATGCTTCCTTAATAAATTTCTTATTCTATCTGTTTCTTCTGTTCATCGTAATTGTACATCAACTCTATTTTTAAATTTTTCATTGTCTTACCAAAAACAGCGTTATTTATTAGTTTATATAAATTAGATTCATAATCACTTCCTGGTTGTTTTGATTCACTTCTTAGTTTTATATTATGATTAATATATGATTTCATCCGTGGTTTTTGTTTGAATTTGAATTTTCTGTAAACTGTTATGAGTTTGAATCCTAGCTGCACATATAATTTTAGTATTCTGTAATGCAGAACATAATTTTGTTTATTCATTAAATTAGGTACGAATTTTTTTTCTCTGCCAATTTCTTTTTTATTTTTACTTGAAGAACTCTTTTGATAACCTGATAACCAATCATCCTTTGCTTTGATAGCTTCAGGTGCTAATGGATAATCACTATATGCATCATGTAATTCTTTTGGATATTTCAGATTAACTTCTTAAAAGTATCATGTAGGGTTATCATCAGCAGTATTTAATATTTCATCAATGTTATTTTTTTTTCTTTCTGGATCAATCCACTTCAAATCTTTATATGAAAGAAGTTGTGTCATTGACCAGGAATATTACGCGTTTGCATCAAGGTATAAATTATATGAAGATGAATTTGTTTTATCATAATCGGGCATTTATTTATTATTTCCATTTGCATATCCTTTTCCTGAAACCATTGATAAATCACCTCTGATTGATTTTTCAAAAATAAATGTTTATCAATATGAGTAATAAGTTCAAGGTTTGATTCTGTATTTTATTTTTAAAAAAACAATAAAATGAAATTGATGTACTGCTTATATAATAACTACTAAAATGGATCTAGCTTATAGTATTTAATGATAACTTCTCGAAAACGCTTGAACATATCAGCAAAAATTAATACATCAGTTTCTAAATATAAATCATGATAATCGCCTCGATTTTTCCAGCCAAATTAATTTCAAACCAATTTACCATGAGCATAATCTTTATCAGATACGCTTTCTTTTTATGGTTGACTAAAAAAAAATTTCTCGGGTGTTTTTGTTTCTCTAATTTGTTCAAAGCTATCTATACATTCACATGGGTAAATACCTACCTTTCGTAATAATGAAAACTCATAATTGTTTTTTAAATTGCAAACAGTTTGGCTATCTTAAAATAATAATCTTTCATGACTCTACTTATAATTCAAGTACACCCATAATAAACTGCATACTATCAATTACTTTTAACTGTCCAACAGAAAAAGTAATATAAAATTAGTACTATCAATTAATAAAATAGCTCATTTAAAAGATGTTACGCGACAAGTAAATAATTTGAAAATAGATGTTGGCAGGCTTCCCTCACCCCCCACAAAAAACAACAACCCCCCCCCAAAAAAAAAAAAAACAACAAAAAAACAACAAAACAAAACAGCAAGGCCAGTAAGAGTAACTTTCAGCGACACAGGCGACCAGGAAATATTTAGTTTCTTGTACCAGGCTCAGAATTCGCTTGGCCACAAACCGCCGCTCTATCTTATTTTGTTGCAGCGGCACAAGAACTAAATCTTGCTCACCTATTTAGGATTGCTGGTACTCGTTCAGCTTTGTTTAAGTCTCATCACGTTTTGTAAATATTCTATGTTAACAGTATTTTTCGTATCGCTTGAACGGACAATTAGAGATCATACTATATCATATATCATGGTGTGGAAGACGCATCCCAAATACGATAACTACGAAGCAAATAATCTTGGAGCGGTCAGGCATGTCAAACATAAGCGCGTTCTTGGAAACTTGAATAATAGTGGCTACAGGTTAATTGGCGTCTCTAGCACTGACACACAAAAAAAAAAAAATTGTGCGCACGCAGAATCATATTCGAATATCATCATTCTCTGATATCAAACGGCTATGTCATAGATCATATTAACGGGAACAAAACGGACAACAGAATAGAAAATCTGGAGTTAGTTACCCAGGGGGAAAATTTTAAAAGAGGTCATGCTGGTGATGGCAGCAGCTTTGGAGAAGCACGACCAGTTACTGCAAAAAATACAGAAAGCGGAGAGCAAATATATTTGCTATTGATGAAAAACGCAGGAAAAGCGCTTGGAACTTGCTCTAAATCTGTTCATGACTGATGCAATGGCAGAACAAGATCAGCTGATTCAAAAGTTGATAATATCAGATTCTCATTTAGCTTACATTGAATCAAATCAACTATGATCCTGTAAATAATTTTTAGTAGTAGCTTGTTGTTAATTTTTGTTTGCCTAGATCTGGCACAACTCATCAAAAATATCTGGCACGGGTATGTCAGGTACTGGTTCTAAGATATCTTCTCCCTTGTTTCGAAAGTGACCTTGAACTCTTGTGCTGATGCCGTCGCCTAAAATATATCTCTTGTCGTCATAACCTGAAAGTCCAATTTTGTTAAGCACCACAATATGCATAATGTGGTTTTCAGATCGGACTGTATTCATGGTTGCGTACTGTGCTTTGCCAGAGAGAGCATCAAAGTATTTGTCACGTGTTATAACATTTTTTACAACGCACTTCTTGATTCCCTTTGGTTGTTTTTCTGACCGTAGCGCGATAACCTCCTTAATCTCAGCAACATGCTCTTCCTTGAACTTGCCAACATCTTTTATATTGGTCTTATCATGAAAATTACTGAGTTTGCTATCTTTTTCAGGATAATCTCAAAAGTAGAAATGCTCTTTTATCGCAAACATGTTCTCGTACACATCATCTGTCCTATAGCATAACGAGTCCGTGTCAGTAAGCAGCAGCTTGGCTTGGTTGCCGTTGTTCTTTTTGGTTATGCCGTAGTGAAAATTAAACATGTGGTACTTTAATAGGTCAAGTACAGCAAAACTGACGTATATAGACTTGTTGAGTTTTACATGCGTTTTCTTTTTATGGGTCGCAACTAAGTTTCATCAAATATCTTCATGCTTACAAATGCTGGATCGGCCACTAGCTTGTCGCGTCTGGTTACATCATTGACAATTTCGATATTAACTCTGCCCTTGACATTTTCCATGCACTTGCCAAAGATCTGGTAGTTCATTACCTTGAAAAAATCTTCTCAAATTTAATTTTTGTTGCAGCTCCCTTTGCCGTGTTGAAATCAATATATGGTTCTAGCCAGGCTTCTTGTTTGAAACTTAAAACTCTTTGTATTTGAATTAGATTTAATCCTAGGTCTAGGCACTGCTGCAGGTTTCTATAGTGGATAACGTAGCGATACTTGTCATTAAGATTTGGAATTAGCGTTGGAACCTTGAAATTGCCAACTCCTAGTTTTTCTTTAAGATTTAGAGAGTAAGCACTCAACATAGAATCTTCAACAGTCATGCTCTCTGGCGCCAATGGGTAATCATTATGTTCATCATGTAATTTAGCAGGGTACTCGAGATCTACATCAAGAACGTAACCTGTGTCATCATCGCTGCGTAATAATTTTTCTGTAATTTTTTCTGGGGTCATCCACTGGAACTCGCCAACAGGTAGCTTCTGCTTCATAACATAATAGTAAAAATTATATTGTCCAGATATGCAATATGTTTTGTTTCTTTTTCTGGATCATAGCCAGGTAGATATTTGCTATTACCTACAGAATGTCTGTTCATAATTACTGAAATTTCGCCACGTATCCCTTCTCAAAGAAATTATGCATATCAACATCTGCCAGCAGCTCCAGATTAACTTGAGTCATTTTGAGAGCAGCATCCCAGGAAAAACCTGGGCAAGAGTAGTATGTGGCAGGATCTAGTTTGTATTATGACAAGCAGTGATCTCTAAAATATATTTCTTCTTTCATTGATAAGTAATATGTTACTCATTCATTGTTCAAATCTATTTTCTTCTGATGTTACACGCATTGTGACTGATGATATTTGGTACGTCTTATTCACTGGTAAATAAACTAACTCACTTTGTCGTATATTTAATAGAGTACCTGCGGTACTATTTGATGTAAATAAAAACAATGCATCAGAATTGATTCCATTGATATATGATCCTGTAACTAAACTGCAACGTATTAACAAAGACTTAATATATGTTATATGTACAATTTATCACCAGTATTGATTTTTTTGGTCTAATATCCTAGAATTATAACCCTAAATATTACGTATACTGTTTGATATTGTAAAATCAACCTTGTAATTATCTGCAAATGTTATCTTACATCGTAGTGTGTTGTAGTCTGGTCAATTACTACGTTATTTCCATTTCCAAGTAAGTTTTGTATTACTTGATTTATATTTATGACTTATATGAACCTGGTGGTTTAATTAATTAATTTCATTTATTACTATCATGATATCTGAAAGTATTATTCACTGATGTGATATTAAACCAACTGTACCAAATTTATGAACTGGTGAGTGATATTTTATATTGTAAATATTCAAAGCAACAGGGGATGAAAACCCTACTCTTAATTTAAAAAAAAAAATCTATATACTTATTATTTTTGTGCAAATAATTTTTAAAATAATGATATAGGTATATTATATAATGAGTTATAATACAAAACGATATGAAATATGTTTTATTGAAGAAATGCTTATACCAAACAAAAATATGCTATTTTTGTTTTGTTAATGATGATTTAAAAAAAAACCCAAGATGATAATTTAGAAGGAAAATGTGGCCGGAAACCTAATATAAAATTATTTAATTTTGGTTATATATGCATAAATTGTGCATCTTACCGTGGCTATGTTAAAGATAAAAAACTTTTCAATTATTGCGATGATTGCAAACAATATTATAAAAAAGTGTTTATCATAACAAATATTACATTGCTAAATTATCATTTAATTACGAAATAATTAATAAAAACTAGATTTATCACAAAACTATGAGTTTAACATAATTATTAAATATGTATTATAAAGTGGTTAAGCTTATCCAGACTGAATTTCCAAGAAAAAAACGCTTAAGTCTGTTTATCTATTCCAAAAATTAGTTGATATCTTTAAAATTCCTATTAAAACAAAACTTTTTAAATCAAAGAAAGTAATAGAACAATATTATTTACACAAGAAAAATAAAACAAACAAAATAATCTTACATTGAGCTGAATGAAAGTGTGAGAACAAAACGAACAAATGATATTGAGACATACTCCTTCACACTAAAGAATAACAGAACGTCCGCTAAATACAGGGACAATCTCAGGAAAAGAACAACAGTAAAAGAATGTGCAGATGCAAAAGCCCTATTCAAATGCCAGAGAGATCTATCATTTGTTAGGAGAACAATTATTGACGATAATCGAACCAATTTACGATGGATTTACGGTTTTAGAGTATCCAAATGGTTGATGTGCAAAGTTTGCTACAAGTTGGAAAACAAATACGGCTATAACATGAGACTGCTAATGGCTGATATTGATTCTTTTTGCTTCCTTGACACAAAAAACGTTTACAATGACGTGAAAGACAGTGTCAAGTTCTATGAAAAATAATGACTATCTAAAGGATAACATATTTAGTTTACAAATGAATAAGAAAGTGTCTGAACTTTCCAAGGATAAGCTCAGTGGTGTTCCAATTAGAGATTTCTGTGTCTTAAGATCAAAACTTTATTCCTTTAGAACTGCTAAAGATGAAAAGTAAGTTTGGCAAGGAATCAAACAATATGCGATCAGAAATGAATTAAAATTCGAAAAGTAAAAAAAATATTGTTTAATCTCAAGGAAAATTACAAAGAATGAATTTAGGTAGATCATATAATCATGAGATATAGCATAACCATGAAAAAAGTAGCATTTCGTGTGTATCACGACAAGTTGTTTTTCCGTTGATAATGTAAACACATTACCTTACAAACACGTAGCAACATTGTATTAAAAAGAAAATTTAAGTCTCAATAATATTGCTTCGTTTGTTCCGCTTCAAGGTATCTACAATTCCTCATTGTAACTCATCTGTGTGAGATCATTTTCAGTAAATGTAGACTCCATTGTTCTTTTGTCCTTAACGTAAAACACAACAAAATATCGTTTACTCTCTCTAAAATCTTTCATTACAGAGTTTTATTTTTGTACAATCCAATATCTACCACTAAAAGCTAGTTTTGGTTAGGTTAGTTGCTTTCGTGTTTTCATCGTCAGGATTGCTACTGTCATTAATCATAAAACAAACTATCGGCTCATTGACAGATATCAACCAGTACCTCTAACCACTTATCCCATGTATCCTCTGGATTTATAATTATCATCTTGTCATCCTTGAGTAACCATTTGCTATCCTAAGTCGCGCTGAACAGAAAAATTGCACAGAGAATGACGATGTAGTTAAAAAATGTTGTATTCGGTGTCAACATAGCCTTTCCACATTTAGTCACTCCACAAATTATCATGTTGCGAGGCTCTTTCAAATACACGTATGCATGTATAAAACCTAACTGATTTTAGCCCATTGGTGTAGATGTTTACCTAAGCATCAGACACAAATAAATGTAAACTTTGTGAGTATCCTCATTTTCTTTTGTATTTATTTGAAAACGATAAGTTGTTAAATGATACCTAATTTACGAGCACAACCATGCAATATATTGCACTTCTCAAATTAAGACAGACACAATAATTGTCAGAGTAAAACTTTTTTAACAATTAAGTTATTAATTTATGTGTGCTTTTCTTGTTCATGAAATATATATACTTAGTGGCTTCTATTGTCTTAGTTGGAAAACGATATTTGGCTTATCTTCTATAGCTTCTTTGATTTTGTGCATTTGCTGAATTGAAAAGCTTTTCTGGATAAATTTTTCCACCTTTTTGTACAATGTCAACAGACCCTTTAGTCTCTCTCTCTCTCTCTCTCTCTCTCGCTCTTAATTTAGTCATAAAGAAAGCAATTTAATTTCTGAATTTGTTGTTAACTGATTGCACAATTGATTTCGGAGTAATCGTATTGTACTGCAGACAGATGTTGTTTATTTCTATTTCGTAGTCTTGGTTACCATCTTTTACTACTTCAGAGGCTTTGCAAGTGTTATGATAATATAAATTAGTGTGGAAGGGCAGAAGAATACAGTGGACAATGATATGTTAGTATTTGAAAGTCAAGTGGTATACGAAAAAATACCTTACTGTCTTAATGTATCATTTATAATGCATTGTTCAATCCTATTTGCAATAACCGAAACAGGTAACCACAAATCTTTGTATGTCATGAAGATGTTTGTAGTCATGCCACTCCAAAAGATAATCGCTTTCCACAAGCATTCTATCTAAGTTGGTTAGCACTGCATTGTGAGCATCTTCTTTTACCTTCATATCAACGAGACGTAAAACATACCTGACACAATCAGTATGTTTGGAGTCTTAGCTTTGGAATTGCTATTCTTATAGTTTCTTCAGTTTTAATTCTGCTCGGTTTATATGTGATGCAATTATGTATTCAATTGAGGTTTTTAACTCTTTGCGGTATCTTTACATGCTTGTTAGGAATTATATATTTATAGGATGTTACCATTTTGTTATTTATTGTCTTAAAAAGCACGCATGCATTCTGCACTATTACCTACAAGAGAGTTTAAGACTTTTAACGAAATTTATAAAAAAAATAAAGACATAAAACCCAGTACAAGTGCTATGAATATGAACTCGTATTGATTTGATCATTAGAAGGTTGAAAGAAATAATTAAATTGAGGTTCTCTTGCTTCTCTGGGTGTGAAGATGCCTTTGGGTGAGTTCAAGCGTATAGAGCAAAAGCATCATGCAGGTTATTTAAAGTCTGTATCACAAAATCCTGATCTCTCAATCTTTCATGCATGTAATCAAGTGTCTTTCCTGTCCGCAGTTTTTTTCCAAGGTCAGTCTTAGACTTTGTAGTGGTAACCAATGTTATCAACTCTGTAGATGTTGTGCTCTGCAGCGGTTGTTCTTCGATCGGCAGCTGCATTTGCTTCACTGTTCTATGTTGAACTGTTTAATTTTTATAGTACATTTTTCTTTAGCTTGCTTTTCAGAATATAAATGGAATACTTTGGCGCATTAGTACTAATTCACTGTTTTCAGAAGGGAAGTATGCATGAGAACAGCCTTTTTCCATGCGACAAGGGCACAAGAATGGTTTTATTTTACATAACGTTTATTGAGTAGCAATTGGAGCCATGTAAGAGTCAGTTTTCTATCAGGTAGTTTAATGTGAACTTGGTAAAAGAAACTGGAATTATTAGTTTTGCAACTTGTTCAACATCCATGGTAGATGGTGGACCAATTGTAAACATCGGAGCTTTTCTAAAAGCATGCAGCAGTCAGCATTAAGTGCACAGCTTAATGTTGCATGGTGAATTTTATTGATGTTTTTTGGTTCGGTTGACATCTCTCTGAGAGCAAAATATGTACTATGCATTAGCCAAAACAAAATTTTAAAAAATAGTTAGCAATAAATATTTGATTGTGCCTTTGTTTGTATTGTGTTAACAATTTCGATTGGCATAACCCCATGTGTGACAAGGTAGTAAATTATGAACTCAATACGCGAAAATGGATTAATTAGTTTTGCAATATCTCCATTATCTATGTCTGATGGTGTACTTATTGAGATTTTAAACAACATCATCAAAAGTGTCATGCATGCAACTGTGGGAGCAGATTTAAGAGCTACACGTTAAGCAGAGTTGATAATGTGTTTTGTTTCACTCAACGTTTGTTTATAGTCAAACACCGTTGTATTTATTAACTGAAAAATCATAGAGATTTAGGTATCTGTTTGAAAGATATAGACATTCTGTTATTCTCTTGGTGTACTTTACAACTGTTCATTGTTAAATACAACATCGTTTATCATTACAATTAAACCGTTATACCACCACTTATGCAAAATAGATCATAATGTTCGCACTTGTATCATTTCATTCATGTAGAGCGATTGCATCGTCTTTTAATGTTGTGCTTTGCACAGTTTTAAACGTTTTAGAGTCTTTCTGTTCTTTCTTTATAGGTTCAGCTTTGGCTTCTTCAAATTCCTGTGAACGTTTTCAGAGTCATCTACCAAGTTACATTCTACGTGGATCCCTTGGATTTTGAGAAGGAACCTGTTCAGGTTCTTTGCTGACATTAGTCTTCTTCCTTTTTGTCTTGTTTACCTTTCATTTATTTGTACTGAACGTGTTACATTTAAATCAACATGATTTCAAATTGATTAAAAGATTACATGTAAGCTGATTTACGCTTTCACTTATAAAAATAAAAATGTGGATTTTAACACATGCTATATATGTAGAGAGGTATGAGATATAATTTAGTTTTGTCATAAACAATATAAATGCAGACCTTGCCAAAATAATATATGAATACGTGGCATAGATAAAACACGGAACACCAAATAAAAAATTAAAAGCAATGGATAGATGAAACTAAAGGATATTTTCAGAAATGCAGAGAAGAAAACAGATAAAACCATAAGAAATACCATCTACAAAGATACTACAATGACGAAAGCCATTAAATATTTAACTTAGCAAAAGTGACAATGTTTGAAGCACTAAAGCAAAACATCCAATCAGATAACACACTGAGAATGTTAGGTGTTCCCTCTATTGAATTCGTTCGAAGGTGGCCACATTATACAAGGCCTGAAGGTGCTAGTGATGCCGATCCAAATATAGATAGCGTCATTCAATGCTCCTCTTCTAATTTGTCTGATCAGGAGCAACAAAGAAAATGTTTTCACATGTGAAACAAAATACAAGATAGCCAGTGGAACCAGATTAAAATGATAAAATTCCTTCGAGGCAGGAGAAAGACGAGCACATTAAAAACGTTGGATCTATTCAAGATTCCTAAATTTATCTTTTATCAAATTTTCAACAGTATTGTCGGATCCATTTTCTATGAGATCTTCCATTGTATTATAGACATAAACTACTGTAAAAACAACTATTGTAACAATTGTGGTTAAAAGCATAAATGCATCAACAGCAAAGTAACCAGAGCACTTTTATCAAGAATTATTTCCAGCCTTCTTTTCTATTCCTTTACTTTTTTTCGTTGCCTTTTTTTGATAATTATGTTTGAATGTTATCACACTTGCACTTATAGAAAGTCCCAACATGAATGATGCAAATCCAGTGATGGATCTAATTCCGTTAGATATCGTGTAATCATCTTCAAGTTCATTATGTGAACTGTCATAGTTTTCGATTCCAAGAAATTTGCTATCAAATATTCAGTATAAATTACAGCATCAGAGAACGACTAAGGAATTTTAGCAGCATTAACGTTGACAAACATTGCATATATCTTCATCATTTGTTTTTCGTCTCATTTTTTTCTAATTCTTTTTCAGTTTAATTGTTGCCAGTTATTCCGCATGAAATTGCTACATTTAATTCCTGTTTGTAATTTTCAGTTTCTGTGCAAATAGAATTATTACAAGTCTTGTCTCGGACAAATCACAATTCTCTCTCCAGTTATGGAACGCCTTGTCTACGACACGACTTTTGTCCATTTCCTCGCTATTTATATACCCACAAAGTGACCGAGAGTGGTGGTGATGGTTGTGACTATTCTTCTGAAATTTTTTTGCAGAAAGATGGTATAGTAGATACACAAGTTCGAATGGAAACTGAAGATAGTATAAATCATGCTAATAAATTTCAACAGCAAAGTATCCAACGTTTTGATGATATCACACAATATTTGCAAATTTTAGACTTTCACGCTAAGTTCTCGACTGTTACAATGACAACATAAAGGAATGTCTTAGGGTTAATGAAGTTCAACACAAATTGGAACAAAACAACCTTAAAATAAAAACCACTTTATTTTGTGAAACAAGATGGCAGGACAGTTCAAATCGCAAGGTAAGGCGACAGTAAAACAATATCATCTAGTACTATAACAGGTTTGGGTGGAAGTTGTTGTTCGTTACTATAAGTGGGACAAAGCAATGTGATAAATGGGTGCTACCTATCAAGGAGGAGATGCAACTTAAATATTCGCATGTGTCATCGTGCTAGAGGTGTTCGGAAACATTTGTGCCAATCTCCTTTTGGGAGACCTAGTCTCCGCAGGCCTCGACGAAGACACGGGAACGTGTCTTGCTCTGTACAGGCACCTCCATCCTGATAGTAGGGTGCAATATCGTCATCATAATTGCTCATTTGTATCTCAGGTTTGAGTACTTTTTGCTTCTTTTTTATCATCTACACTTTCTTTTCGTAATGTTACATACTGTCTATCACAATTTGGAATATCGTTCTTTTTCAGATCGGTCTTAATGGTAGGGTTTAATCCAAAACTAAATGAGTGATTGGATTTCTGCAAAGGTGTTGTCGTGTCAAACGATATAACCCACTTTCATAATCATGTAACAAGGCAACAAAAATACATCCTCACCACCAACAATAAAATCCAATTTCACTTTTGAATCTATTATGTATTGTTGAAATTTTACCATAATGTTTTCATATCTGTGGTAACCTTGCTCTCTTAAATTAGTAGCGCCGTTAACTTTTAAGTGTGTCTGACAATATATCAGCAGACTTTGCAATAGATGATATGTTTTGTACCTGTGTACCTAACAGATATCATATGGCCTTATACTGATATAACCTCAAAATACCTTCCTCTGTCAAACCATTGCTATCTTGCAGAAAGACATAATTCCAACCTGTTGGCTGGTCTATGTCCGCCATAGATTTCATTTCATCAGATGACAAATTTCTCCAATATGGAGTATTACCCGCTCCATAACTATATTTACGTTTGTAATCAGCTAACACAACATCAGGTGTAGGCTCCCCAAAACCTTGGTGTACTGTTTTATATTGTTCTTGTCCATTATCAATCAAGTATCTGTTTTTTCCCTTGAGATATCTTCAGTCTAGCTTTGGTAGAATTTTAAAATTGTACCAGATAAAATTAATAGTTTTGTGTCTATGCTATTAATATTTGATCTGAATGCATCGTCATGAAGTAAAGTATTTTGCATTCAGACAGAACTTTTCGCATCATGAGATAAACGTGAAGTTGTGTATACCGTTTACAATATCTCAAGTATATTCAAGTATATTAAATACCATTAGGAAATTATATGACCAGACTTTACCATGCCAGTAGTTACAGAGGTTGCTATGCTGTAACAAATGTCTGTGGGGTTATACTAGAAAGTCCACTGTCCGGACATCTTGGATTTGGTCACTAAGGGCTTTAACGGCTATTTAATGTTAAAAGCGTCCATAGATTGAACCTTGTGGGTCACCGCAGTGTCTCAGGAGTATTTAACATTAGGATGATACTTTGAGATTCTACGGGAACTTAACATTTAGGGGTTTTTGTGCTTTTACATTTGTTCCTTGTAAAGTTTTTCTTCAAATGTTTTGCTGTAATTTAATGTTTTATCAATTTGTTTAAAATATGTAAATTTGTTATAGTTTGGGAAATCTTTTTTTTTTGTTTTTATTTTATTTTTACATTTCAGAATTTGTTATCCTACAAATTGTTTTAAATTTACGTTTGTTATTTTGTTATAAATTATTTTTTGAGAAATGTTTTTTTATTTCTTAACTTTTTTTTTACAATTTGTAAAATTTACTGTTTAAATTTTTTAAATTGGAAATATTTTCCCAAATTTAATTTTCTTTTATATATAGTTTTTACTATGCTTATACCTGTTAATACAGGTTTTGGATTTATTTCCACACATTTAACCGTCTTGCTGTTCATAGTCGACTGGACGAAAACAACCATGAGTTCCAGCATTAGTGGCCGATTATCTCTGCTCTGGTTCAGTGAGAACATGTCAAGCACCTCCTACAGCGGGCAGTGGAACTGGAGCTACTTCCGGGATAAATGAGACATATGAAGACCACCGGAATCTATTTCGAATGACTAAAGAAAGGATAGGGAATGTGTGAGAATTGTACTTGCTAAGCCTTTTGTCTGGGAAAAATGCGTTGTTGATGGTGAAGTTGGCAAGATTGCTTTACCTTCAGTTGAAAAGCTTTTAATGTATATATATCTATGTATTTAAGCTGGTATGCAAACATCTATGTATTAATATGATCGTCTGTTGTAGAACTCACAAGTATTAAAGATGCAAAAGTTATCAGATCTAAGTTTTATGGCAATAATGATTTAAGAGACTATGTTAACAATTCTTATGCTGTATATTTGTTTCTGCTTGTATGATCTGAAATCGTTCTCGGCACCACTGAAAACATTTGTTTCCACGTGAATCAGTCTGCCTGCAGGCGGTTAATTTTGCAGCCCGATTGATTCGCTCAGCAAACCACAAAAATTACAACGCCCATCCATAATTATCGTTAAGCATATTTTTAGCTTTAATAACCTAATCATGACACTAAAAATATTGAAACATCTTAAGAATGGAATTTAGGCCTATATAAGTAGACAACTATACTTTGACTCATCCCGGATATCAATTGTTGAATGTACATCCATTACAAAGCGTAAACTTCTATGGGTATGACCCGTATGGTGCTTTGTTATATTATAAACAGCATCAGCCATATATAAAGTCGTATGTGTCACATGAAGTGTGTATGTGTGTATGTATCTGTGTGTACACACACACACACACGCACACACACAATACAAATCATATGGCAAATCAGTCATTTCAAGTGCACTGGATCCAGCAAATAATCGCGTTATTCCGGGATTGATTAATATAAATGCAAATGTATAAAGAACGAGAGAAAACAGTCTAAAAGTAGTTTTTAACTAGCCTAAGAGCTTTCGACTCTTACAGAGTCTTTGTCGAATGCAATTACAAAACAGACAAACAAAGGACGCAATAGAAAGCGTTCAATTTACAAATGTTTACATGATTTTAGGTCATTTGGAAGTGATGTTTGAAAATTGAATGAATCGCGCTTTAATGGTTGAAACTCCAATTGTGAAATGGCGACTTAGTTGATATTGACATACAAAAGAATGAGCAATAGCACCATATATTTCTTAAAATAAAGTGTTTTTAACCGTAGATTATATTGCTGACAATTTTTTTTCTATAATAATAATAATAATAATAATCATAATAATAATAATAATAATACCAACAAGAACCATAACGGAGACTTTAGAATTGCAACGGTATTTGGTGTGGACATTCGAAGTGAATTGCTAGCAAAAGGGAAAAAAACTATTGTCGAAAGACTGAGTGACTTAGTGAATGAGTGATTGCTTTTTAACGACACATCATTACTTGAAAGACTATTTCGTGCTAAGGAAATTTGAGTGAAGTGATTTGCAAAAACGAAAAGAACAGAAATGTATTCCCAAATCAGGTCCAACAATAGACATATGAGATTAAGTATAGATTGAAGTTACTGACAGTGGTGGTATAGCGGATTAATAAAAGAAGCAAAGAGATGGATAGAAAGAGATATAAAGTCAGAACAAATCATATAGCTCGAATATAAGTTTCAATCATTAAAGCTTGTGGCTGTCGCTAAGCAGTATAGCAGTACAAGCATTGAATTTTTTGGAAAAAATTTACGTTTTAAAATATAAATCAATTCTCCTTTTTAAACACGCAATGTTCTTGGCTTATATAGGTATACTCTCATTCAGGACTTCGCAGAAAGGAATAATAATAATAATAATAATAATAATAATAATAATAATAATAATAATAACAAGTTTTATCGTGTTTGGGGACAAATTAAGATATTGGATTGTAGGCAGTATTTATCAACAAAAATACGCTAAATTTGATTGCATAGATTAAAATCAAAAAGTAATATCCAAGGATGATAACTGTATAGAAGTGTAAGCTACATGAGAAAAGGTCTAATAAGCGCAACAAAATATTTTGATTTGTATCTGAAACAAATTTGATTGATCAAGATATCACGACAAATACATTTAATATCCGCAGATCGGTTACTTTTGTGTAATCAGGCTGACATTATGTGAAGAGAAAAGTACCAATTTATAGGCACTGTAAAAGAAAAACGGACATAATCCGTAGCAACTGTTTTCTTCTTTTTTATAAGATAAAGATATTAAACCCATATCCGAAGAGACTTGCGTATGTACTTTTCCTTTGCGCATGTGCATTTAAGTGACTTTGTGACAGAAAAACAAACTATACGGGCAATAAATGATGCTCAAGATGATTCCCAAATTAGTCGAATAGTAATCATAAGCACAACATTATATATACCAACATGATAAAATTCTAGAGAAGGATCTAATTTTGATTTCATGTCGTGGAACCATCTTTCAGTACATTATGTGAACTGTGATAGTTTTCGATTCCAAGAGATTTGCTAGTCAATGATCCAGTATAAATTATAGTATCTGCCAATACCTGAGGAATTTTAGCAGAATTAACGTTGACAAAGATTACTTACTTGTTTTTCGTCTCATTTTTTCTAATTCTTTATCAGTTTAATTATTAACAGTTAATCCTATTCGAATTGCTACATGTAATTGCTGTTTGTAATTTTCAGTTTCTGCACAAACAGAATTAGTACAAGTTTGTCAGGGACAAATCACAATTCTCTCTCCAGTTATGGCCCACGTTGTCTACGAAACGACATTTGTCCATTTCCTCCCTATTTATTTACCCGAAAAATGGCAGAGGGTGGTGGTGATAATTTTATTACTCGTCTGAAATCCTCTGTAAGAAGATGGTATAGTAGACACACAAGTTCAAATAAAAACTGAAGAAACTATAAATCTTGCTAATAATTTCCAACAGCAACGTATCCAACGTTTAGATGATTTCGCAGATTGTAGACTTCATGCTACGTTCTTGACTCTTACAATGACAACATAAAGGAATGTCCTAGGATTAATGAATTTCAATACAAATTGGAACAAAACAGCCTTAAAATAAAAACCACTCTATTTGTTAAAACATATACTAAAACAATTCAATTCGCAAGGTAAGGCGACAGTAAAACAATGTTATCATCGAGTACTGTAGCAGGTCAGGCTGGAAGTTGTTGTTCGTTAGAATAAGCCGAACAACGCAAACCGATAAATGAGTGCTACCTATTAAGGAGGAGCCGCAACCGAAATATATGCATGTGTCTTCGTGCTAGAGGTGTTAGAAAGTATTTGTGCTGATCTTCTGTTGGGAGACATAGTCTCCACAGGCGACGACGAAGACACGGTAACTTTCCAGGAGATACAATCTTGCTCTGCACAGGCACCTCCATCCTGATAGTAGGATGCAATATCGTCATCATAATCGTTCATTTTAATATAATTTTGTAGGACTTTGGTTTCTTTTGTTGTCATCTACACTTTCTTTTCATAGTGTTACATAGTGTCTATCACACTTTGGAATATAGCTTTTTTTCCATATCGCTCTTAATGGTAGGGTTTAATCCAAAACTAAATGAGTGACTGGATTTGTGTAAGGGTGTTGTGGTGTCAAACGATACAACCCACTTTCATGGGCATGGACCTAGGCAACAAAAATACAGCCTCACAACCAACAATACAATCCAATTTCACTTTTGAATCTCTTATGTATTGCTGAAATTTTACATTAATGTTTTCATATCTGTGGTAACCTTGCTCTCCTACTTTATTAGCGCAATTAACTTTCAACTGTTTTTGATATTATCTCAGCAGACTTTGTAATAGATAATATGTTTTGTACCTGTGTACCTAATATGCAGATTACATATGTCATTATACATTGATTTAACCTCAAAATACCTTCCTCTGTCAAACCATTGCTATCTTGCAGAAAGACATAATTCCAAACTCTTAACTCTTCTATGTCCGCCATAGACTTCATTTCATCTTCTGACCATGTGTTCCAATACGGGTCAGTACCCGCTCCATAATTATATTTACATTTGAAATCAGCTAATACAACATCGGGTGTCGGCTTCCCAAAACCTTGGTGCACAGTTTTATATTGTTCCAGCCCATTATCAATCAAGCATTCGCTTTTTCCCTTGAGATATCTTCAGTCATGCTTTGGTAGAAGTTTAAAATTGTTCCAGATAAAATTAAAAAGTTTCGTATCTATGCTATTGTTATCTGATCTGAATGCATCGTCATGAGGTAAAGTAATTTCCATTCAGAGAGAAGTTCTCGCATCATGAGATAAAGGTAAAATGTTGTATACTTTATCGAATAATTCTGGTATACTTTTGCATAATAAATTCCAGTAGGAAATTCTATGACCAGATTTTGCCATGTCAGTAATTACAGGGGTTGCTCTGTGGCAAAAAGATGTTACTATGTGGTTATACGAGAAAGTCCACTCACTGACCATCTTGGACTGGGTCACTATGGGGTCTAACGTGAATTGAATGTTTAAAGCGTCTATAGATTTAACTTTCTGTGTCAATATGGGGTTTAAAGGAAATTTAATGTTAATAACGTGCATAGGTTTAACACTGTGGGTCACTATGGGATCTTACGAGAAATTAACATTAGGATGGCATTTTGAAGTACTGTGAGACTTTAACGTTGTGGGTCGGATCTAATACACTTAATGACGATTCAGCACACATAATTTTGTCCTTAATTTGTTTCTATCTTTTCAGTTTTTAAATTTGTTTCTTGCAAAATTTTCTTAAAATGTTATTGCTGTAATTTAATTTTCTAAAATTTGTTTCAAATTTTCAACCTTTTAATATAAAGGGGAATTATTTTAATTTTAAAAATTAGCTATAAATAATCTCAACATGTTCCTTGTCAGATTCTTTAAATTTATGACTTTTTTGTTGTAAATATTTTCTTAGTAACGTTTGTTTTATTTTTTAAATATTCATTTTTTAAAATATATACATTTTGAAAAAGTAGTTTAAATTTTTTAAATTTTTTTAATTCTGGAATATTATTTGGTAAAATTATACTTTTTGAAGCGGATTTACTGTGACATTGGTCCAGTTAGAACATGTTAAGGATCTCCAACAGCGGGTAGAGGAACTGGAGGTACTTCCAGGATAAAGAAGACTAGAGAAGATCACAGGAATCTATTTCGAATGACTAACAAAATGGTAGGGGGTGTATTGAAGTAAGAGAAAGATAAGGAGAGACAGGATTTAAATGAAAAGAAGTGACTGAATCTGGAACAACAGCAGCAGGAATAACATCAAACACAACAAGAACAGTTGTAGCATTTTCATGAAATGGTGGCTGCTGTTCTCTTGCTCCTGTTTCCATTGCAGCCATGGAAACAGTAGCAGTAAAGTAGCAGCCACCACAAGAAGAACCAATGAACCCAAGAGTAGAAGACTGGGAGAGTGATGCTAATCAGACTCACTTTAGCCGCTTCTCCGTCTCCATTCACCCTTGGGGTGAAAATCAGGACGTATATAGATGTGTGGCTTGCAAAGCCCAGCCTGGGAGGTGCTGACACTAAACAAACAGCTCTTCTTCCTGTTAATTTTTAATTTTAGGGCCACCCATGTTTCTACAAATGAAAATACTCAATATTACCAACACAAGAACTATATTTGTGTTTCTTTCTTTGTATGTATGTGTATGTATAAGTTTGTTTTAAAAACAAATTGATTTACATCGTTTTTCAATCTCTTTGTTTTGATGTTTGTTGCTCGTTTTTTAAAAAATACTTGCTAACGTTATTTTAAACTTTTGTTCCTAATTGTTATAAATTTTCTTTCTAGATTGTGCTTTTTTTTTGAAAAAAAATGATTATATTCTGTGGGAGATAAATTTGTTTGTCTTTATTTTTTGTTTGGAAATTGTATATAATCTTTTTTTCAGTGTTTTTGAAGCGCGTACGCGCAAACGTTTTAACAATTTTAAGTGTTTTGTGCGCATGTGCAGACTTGTTTAAATGATTGTCTAAGTGCGCATACCCATCAGGTGTGATGGGTTGTCTCTATTGACGCCACCACCGCTGATGAATCCTGAGATACTTCTATTGACGCCACGATTTTAAACTATTCAAATAACTCCATAGACTAAACATTATGGCGGATATCAAATCAAAGTCATGTGGTTTTCCCATGTTAGATTCCCATACCGACCCACAATATTAAGTTCCCATAGCACCCCAAAGCGCCATCCTAATGTTAAATTCTTGTAAGACCCCATAGTGAACCACAATGTTAAATCTATAGATATTTTTAACTTCCCGTTAGAACCCATAATGACCCAATGCAAGATGGACGGAGTGAACTTTCTCGTATAACCAATAGTGACAGTTGGTCTTAATCCATAGCGACCCCCATGACCACTCGTGCTCAGTTGAATTCATTTTGCGAGAATGTCATGTCACACTATTGTCTTTTTTTTTCTTCAGAGTTACCATTGACAAATAGTTATCAAAAGTGTACATGAAAAACTGAGTTTTAAAATAGTACAGTTTGATCTGGCTAAAATGCATTTGCTATGTTAATTTGGTTAAGGCTATGCAACAAATTTACTGTATTTAATTGAATTGCAGGACAAAGGTAAATGCTACATTAGTTTTGTTTTTTTCTAAATCTAAAGTCTGGAGCCGCGAGTAGAAGTCGTAATCCAAGAATCGTGGGTTCGATACACCCCCAGGCTAACCCAGGTTTGCTGCCTTGGTGTGTCCTTGGGAAAGGCACTTAGCTCCCATTTCCTTTATATATTATAGCTAATAATGTTTTAAAAGTGTCGTTAAAACCAGCAAAACAAATATTACATCTCCAGTCAATCATCTAAGGCACGTTCGTGATCTACGTACGCCAAAAGCACATTTACATTAGAAGTAGAGTCTATTACATTATTACCGGAGTCCGTGAATTTGCAAGTTTACAAAAGCAGTATAATGTTTGCGTCTGTGAGTGAACCTAGTATGGTCCATTATTTAGACTAAATAAATTAATACGATGAACAATGTTCACCTATATTTACTCTTTCACATATAATTCTTTGTTGCTTTCTCTCACTAATCTTTCCAATACATCCACTGTAATATCAGTTTAATCTTGTGTCTTTTACACAATGTTTGCATATCTGGTATTTTGTTTTTTGTTTTCTTTTTCACTATTAGTTTGTTTCTGTTGCATTATTAACATTTTACAACTGGTTGTACGTCTCGCGCAGGTTGTCTCTAACATGTTATTCCTTCAGAAGACCTCGCATCCGGCGGCGAGTGTATCTCAAATATTCATCGTAGCTTATATTTACGTAGTTAAGTTTCAATTGTTACTAAATGTCAAATCAAAGTTATGAGAAAATTGAACTTAAAAGTCTGTATGTCTACACACTATTAAAGGTGCATTGGTTTTTACTTCATTCATATTGTGTAAAAACTCATAAAATATCAACTGATTTTGGTTAATTTTGTAGTAATTCTTTTCGACTGAAGTTTTTTTTATAGATGTGTTAAAATTGTACATGGTAAAACTTTTGTCTGGAAAAAATGCGTTGTTGAAGGTGAAGTTGGCACGATTGATAAAATTCTAGAGAAGTTTCAAAGCTTGAAATTTATTGATATCTGTGTATGTATGATGGTATTTGTGTATAAGTTAAGTCAATATATATTTCTAGATATCTTTTCTGTATGTATGCATTTATGTTTGTGTGTCGGTTTATATGTATGTATGCATTTATGTTTGTGTGTCGGTTTATATGTATATATGTATTTATGTGCCCATCTGTTGTAGAGTTCGGAAGTATCAAAGACACAAAAGTTGTCAGATCTGAATTTTACGGCAATAATGATTTAAAAACTATGTAAGCAATTCTTATCTTGTATACCTTTTTCAGCTTTTATGATGTGAAATCGTTCTCGGCACCACTGAATATTTTTTCCCCACGTGAATCTTTCTGGCTACAGGCGGTTAATTTTGCGACACAGTTGATTCGCTCAGCAGACCACAACAGTTACAACACCCTTCCATTATTATCGTTGAACATTTTTTTTCTTTCTGTAGCAACTTAATTATGGCATTAAAAATATTGAAACATCTTAAGTAAGAATGGAATTTAGGTCTGTTTTAACATATAACTATACTTTGCGATCTCAAATGTTGAATGCACATCCATTAGAAAGGGTAAACTTCTATCGGTATCTGACGCACATCCTGCTCTTTAATATTTCAAACACTATGAAACTTATATAAAATCATATGAGTCACATAAAGTGTTTGCGTATGTGTACACACACACACACACACACACACACACACACACACACACACACAAAATACAAATCATATGGCGAATAACAATCCTTTCAAGTGCACTTGATCAAGCAAAGGGGTTGATTAATATATATGTAGAAAATCTGACAACGATCAGTGCAAAACTATTTTTTTAACTAGCATAAGTTTCGACTCTCACTGAATCTTTTTCGAAGGCAATTAAAAAACAGAGACAATCAATGAACACAAAAGAAAGCGTCGAATTTTGCAAAACTTTACATGATTGTGGTTCTAATGGAAGTATTGTTTAAAAATTGTATACACTCAACCTTATTGGTACGAACTCAAATGATGAGATGGCAACTTAGTTGATATTGACCTACATAAGAATGAGCAATAGTGCCATCTATTTTCTTAAATTAAAGTGTGGTAACCGTAGCTTATAACCCGGATAATTAATTGTTTCTGTAATAGCGATAATAACTACAACAGTAATAATAATACCGATAAAAATTATAATTGAGACTTTAGAATTACAACGGTAAGTGGTGTGGATATTCGCAGTGAATTGCTAACATAAGTGAATGAAACCATTGACGAAAAACAGTGACTGAATGAATGAGTGATTGGTGTTTAACGACCCATCATTACTTGAAAGACTTGTTCGTGCTGAGGAAATGGAAGTGAAGTAATTTGCAGAACCGAACGGAACAGAACTGTATTGCCAACTCAGGTCTAACAATAGACATATGAGATTAAGTACAGATACAAATTATTATTGGTGGTGGTATGGCAGATAAAGAATGATAGAAAAATGAAGGATAAAAAGAGAGATAAGTGAAGCAAAAATCATATAGCTCGAATATATTTTCAACTAATGAAACTTGTGGCTGTTGCTAAATAGTATAGCAGTACAAGCAATGAAAAAATTATACATTTCAAAATATAAATCGAGGTCTTCTTTTTAAACACGCAATGTTCTTGAATTATGTAGGTATACACTGATTGCGTGAGGGTTCGAAGCGTGAGGGGCCAATGTTCGTTGGTGGTGCTCCTACCGAGGCGCCCGGGGGCAATGATCTTTTGTGGCGCCCCCACTTTGTCACAGAGAATAGTTTTTTTATGTCAGTTGCCAACCTCCTACCCATCCCTTTCCTAAATATAAGTTTTGTGAAGAATTGCACGCGTTACACTAAGGTGAGGTGAAATACTATGATAATTTCAGCCGCAAAAAGAAAAGCTCCCGACTTCACCCCCCTACGCCTGGCGACTGAGGGGCAATTGCCCCCCCCCCCCCCGACCCATCCCCTTGCGCCGCCACTGTGTGTATACTGTCATTTAGGACTTTGTAGAAAGGAATAATAATAATGATAATAATAATAATAATAATGACAAGAAGAAGAAGAAGAAGAAGAAGAAAAAGAAGAATAATAGCAATTTTTATCGTGATTGAGGACAAATCAAAATATTTTGTGCCGACGGTATTTATCAACAAAAATACCCTAACTTTGTTTTGCGTCGATTAATAACAAAAAATTCTACCCAACGGTGATAACTGCATCGAAGTGGAAGTTACATGAGAAATGGATCTATAAGCGCAACAAAAGTTTAGATTTTTATCTGAAACAAATTTCATTGATCACATATCACGACCAATATTTTTAATAAGAGCAGATTGGTCACTTTTTGTGTAATAAGGCTGAAATGATAGGAAGGGAAAAGTACCCATTGATGGGCACTGTAAAAAAAGGCGGACACCATCAAACATATTATCAAAAAAATGTGACATTCCGAAAAAAAAATGTTTGGTTAATACGACAGAGATATTAAACACGTATCCAGAGACAGTTGCATATGTGCTTTCGCTAAGGACGCGTATTAAAAAGTGAGCGCTTTGAGGTCAAATTTTAATTTTTCTTTAATTCAGAGGTCAAAATCGTTCATTGACTTCTCGTTACAGTGTAAGCTACCAAGAGTTGTTAAAAACCTATTCGTACTTCGTCGATCTGTTTCACCACCCAAACTAAACGGCGACTGCTCACCAGTCCGTGTCAGGAATGACAATATCTTTAAACGTACGTACGATTGGTTGACGATCTAAATCATTGACTTTCCCTTTAAACTCTTTAAACTGATTTAATTTTTGGAAAAGGCCGAATTTACTTATACAGAGATCGAGGAAGAGAGACTGTATATATGCGTAAGAATCGATAGAGATGTATATATATATATATATATATATATATATATATATATATATATATATATATATATATATATATATGTGTATATATATATATATATATATATATATATATATTTATATATATATATATATATATAGAGAGAGAGAGAGAGAGAGAGAGAAATATAGAGACAGACAGATTAATTTGTAGATGGAGAGATGGAATGGATATATTATTGGACTGATGGATACATAATGATTGACTACAACGATCATCTTCAAAAAACAAATTTAATATGACAAGTTCTAAAACTAAGAAATCTGGAAACATTATTCCAGAAGATGTAAAATAAAGATGATGCAAATAAAATATGGCCATTTGCTCCTCAAAATTGCATCAGTAGCTAAGGTTAAGTTTTGTGTGGGGTCACATTAACTCAAATATATCGTAACCGTTATAACAACATCTTGAAATGTCCAAAATTTCCTTCATCACAAACCAGGATATTAGGAATTGTTCTTAAGACACTTTTTACGACTGCGCAACAGGAAGTATAGGAAGGTCGTTAGTGCTGATGCCATTAAAATAAGCAACGCAAACACTACAATCACTGGGACAAAAATGGCGATCTCCATACAAGAATCGTTCGCGTTCTTCTCATTCTTCAGACCTGAAATGATATTTTGGATTTTATAAATAGGCAATAATAATAATAATAATAATAATAATATTAATAATAATGCAATACTACTACTAATAATAATAATAACAAAGGTTATATATATATATATATATATATATATATATATATATATATATATATATATATATATATATATATATATATATTGGCACGAAAATTAGAAGCGGCTTGGGTTTATACATCTCTGTGTGTGTGATTTCATTCTTAACTAGAGATTTTTGGGTATCCAGAAGAGGATTTGAATAGTTCTGTTTTGATCATTCCTAGCCATTGCCACAACTCATACGGAAATTGGTCCTAATTGACCTTCATATTCATGGACATATACAAAATGTTTCTTTCTAACCCACATCACGTGAAAATGCCTTATCTCTCCCAGGTATGGAAACTTTATATGCATCCATTACGGAGATGTTTATTGATGTTTATTTTATGTACTTTGTATCGGTTTCTAATCATACCTTATAAGTGCAAGATAGAAAACTGTCTCTGGGTAGAAATTTTGAAGTAATTTATTTTGTAGTCTGGTACCTATGGGCATTTGGACACAATTTTTGTTTTCGTTTTTAACTCCTGTATATGGATACGAGAACATTAAAAACAACATTAACCATCACTAGACTAGCGCTACATGCGGTATTTGTCATTAAAACTACTGGACCACTTAGACTGAAGTAAAAAGTACATACAGCATTCTCTGCTAGGATTTTCCAGATAAATAAATGTTATCAATTCCCTATAGGTTTTCGCTTCTTGCCATACATGCTGGCTACATAATCATTAATGACACTTATGAATGGCAGATTACTAACTTTGGACTACGGCAAGGCATTATTTCACCAAATAAATATTATAAATTCTGGTCTGAACCATTAGAAATGTTGCAAAACTGATTTAGATTCTAATGTAATTATATGTACATAGTATTTATTTTGTGAAATAAATATTTTAACATAGATTCTGGTCTAAACTATTAGCAAGATTGTAAAAATGTTTTAGATTCTAATGTAGTTGAAAATGCTAGATTCTCATGTAGGTGAAGATGAAAAATATACGTTTGCATTACGCGTTAATTTTTCTTTCTACTATTCAAAATATACTACATAGAGTCAAAATTCAGAAACTTTCATGGAATGAAAGATTTAAAAACCTACTAAAATATATGCTGCAACTGCGGTATTTATTTTAATAAATGTATACAGGAGTCCTAATATTGTGATATTTAAATGCACTTGTCCCGAAGGGACAAGACTTGTCGTCTGCAATTAAAGAGTTAATCTTTACAGTGTTTGTAAGCTAAGTCCGTTGTGCAAAGGTATAGCGCAGGATTTATGTATGAGAAGTCTGCAGTTTGCTCCCAGCCGGGAGAGAAAGTTTTCCTATAGAATTGAGAACCACCTCACTGTCTACAGACCGACCACAACATAAAAATACATATGACAAATAATCCGCAATAAAAATCAGCTCCTCATTTAAGATATCGTATATAGATTTTGCAGCAGCAGCAATCAATTTTTATATAAATTTATCAATGACATTGAAGCATATTTAAACAGCTAAACTTAATAATCAGACGTAGAAAAGGCTTACGCTGTAGGCAAAGCGAGTAGAATACAGGAATTTTATTACAAGTTTTCTAAATATATTGAGCAGAGGTGAAATGGGAAATGTGTGAACGTTTATTCCACATTTTACTTACCAAATTCAAATGTAAAAATAAGCAAACGTATAAAGTTGATGTATGACACAAGTGAATATTGTACACTGCACAGAGTTCTTAACCGCTCAGGGGAAACTCATACATAGATTTGCCTGGATAGATTAAGAAGAAAAAGGCTTGTATAACCGCAAAAATGAAGACGGTAGATGTTTCTTTTAGTCTCTGTAATATGTGTTAAATACGTCAAAATGATCATATTGATAACCATAAAAATACAATTTAGATAGATACATTAATTGATTTATACGTTGTCGGGTAAAAAGTGAGGATCTTTGAAAAAATTAAAATTAATTTGATATTATCGTAAATGTGTATGAAATCTTGGAAAGGAGAGATATCATAGGTACAGCTGAGAGAAGCTACATCAATAAACAAAGTATTGGTTCCTCGATAGACATCAACCAGTGACTCTAACCACTTATAAAAACTGTCATAATGATCTGTTACTATCACTTTTTCATCCTTGAATAATCATTTTCTGTCTTAAGTCTTGCTGAAAAGAATTGCTGGACAGAGAATGACGATGTAGTCAAAACGTCGTCGTATTCAGTTTATATCAGTATCAATGCAAATGTTGTCATTCAACAGGTAGTCACTCCACAGATTATCATGTCGTGAGGCTCTTTCAAATACATTTATACATGCATGAGACATAATTGATCTGAGCTGACTATTTTCATGTTGACCCGAGCATGTTACACAAATAAAATGAATGTACATATTGTGACCATCTGCACTTTCTTTTCTGTTGATTTGAAAGTGAATACCTTGTTGGACGTTAGCTAATTTTAGCTCAGTACGATGCTATATATTATAATGCTTACTACTCAGTTGTCAGGTTTAAATGTTGTAAACACTTACATTACTAATTTCTATCTGCTTTTGTTGCTCATGGAAGATATACTTAGCGGCTTATCTTAACTGCTGCCTACATTTACACCTTTTAGAATAAACCATATTTTTTAGCAGATTTTATTTCCATTGATTTATTGGAAAACATTATTGGATCACTTTCTCCAATGCTATTGCACAGTCGTCAAACAGGGTAACTTACTAACGTCAGATGTTAATTAATATTTAATCATGTTTTAAAACCTTGCTGTATACTTTTTTTTTCCTTGCGAGCTTTTGCAACAGAATCTATCAACACTGCTCCAAAATGCTCAAAGTCATCTACACCGGTGGCTATTCATGCAAACACATAATACTCATGGCGATATTCCCATACCAGCTGAAAATGTTGCCATGCTAGCCTCAACCCAATTCAAAACTGTACTACTTTGTATTTCTTTCTGATATCTCTGTATTGTTTGATCTCTCAAACTAAATCGTTTCAAATCTTGTTAATTTTTGTGCAGTCTACAATTAGAGCCATTGTCTATAATTAACATAGGATATAACCGTGGAGCACTTGGTACTTTTTTGACTCATTGATATATAGCTAAGACGTTGTAGTGGTAACCGTTTTTACAAACTCTGTAGATGCTGTGCCATGCACAGGCTGTCCTTCGGTCTGCAGCTGTGCTGATTTGCCGTTGTAGGTTGTACTGTTGTATATTTGTATTGTATCTTTTGTGCCTTTTTCTTTAGCTGGCTTTTCGAGATACACACGTAGTACTTGTGCTCCATTTTTACTCATTTACTTTGTCCAAAAAGGGCATATGCATGAGCACAGCCGTGTTGCAGTGCAACACCGTCACGGTAAAGGTTTGCCTTTGCAGAGCATTTATTGAGAAACTATTGTATCTGTAAAAGTCAATTTGCTATCAGGTAGTCATTTGTGAACTAGCTAACGACTGTAATTATAAGATTTAAAACTTCTTCAGTATTCATGGTTGGTGGTGGACCAACTGTAAACCTCAATAGTTTGTTCAAACCATGCTGTAGGCAACAGTAATATCAGATATTAATTTTGCATGGTAAATTTTGTTGATGCTGATTTTCGGTTTAGTCGACATTTGCCAGAACGCAAAAAGATGTGCTATTTATAAGCAAAAACATGAAAGCATTTAGCGATGTATATTTGATTGCGCCTTTGTTTGTACTGTGTAAACAATTTTGTAAAAACCCATGTGCTATTAGGTAGTCAATTGCAAATTGACTAAGTGAAAATGGAATAATTGGTTTTGAAATTTCTCAGGTATCCATGTTTGATCTTGGGTCTTATGACATCTTAAACAATTTCTTCAAAAACGTTCTGTAGGAAACTGTAAAAAGTAGATTTAAGTGTTCCAAAGTAAGCAGAGTTGATAATGTGTTATATTTCACTCTTTGTCGGTAGGTAAAAGCTGTTCTCTGTATTACCTGAAAAGTTAAAACAATTTAGGTATCAGGTTGTAAGATACAAACATGGTGTTGCTCTCTTTTTGTACTTTGTTTAATTCTTAATTGATAAATCCGAGATTGTTGGATCCCTCTCTGCAAGTGTGCCGAAGGCACACTGTTGAAGATTAAGGAAGCAACGTCTTGGCCCAATAAACAAGATACTAAACCACCTATCAAATAACAGATCGTACTGTTTAATCTTGTATTATTTCTTGTACGTATAATTCCCGAATCTTGTAACATTGCCCTTTGCACAGTTTTCAAGGTTTTGGAGTCTTCTTATTCTTTCTTTGAATGTTCAGTTATGGCTTTAAAACAAGAATTCCTGTGAACATTTCCAATTTGCTACCAAGTTCAACACTACGCTAATCTTTTGGAATGTGTTAAGTAACCCATTCGGGTTCTTTTCTGACCTTAGAACCTTCTTCCTATTTTTCTTGTTCACCTTCTGTTTATTTTCACTCAAGTTTGGTTAGTTCAGTCAACATAATTTAAAGGAAATAAAAAGGTTAGTTGAAGGTAAGCTGACTTATGATGTACTTTTAAACAGGAGAAAATCATTTGAAACCTAAATAGTTACATAAAACCTGGCTGGAAAACATCACATGTGCGGATAAGTAAAAGATGTGACCGAGCTTAATGAAAAACAAATTATATGCAAACCGTGCCAAAGAGAATACATCAAAGAGTAGTATTAAGAAAGCAAATAATACAAATAAGAAAATTGAACACAACGAAGAGATTGAAATAACGGATATTTTCAGAAATGCAGAGAAGAAAACAGAGAGTAATATATCGAAAACCAGAGACAAAGATATCAAAATGATGAAAATCACAGGATATAAAACTAAGCAAGATGGAGAAATTTACAAGCACTAAAACAAAATATAAAACCAGACACCACACCGAAACTGTTAGGTGTTCCATATATAGACTTCAACCGAAGGGTGCTAAATTTGACACAGCCTAACGGTGTTAGTGATGATAATTTAGAAATAGATCACAGTGTTCCATGACACTTTAAATCTGTCTGGGACTGAGCATTTTTTCAATGGTCAAGAAGAAAATAAATGTCAACCAGCGAAAAACAGATTCAAGAATAATACAGTTTCTTCGAGGCAAAAGATAGATGGGGACATGCAAAAAGTGAAATCATTTAAGATGGCTAACTTTATCATTCATTAAATTTTTAACAGTATTATCCAATCCATTTTCCATATGGAACTTGATTGCATTATAGACAGAGACTCATGTAATGACAGCTATTGTAATAAACGGGGATAAATACAAACATTCGTAATCAAAAAAACAACCAGTGTCCATTTATTAAGCATTTTTCCAATTGTTTTCTGTTTTCTTTTTCTGCGTCGTTGTCTTTTTAAATTTTACATGTTTGAATATTATCAAAGTTGCACTCAGTGCAGATATTGGTAGTCCCAATTGCAATGCTACAAATCCACTGAAGTGTCCAATTCTGTTTCATGTTTCAGTTCATTCTACATGACTTATTGGATGACAGTTTGCTAATCAATGATGACACACTATAAATTACAACATCTGATAATCACTTATCTCTTTGCATTTGTCATTTGTACACTTTGATTTCTATTGAAAAGGGTTACTGGCATTTTTTCTTTGACATTTTTCAATTCTTTATCCAGACGACTGTGCCTTTGGGACATCTTGTCTACAATACGACCGTTGTCCATTTCTTTGCTGTTTTAATAACCAAACAATGACTGAATGCGTTGCTGATGATTTTGATTATTTATCGGAAACTCCTCTGTATTAATTTTCTGTATGAAGATAACGACGTACTAGATTTACAAGTTCAAACAGAAGCTGAATATACTGAAATAAACTAATGGTTCAAAAGAGAAAAGTATCACACGTTTTGATGAACTTTATCGCCAAGTTCTGGACTGGTACACCAATGACATAAAGTAAGGCCTTGTCATAAATGAATTTTCATTTGGAGATAAACAACTTTTTTTTAAAAATCAACCCTAAAAAGCTATATTATGGGAAACCAAATGGTAATACAGTTAAAATCTCAAGGAAAGGCGGCATCGCAAAAATGCTTGTATCCAGCACTTTGGCAGGCCTGACTGGAAAGCATTTATTGAAAACAATAGGCTGGACGAAAAAGGTAATACCTATTGAGGAAGGAATATAGCCTAAATATACGCTTGAACCCAGTATTGAACAAAGACAACAAATAAAAGTACCGGAGACAAATGAGATGCGAATAAATAGACAGTAATAAGCCGTTTGATGAACAGATCATGGAAGGGGAGACTATCATTGATGAATAACATCGAAGAAAACTTGAAAGGGGATAACTTCCACTCACTACACAAGAGGAAAGAAAATTCGGGGTAATGCAAATGATGTTGAAGTTATCAAATAAAAAAATCTATGCAATTTGATGTTAATGTATATAATATACAGATTAAAGAGTTAAATCAGGACATCAGCAAAAAAGCAGACACAAACAAAACACGGTATTTCTGGAACAGATGGAATGCGTCAAAACGTAGAAGATCAACTAGTTGGACATCTAATACAGTTGAAGAGACATTTTGGAGAAAATATTGAGAACAATTACCGTTTGGAGACAAACTGAAAATAGTATTCAATGGGAATTGCATATATATTAAACAGTTCAATTTTTAAAAAAATAATCTGGCAAGCACCTTTAAATAATCAACTATCGAACTACCAATAATACCAGTTTGTGTTGATGATATTATTTGTGCAAACTCAAACATATAATTGGCTGAATTTGTCAAGCAATATTTTATTTTTTAATAAAATGAGCAGGAGGTATAGTAGATGGAGTAGGAGGTGGAGTACTAGGATGTTGTTATGGAATACGAGGAGGCGGGACAGAGATAGGAAAAGAAAGACTCTTTGCCAAATTTGCTTTAGACAGGAATTGTTGATATAGCTATTAATGACACCGCGAGTCATTGACTCACTGTTATCACAGTGTCATTAATAGCTATATCAACAATTCCTGTCTAAAGTTTTCTTATATTCAGAACACAGTGTTCGTATCTGGAAATAAACATCAAATTTGTACGCTGACTTGACAAATTCTGGTACATTATTGACTCTAAAATGCCAGTTGGAAATTCCGCAATCAGATGTTGTCATCCACACTGTACATTTTAGCTTATTCTGCCAAAATCTCATGTCACACTGTAATCTTCATATTTTCAGAGAGTCATAATAAACAAATTTTAAAGTGAAGTTATCGAAAATGTTTAAGGGCTTGTATATCAAACATTTACTTTGAGTATAGATAATTGTATGTCGCTAAACACATTTGCTATGTTAACTTGGTTAAGGTTAGTTAACAAATGATTGTATTCAAATGAATCGCAGAAAAAGAGTATGGTGCTTTACCATTTTTCCCCTTTTTTCTGTAATCTAAAGTCCATCGCCGAGGGCACAATGGCGCAATGTTACTTTCGGACAGTAATCAGTCAAATGATAGTCTACAAAAGCAGCAATGAGTCTGCGTCTACGATTGAACCTAGTTATTTATATTATTTAGACTTATAAAAACGAATGTCTTGAACTATGTTCAGCTATGCTTCGCACGTAAAATTGTTGTCTTTTCTTATGCAAATACCAAGAGCCTCTTTTTACTGTTTTTCCACATTGATATGCAATTCCTTGTTAATTTTTCTATCTAATCTTACTTTTTCCACTGTAATACCAGTTTATTATTATGTCATTTACACAGTCTTTGCATCTCAAGTATTAGGTTTTTCGCTTTTCCATGTCCGCGGAGAGTACTCTATTGCATTTGTCACATTTTACAAAAGGTCTTACCTCTTGTGCACGTGGGTTTCAAAAACTTATTGTACCATTGGTTTCTGTAAGTTGCTTTCAATTACTACTATATGTCAAATGAAAAGTTCAGAAAAAAATAGATCGTTAAAATCTGTATCTCAGCACACTGTAAAGGGTGTATTACATTGTACTGCACTGATATGTTGTAATATCTCCTCCCATATCATCTGATATTGTCAAATGTGGTAGTAATTCTTTAAGATTTAAGCGTTTTTTCGATGTGCATTATTAAGACTTCCAAAAATGAAGAAATAAATTGCCATGAAAAATGCGTTGTTGATAGTGTAACTAGCACAGCTGCTATAACTTTGAAATTCGTGAGCAGTTTAAATATCCTCATAATCGCTTCATTAATTTGCTATTTTAATCATCTTTAAAATTTGCTCCAAATCTCATATACTAACTTTCTAGTCTTTTACACTGTATCACTTTTTCAGTTCATTTGAGATGTAGGTAGAATCGGCTTCGTATTTTTAATGTTATCTCTTCCCTAATGTCATTTATTACCCTGCTTGGACAATATATAGATTGTAGTTGTCTTATCGCGTTTTTCATGTGAATCATTTTGCAGCTTGCTAGTGATGGCTTTGGATGTACTTTTTTTTCACTATGGCCTTGCACATATCAGGCATATTTTAATTTCTTTTTTTCCCCATTACACCGTTTTTCTACATCTGTCATATTCTAGAGATTAACATCTTTCATAAACTCAGAGTTTTCATACTCCTTGATACTGCTATTTATATACTCTTCTTCAGTCTTTTATTTAATGGCATAGTATTTTAACCTGGTTTCCAGATTTTAAACGATTCATCACATCCTTTACATTTGAGGAGTACTTGGTACCATTCCGCCGCTTTGTTTTTTAAAAATCTTTTCAACTTTTTTGTATGTCTCATCTAGTTTATTGTATCTTTTGTTCGTAAAACATATTTTTTATATTCCCACCCTTCATGTTTTTAAACGACTAAATCACCTAAAATTACTTGCCTGATTTTAAATGTTTCCTCAGTAAAGTTAGGAATTTATCCCTTTGAAAAACTTGTTTTGCACTTTGAAATTCCAACTGTTTCGAGGACTTCAAATTTTTGGTGTTCTAAATGTATATGTTGTCAGGTAACCAAACACATTAATCCATTTCTTCCTTATTTGCTTCAACTGGAGTCATATTGGTCTGTGATGAGTGTTGTTGTATCCCTTAATTTAATTTTAAAAAGCGTCAATTCATTTTCAAGCCTTTTTGTCTAATTAAGTTGAAAGTTTTCGATGTTTTCTTTTGCAACAAATCCTTTAATTTGTTGTTGAGAAATTCTTTTATATCATCAAACTATATCTTTTCAACGATTTCTCTGAAAGAATCGTGTATGTCATCTCCTTTTTGCTTTCACATCTTCAGTCCAAGCATATTTTGAAAAGACAACTCACTGTCAAAATATAATTGTATTCATCCTTATTTTTTCTGTCTTACATGTCAACTATGTGTGACTGCCACTGATTATTCACGTGAGTAACATAAACTCTTATGTATGGAAATCTTATTCTCGCTTGCTTGTGTGATGTGTAGACTGTTAGACTATTCAGTTAACCATTCTTGAAATTCCGGGTATTTTACTTGTGTCCCGTTTAATTTCTTTCCACAATTTATTGATATTTATGTAAGTAAATGGACTCTCAGGGTCGTGGTAAAAAGGTCCTAAATACTGTTCTTTGTTTATTTTTAAAATTGCACAAAAGCATCTAAATAATACATTAAATTTGATAAATTGTCTTTGGATGCTATCAAGGAGAAAATAGGAACTTTTATTTTCAAAACTTTGCAACATTTCTTCAAAACCTTTAAAAAGTATGACTGATATTAGATTTATGTTAAAAAGTATGACTGATATTAGATTTATGTTAAAAAGTATGACTGATATTAGATTTATGTTAAAAAGTATGACTGATGTTAGATTTATGTTAAAAAGCATGACTGATATTAGATTTATGTTAGACTGATATTAGATTTATGTTAGACTAATATTAGATTTATGCTAACTTTTCCTATGGATGATTTTGAAGCTATTAGTTAATACACCGAGTCACCTCGTGCTGCTTTAAATCTAAACTTTATTCTTTATAAATTCTGTCTGTTTTAGCTGAATCATTGTAGATTGACCTTGTAAAGTTTACGAGAGCGTCAAGTTGTACGGAAAATTTAGCCGAAAAGACACCAGTGTATTTACTCACATCAAAAATACACAATTTATTCCGTCCTCATACCATACTGTTTTACCATCTTGCTATCGGGGTTGATGCTGTTTATCTTGATGATATCGTCACTAAATGCAATATGTAAGTCAGCATCTTTTCGAAAGCATTGTAGTATATCATTTTACCTTTGACAAAAACAAAAACATCTTTATTCTCTTGTATGTTATTTTGTAACACAACTAGCCTTGACCACACTTTTATCCCATCCAAACTTGCAAACAAATACACATTATCTCTTGATGCCGCCATTTTTGCTTTGATGTTAAATGGAGTGGTCTAGTTATTTTAATGATTTAAAAACAAAAACAAAAAAAAAAACATAAGTAATGCTGGACTAGTTGTTTTTAATTGTAATTTTGGCTGTTCCCGTATCCTACATGGAATTTGTAAGCAAAAAAAAAAAGATCTAGTCCTCTCACATTTACACTACTTTAAGTGGTAAATATTCGCATCAATTCTCTATGGTAATACCTTCTTTTTTTTAAATAAGATGAACTATACTAGGATTGGATACTCATTTTAGTGCATCCTTCTAAAGGAAATTACCGTTCTAATCACTCCGTCTCTCTGCATATAAGAATCTAATGATTTCAATCTGAACAACCAGAAATCATAGAGGCAGGGAAGCATAGTACAATCTGGCAATGTTTCCTTTTCATTGGCATATCTAACTTTTCGACAACTGGTATAATGTCTGTGATTATTGAATCAAAAATACTGCTGAAAATAATAGTTACACTTTTTGACCTTTTTATTAAAACTGGGTTTCATCACATTCATATACAAAACACATCAAGCGGTATATATCTTTTATTCTGTGAATCCAACCATCTCAGCGTCCTTGAGACCATTCGTCCATCTGCCGTACATGTCCGGTTTGTAACTATTAATTTTATATGCCAATTGAGACCAAACTTGCGGCGTTGGTACATCTTGGGATAAATTACAGTTGCATACATTAACTAGGGATGTCTGAACTTATTTGCATGATTTAATTTAAAATTGCCAAAAAATAATTTCCTGGCTCAAATTTCCATACATTTTTACCTATTGCTACCAAAGTTGCAGTTTATGTGCATCTTGGGACTTGCAAGTGTCGTGTACTAAAACTGGATTGCTGTAACCCATTTGTTCAAAATCGCTTCAAATACTGAATCATAGAACAGAAAATTTTAGTTTTATCACCCTATCATCGATGGCATGAGTATAAATAGTTACAAAATGAAGCAAACTGTTATAATATGACATAATATCTATATATTTATATGATATCATTAACTTGGAAAAATCTAAAACTATGCTAAAATATCATTTCATACCTGTATTAATTATAATGGTAGAATTGACGGTTTGGATTTCATCTGTGTTGTCTGTTTCACGGCGACGGCGTCTGCCTGCTGCAGTTGCGCATGTGTTGCCATTCTGTGATAATAATAATAATAATAATAATAATAATAATAATAATAACAAAGGTTGCACTGTTTAAATTATGAAAGACAAGGAGAAAGGTCTAACAGTGATCAACTAATGGCCAATAACATGTTTTGAAATGATGTTGAAGTTACTGATTGAAATAATTGAAAATGTGCTACCACTGCGTTGATTGACACCCCAGCTGGAATATATTCGTCTCTTTCCGATGTGAGTCGAATAACCGCTACTCTCTGAAATAATTTCCGAGGTCTTTTTTTTAGCATGTGGCGAAAATGCCGAGAACGTTCTGGTTGATTTAACATCCAAATCTCATTTTAAGAAGACGATGTTTCCAATGATTTTAACCGGTCTTTTTGTTGTTGCTATATCCACACTTTTTAAAAATGTGTTAGGTATAATGTGATACCCTCCGTTCGTCCGTCAGTCTGTCCGTTGCCACATCTCCTGAACAGCTGGGTGTAAATCATGCAATTTTGTATTGACGTTGCCCTTAGGCTAATCTGCTTCAGAGGAGTGAGGGGTGATTGGGCTGTCGGGGTGGTGTGGACAGGTGTAACCTTAGCTCACATCCCTGAGCTGCCTGGAAGGGGGTCAAAAGTCAGAAGTAAAACAATTTCAATTACGATAACATTTTGAAATATATTATATTCTAATCGAGCTTTGCATACGCAGTCATAGCAGGAAGACGGATCATATACCCGTAATTATATTTTTTTAGTATGACCACTGGGTTACTGTCTGATGGTAGGGGTGAATACCGAGAAAGAGGGTGGGGGTAGGTATGTATGTAGTCGGGTGCAGTGGAATGTGCAGTAAACTGCTTGGGAATGTTCGATGGAGAGCCATAACAGCTGCTTTAGGTTTATTTTTTAGTTTATTTTCATTATTGCTTTTGCTCGCGTATAACGCACATTCAACCGTTAAACAAAGGGCGAAAGCCCGTGAGGGGTGTGTGAATTTACATGGAAGGCAAATATGAATATATCTTTGGAACTAAACGTTAAAAATATCATATATCTTGCATTTATCTTGACAGCATTGGATTTGACAGTTATTTTCAAATCCAAGGTCAATATTGGCCAAATATGTGGAATGAAAACTCCACAAAGAAGCTTCAGAACATTAAATCCATTATTCAGTAGAGGCGCGAGTGGGGAGGGTCGGGGGGAGGGGCAATTTCCCCCGGGCGCCAGGTGTAGGGGGGCCTTCTTCGGGAGCTCTTTTTTGCAGCTGAAATTGTCATAGTATTTCACCTCGCCTTAGTGTAACGGGGGCAATTCTTCACAAAACGTATGGGGGGGGGGGGGAGGGAAGTTGGCAACTGACATAAAAACTGTTTTCTGTGGCAAAGTGTTGGCGCCACTAAAGAACATTGCCTCCGGGCGCCTCGGTAGGGGCGCCACAAAAGAACATTGCCCATGGGCGCCTCGTACCCTCGCACCTCCACTGCCATCATTGGAGAGTGGCATCCTTCATATAGAATAAATCACAGAAGTGAGGTGATATCATGCTGCTCGCGTATAGGACACACATAACTGACCGATGCATAACTTCTGAAAAGTTTACCGCGATAGAGTGCATACATTGCCAGTGTCCACTGACAGTAGAACATATTCTTGTTGAGTGTATCAATTTCTATCCTATGAGAATTTTGTTTTTATTTTTTATTTGAACTCAATTAAGTAGCCTTTGGTGGTGTACCACCAGAAAAAGATCTTGGTCTTCTGCTTTTAAAAAAAAATGCGGTTTACAGAGCAAATAAATTTTGACCATATACTTTAAGGATTTTATTGTTGTTGTGGGTTTAACGCCATTTTTCAGCACATGAAAGGCTATACATGGCGGCCAGCATATTTGGTGGAGGAAGAACCCAGGAAAAACCCGGGAAGAACCACCGACCCACAGGAAGCTACTGGCAAGCTTTCTCACATCTTGCTTAGGTTTATTTGGAATTGTTTTTCTTTCTAAAGTATTTTTTTTTCATTTTTTAAAATATCTATCTTTAATTTTTTTAATTTAACTTTTAATCGGCACTATATAGCCAGGAGTGTGCTGGCGTGCTGTTTAAACCTATACATACATATACATATAGCCCACTTTGTCGTGACGTTTTGATACTTTATACACGTTAGTGTATCTTCATGAATATTTGGCATGAAGTCAAGAAAGTATGTTTAATTAGATCTGATAAAGGTCACAAATAAATAAATAAATAAATTTACAAATAAATCAGTAAATAAAAAAAACAAAAAGATGGGATATACGTACGAAGCATCTTGGGTCGGTGCTGTCGTAACAAAAGGCAATCTGACACTCCACGGTCACAACGTGTGGACCCAGTCGGGTAGTCTCAAAAGAATGTATTTCGAAATTAGCGGTTAAAAAGTCGTTTGGTGTAGAGACCGCCGGAGTAGTATTGGTGCTGTCAAACGTAAACGCTTGCTGATTGACGGCAAGCTGGAAGGGCAAATTCCCTGTTCCACATCTGCAAGGAATTAAAAGTCATGGTGAGCAAATAGAGGGCTTATGAATGAATATAACCTATCAATACAATGACATAAAACTGTTTTCTGTGGCAAAGAAGGGGCGCCACTAAAGAACATTGCCCCCGGGCGCATCGAACCCTCGCGCCGCCACTGTATGTACGGTATATAAATGATCATATTTATACGTTTAAAAGAGAAAAATCTCTATTACTGCGACATTCTGTGATTCTTTAAGGAACAGTAGAAAATTACGATGATTTTTACCAGTGAAGTATATAACATTTTTTAAAACTAGGAACTAATGTATATAACTTGGTTAGCTTGTGTGTAGGTTACGAAGACATTCTACGGAGGACAAAACTTGGATTACGTCGTGGTCAGTATATCGGATTTTTACCGCTAAAGATGCCGAGTTAAAGAAGATTACCTTCAACATGTACAAGAAATGGACAATCAGAATAAAGCGTAATGCTGTGCCTCGCCCTATCTATCAGTTCATAATATAAAACCCGTTAATGGTCATTAGAGTAAGAAAAGTAGGTAACCCTGACCTTTGTGTGGTGGCGTGAATGTAAGTTCTCGAACTGAATGTCCCTATTGAATTTCATGAAAGTGAAAGCGATGGTACGTGAATATTTGTCCACACAATCATTGTTCTTACCAAGTTTCATGACTGTAACAGTAAAAGAAATGGAGATAAAAGCATGGCCACTGCAGCAAAACCAAAGGAAAAGTGATACCCATGTCCCTCCATTGTTTTACAAGCGAGACAATTGTTACCCATTGCCATCCACAATCAGGGCCGTTTTCGTGGTATCGTAAGGATCGTAAGCTCTACAGCCTCTGCCCGTTATGTATGCACCATATGCACTTAGACCCTCTAAAAAAAGATACAAGTGTGTTTTTTTTATTCTTCTTCTTATTTTCGAATGGAGGTGGGGAGAGAATGTCTACAAAGATGTAGGTGTAAAATTAAAAGCTGATAGTAAATTGAAAAAGGCCATGTACCTAATACTTGTGGATAACATAGATTGAAAACATTGAATAATACAACTTTGGTAAAATATGTAGCAATATAAACAGGGTAAAAAAAAAATTAAATAGTTTGCATTATCATGGAAAAACTTGGAAGAAATCGTCTCAAATATTTGCTGATAGAAAGGGAGAGAGCTATCTACTCTTGACGTTAGAGTGACTTTATTTAAGCAACATAAATATAACACGATACCGTATGTACTCGCTTATACGTCGAATCCAACTGCAAACTGCACAGACCCAGATCTGCTGTCGCATAATGCGCCAGCAGATCTGAGTCTATGCAGTTTGTTAAGAATAATCAATAGAACAAACAACATAGACCATGATCTACCGACTCATTATGAGACGGCATTTCAGGGTTTATGTTGCTTGCAGTTGGAATCACCTTCCAAGCGAGTAAGGACGGTAAATATTATTTATAAGGAAGTACATGCAACACATAATTTTCACCAAAACCGGGACGGGGCAGTACTATGTATGTATGTATGTATGTATGTATGTATGTATGTATGTATGTATGTATGTATGTACGAATGAATGTATGCGATAATTTACCTACGTTAGTTGTGTTGTTAAAATTAATTCTGATTGTTAGGAAATTTAAATTGCCCAGGTTCTGCGGCCCTGAATGGCCGAACGAGAGAGTTGCTACCACGGGGTTGTACGGCTGATTCTGAATGTGGACCTCTCTGAAAGAAAAAAGAAACCGATGATGAGTTGTATTACGGTGAGTGGTAATGGCATTTACATTCGTATACCTGAATGGAAGAATGAACAAAAAAGGAAGATTTTTTTTCGGAAGATAGTTTGTTCGTCTCTCATTTAAATCCATAATTTTGTAACACTTTATTTATCTATCTATCTATCTATCTATCTATCTATCTATCTATCTATCTATCTATCTGCTCTTTTAGTACTCATTTATTGAGTAAAATTGTTTCCAAGTAAAAGTTCATCACATACTATATAGTTAATTGTAAACTGGCTAAAAAAACTAAATAATCAGTATTAAAAAGTCTTTGATATCTATATTTGATGGTAGACCTGTTGTAAACCTGAATAGTGTTTTCAAACGCATTCTGTATGCAACTGTAAGAGCAGATTTTAATGTCGTATTATAAACTGTGTAAATAATGTGCTTTATTTTTTCATTTGACATTTGTTTGCAGGTAAATTTTACTTTTTCATTTGACATTTGTTTGCAGGTAAATGATATAATAATTATTAGCTACACAATTAAAAAGGTGAAGAATATCTGCTATTGGGTTGTAAAATTGTACTGGCACTTGAAATGTCAGTAGCATACCCCGCGAAAGGCGATGCCAAGCACCATATGTACTTTTATTGCACACTGCGTTTGGCTCGATTTTGTTTGATTGCTAATTTATTAACTTCAACATCTTTTACAACTGGATGTTGAATACTCTGTGAAGAAAAGCTTTACTTTTTGACCAAATAAATAAAATACTTTAAATAGATACACCACCACCTATCCCAAAATAAATTTTATTTGAGCTGTGAAATGGTATCATTTCTTTGATCTTCTTATTTATTTCACTCCTCTTGTTCTTTCTTCAAACGTTTATTTTTTGCATTTTTTGCGTTTTCGTTTTCAAACTTCACAAAACCTGAAGGTGTTAATGATGATGATTTAGACTTTGATTATTTCATTCCTAGTACTTCGTTTGATCTATCCGATTGGTCTATGCGTTTGATCTATTCGTTTGATCTATCCGATTGATCTATCCGATTGGTCTATTCGTTTGATCTCTCCGATTGGTCTATTCGTTTGATCTCTCCGATTGGTCAAAGACTAGATATATGAAAGCCGCTGAAAATAGGTTAAATTACTTCTGAAGATAAATTAAAGAGCTCAAGAAAACGTGAAATCATGCAGAATTGCAAACTTCATCATCAAGGAGATTTTGGAACAGTATTTTCTAGTCTATTTTCCAGTATTTACTTTATTGTATGATAAGAAGCTACTCATGTTATAGCTACTTGGTCTGACCCTTGGTGAAGTCCCGCCCCTTACCCCAGTACATTTTTATAGTGGGTATCGGCCTTAAAGAATGATATGAGGAAAAACTATTTAAATCTGGGTGCTTCTGGAGTATCTTCATATTGAATATTACTGATACTAGGATCATTTCGGCTTTCATCGCTATGCTATGAAAATCCAAAGAAGAAACAGCCTCTGCACGGGTCGAAAATTATCTAATCGCCTCCCCTAAAGCAATAACTTCCAACAATTGGTAATAATTCAAGTTTCAATTAAGGCCGCCTGCTTTCTTTAATTTACAGCGTAGAACTGCCTGTCTCGAAAGAAATCTTTTTTTGTCAAGCAATTACTAAACGACATGAATGACTCAGTGTCTCTCCGTCAGAATATTTCCATCTTAACTTAAGGGACTAGTTCATATTAACAAATGTCTCCAAAAAAATGTATATTTTTAAGCAGCGGTCCAACCAGATAATATTACAATGAGAATGATGGCACATGGTGTACCACCAATGGTGTCTACAGACTGTATTTGGTTACTATCGATTCTGTAGGATTATCGTCTGCCTGGCTGAAGCAAAATACTTCCTTTTTGGGATTGGAACAGTACGCTCGTGCGCTCATGGGTAAATTAGCTGATACCATGATACATATTTTTATAATTAGTTTCAATACTTGTGCACAATCCAAACCTGACACCTTACAGACTAGCCTGTTTGATTCCTACAAACTTGAATACAAACTTGACATGTATGGTATACAAGTTAAAGCAGCGAAATTGTCTAGTCTACTTGGACTTGCACAAATATACTGGGAATCTGCCCGCGGCAGTGATGGACTTTGTGGTTTGGTGTTTTACGGCACAGTAAAAACATGAAGGTTAATTAGGCAATTGGAGTAAAGTACCTTGTCCAAGGACACACCATGGTAGCCGACCCAGGCTGACTCGAACGAAGAATTCGAATCTGCACTCTTTCAGTCGCGAGTCCAGCACGCTAACCACTGAACCACAAGTGCCACTCGTGAGGGGTTTTGTACGCCGAAGTAAAACATTAGTTATGTGATAAAAAGAAAATTTTAGGGTCAAAATACTTACCCAATTGTAGCGTCGACCTGTTGATAAATGTTGACAGCATCACTTGCGCAGCACTTGATCGCATAGTAGCAATCGTAAAATGAATTAAAGTCAGCGTATCTCTCGGCTTTGATGACCCAGTAAACACAATCTGGTGTCTGAAAAATCATTAGGAATTTCTTGTAGTTAGGCACGTGAGAACTGACTCTAAAATCGACTTTCAACTAGTACAATGTCTTACGCTTTTTGAAAATTCAAACAGCTTTAAATTTACAAGAAAAATATAAACGAACCAAGGCTTATGTGAGTACGATCATAAGTAAAAACTCTGGTATGTATCTTTTTTAGACACATCAATATAATGCTTTCGACACATTCCGACCTGACCTGTAACTATATACATACATACATATATATATATATATATATATATATATATATATATATATATATATATATATATATATATATATATATATGTCGAATAACAGTCCTTTCAAGTGCACTGGATCCAGCTAGGTATCGCTCTTGTCATAGTTTGATTAAAATAAATGTGAAAAAGTGACAAAAGCCAAACTTATCTGTTAACTAGCTTAAGGGCTTTCGACTCTCACTGATTCTTTGTCTCTCACTGAATCTTTGTCTCTCCCTGAATCTTTGTCGAAGACAATTGCAAAATAGAGACAAACAAGATATACAATAAACACAAGTGAAAGCGCTAAATTTACAAAACTTTACATGATAAGTGTCGCACCTTATTGGTTTGGGCTTCGATGATAAAATGGTAGCCTAGTTGGTATTAAGCTTTAAAAAGAGGAGCTAAAGCACCATTATTTTCTTGAAATAAAGTGGTGTAACCGTATATTGTGTCCCGGATAATAATGCTTCTGCAATGACACATAATAACCACAGCAACAATAATAATAATGTTACGACAGAATTTTCAAGGAATTTTTATAATTCAAATTTTTAGAATTTTGTTATCGTTGAATTTTCAAGGAATTTTTATAAGACTAATGTTTGTTTTAGAATTCCAATTTTTATAATTCTTAATAAAACATAATTTGGAATACTTTAATCCTATAATTATACAGGCAAAATTCCGCTTACGCTAGCTAATTCAAAGATTATACAGGAAAAATTCTGCTTACGCGAGCAAATTCAAAGATCATACAGGCAAAATTTTGCTGATGCTAGCAAATTTATTCTAGTATAGTTCGATCAATATGGTTACTAGGTGAGTCAGCAACTCGTATGTGGATGGCGTGAGCTTTAACCAACCTGCGACCAATTTTGGAAAAGGGAATGCGTTATGTAAAAATATCGTAAAATCTCGCGGCTCTAGACCTCGAAGGTGAGAGTCTGTCTAGCCCTAACACATAGCCTTTTATAGAACAGGCATGCGCATTCCTTGACCAAGAACTGTATATAAGCGGTCGCGCACCTCGAGAGAATAGTTGCCACGCCTCTACATCTTAGAATCCTGACGTCCTTTACTGGTAAGACAACATTGTTTTATTATATTCTAAAAGACTTTTTTGTAGGACTTTAATACATTTAACTGCTGGAAAGTATTTTTCTCTCTCTTGAAACATATGGGTTTTTTTTTTTTAATATTAATTATAAATTATATTCTTTTTGGAGTGTGTAGGTTTTTATTAGGAATTTATATGCATTGTAATTGTGTAGATTTTTTGTTAGGAATCTGTATATATTGTAATTGCAATAGTGAATTATTGTAAAACGATTTGCTGCCAACTTCATGCTTTTGATAATTAATTTAGAAATGAAATACTTATGGATTACAAGAACATGATATTTCGGTATTTAAGGTCCAAAGATTTATTAATTTGTCTTCACGATAAAATGATTTTGGTCTTAGTTCGAAATATTGATTTTTACTATATTTTAAGTTATTTTGGCCATCTTTGGCTTATTCAATATTTTGTTATTTACATCATAATTTAAAAGCACAGAAATTAGATAATCGTATGAAGTCGGCAAGCTTTGAATCAATATATTAATTATACGTGTATTTCTGTATCTAGAATATATATATTCATATGTATTTCTTATTTGGGACTGTTGACAATTTAATAAAAGTTGCTACGCCTCTACATCTTAGAGTTCTGACTTCCTTTGCAGTTCGAACCCGGTACCCCCCTCGCACCCTAGCGATGTAACCGGCAACATTGCAGGAAGTGACACCTCCGCAAAGGGAGGTCGGAAAGAAGTTTTTGCTGGACGAACATTCGTTTACCACCAGTAGCAATGACAAAATCCTCAAAATAAATGTTGACCAATAGAAAAACTTTTATCATAAGTGGTGAAGGTAAGTGGCCAGACATCAAAATGCTATTATAAGAAGGGGATACATGAATATTCTTTCATAATAATAATACTAACAAGAACTAAAAAAAAACAAAAAAAAAAAAAAAACATCAGTAATTATAGGCAAGTGAATGCGTAATTAACTAAATTAATTTTGTTTTTTTTTAATATGGGTTCTAAACAAATAATGGTTATATTTGCGTGTGACGATCGCTATACATTTTGAGACCACATTTTTCATAACAATAATTCTACAAGCCAGGGTGAAATAATGGAAACAAGAAAGAAGAAACAGTTGAAAAACTGTCTTAAATTGGTATACTACATGTCTTTGATGCGTAATGGTCAGCATAGCAAGATTTTATAACGATAATAAAAGATGGGGTGGGCTGTTTAATTACGTGTTTATCGTCCTGAAACCATGCGTGGCAAAAGTCATTGCCATCTTAGATTAGATGCCACAACATCTGCTAAAAGTATTATATCTCGGTAAAGTTATGCGTAGTGGAGGTGGTTAAGAAAATATGTCACCAGAATATATATATATATATATATATATATATATATATATATATATATATATATATATATATATAGGTAATCACTTATAGAAAACTATCAAGACTCACGTTGTCCGCTTTCCCTCCACAAATACTTGTGGCACCCGGCGAAAATGGTATACTGTCAGTCAGCCTCCAATTTCCGCCACTGTTTCCTGCTATTGTTGGACAATTCGCTTCAGATGTTTCGACACGTGATGTAGCAAAGGTAGAATCGATCATTGCAACCAATCTGTTGACTGGATCTCCGTTAGTTTTTAGCCGAAATTCCAGATTCATCACTTTTGGGATGGCCGTGTTGTTAATTGTACATAGGTATTCCGCTAAAATATAAAGACAAAGTAAAAGGTAAAATCCAGAATCACCTAAGCGATAAGCGATAATTTCAAATGCTACAATTATGTCCTGTATAGTTAATGTGTTTTTTATTTTATTTTGTTTATTTATTTTTTTTGGGGGGGGGGGGGAGGGGGGAGTGGTTGTAAAAAAAAAAAAACTGTTTGGATTCAAATGCATTGACGTTCAAACCTTTGGAAAAAATTTCGCAATCATCAGAATAATATCAAATCTGGAAAATACTGTATTTGTAATCCCCATAGCAACAAACCTTTTGCAAACTATTTTTGGCAGTCTGTTTCAGAATAATATGGACAATTTTCCCGATTTGACTCATATACTTCGGTTAAAAATTGCCCAAAACTTAACATTTTTAACACAAAAAATAATTAATTTATACGTCATTTCGAAATGCTTATTAATGTCTTGGGTAATATTTCTTTGCGAGTAAAGGATTCCTTTTCATAGACAATGTGACACACTGATACCAGGCAGCCTTTGAGCATAAGGCTCACTTATCTTAAAATAATTTGTAATTGTTTCTTGAGTCGTAAAGAATCTTATTAAAAAATACGAAATTACCTCGCTAAATATTAAATATAATACTTTATTTTCTCAGATATATGTCAATAATAATAATAATATTAACAACGAAAAATATGTTTTACAAGTAAAAGCAAAAAAAAAAAAAAAAAAAGAATAAGGCATAAGTCTTCTTACACTCAACGTATGCTCGATTTCTTGTATTGTTGGACACTGTGAAATTTCTTGCCGTCAAATTTATGTCACTGTGTTGCGACTGATATTTATGAGGTTCACTGCTCACGGAATAACTCATGCTTACTCTTGACTTAGTTGTAAGAGTTGGGTTTGGTATTTGGCGTTTTTTATTGTACGCTTTTTAGTGCAGAGGTAACTGGAGTAAAGTGCCTTGCCAAAGGACACACCACGGTAACAGACTTGGGCTGATCCAATGGTAGGATACGAACCTGCCCTCTTTCGGTCGCCAACCAGCGAACGCGGCTCCTTCCTCCGGTAGTCGCCTCTTACGACATGCGGGCGATAAGGGCACATCGGGCTTTTTTCAACATTCTAGAGCCCGCAACGGGGTTTGAGAAATACAAAACGAAACAAAACAAGACAAAGGAAACAAAAACAAATATAAAGTTTATATAAGCTCAAAGTTGAGATGTCTTGTGAAAATCGGACATATCTGCTCAACTATTCAACCTCTGTGCATACTAGTATATAACAAAAGTTAACGACATCTAATGATACTTTATACCGTATTTACTCCTGTAAACGTCATCAATGTTCTAGTCATTCTGACTACCGTACTTACCCACATACGAACAGGACAGATTGACATCGTATAATGCGCCGATAGATCAGGGTCCTCATTATTTATAACATCATGCAAAGAACGTAAACCCTAACCTGTCAGTGCATTATGTAAAGTTGATCTGGTGTGTCTGACTTGAGTAAATACAGGAGTGACAACGCCAAGAAAAGGTTGCTATATTATGTGGATGAGACAAAGAGAGGCAGGATCGCATGTAGCTTAAACATAATGAACATCGCAATTTTTCTCCAGCTGTGCATATGTACGAGCTCTTCATTCGAGATGTAATATATTGTTAAGTTTGAAGTTAATGCGTGTTGAAAATAATGCGAGTTCATGTGGAGAAGCTAAAATGCAAGTGAAATTAATGCGACTTGCCAGTGGGTTAAGGATAAAATTGCATTATACCCCTTGTTCTGCGAATTTCTGTACGTGACTGTTGTTAAGTTACATTTTACGCATTAAGTTTACCGTGAAATGATTTCTGTATTTACAGTATTCTCGGAAAAAATAACTGACGTTAAATACACCTTTGTGAATTTGGATGTGACTGTCACATGTATTTAGATCGCTGACTTGTATAGATGGCAATACTATATCAGCGTTACCGGACATACATAGATCCATATTCAATCACGATATGGAGAATTACGTCCAAAGATAGCTAAAATGTAACTGTTCTTGGCATTGCATCACAAGCAGAGGAGTCATGACGTCACAATAGGTCGTAATTTCCGACAGTATATTTGTAAATTATATGGCAGTAAGTTTGAGGTCATAAAGACAGTAACATTTGTATATGTGTTAGAAATGCTTTTATAAAAACAAAATAAATGTAAAACTTTTGAGTGATCTTAGTTATAGAAAATGACTCTTTTAAAACTATTCATTTGATTTTATCAACCAATATTGGTTGGAAAAGATCTATGTTTGCTGTGTAAGAATAGTCTTAAATTTTAGCGTCGATTATATATGGACATTATATTAAAATGCCAAAAAACTACACATTGTTAAAGCACAAAATGATTACAAGTTTAATGTTATAATGAAATTTGTAAACCTGTTATAAAAAAAAAATTCGTGTCTAATAGAATTTATGTCCAAGTCTACATTATGTTCACAGCCAATATATATATATATATATATATATATATATATATATAAACACATACCTTCTTGGTTTTGGGTAGGGAGAATACCCTGAAATAAATAAATAAATGTGCATGATAATACTGATTCATAAAAAGGAAATTATTTAAAGCTCTTTACTTAAACTAGTGCTCAGAATTATAAGTACATTTCCTCTATCCCCGTTGCTATGGAGTGTACTATAGTGTTAGTAACAATAGCAGCTACAACAATATCAGCTGTAGTAGTAGTCTTTACGTGTGGACACCTCGCCGCCCCGTCCCAGCACATAGAACTGGTCGGAGTTTTAGAGATGATCCTTCGTGTTTCCGAATACCAAAGGCCTTTATGTCTGTAAAACATTGTCCTCCCTTTTTTGTGTATTAGGTATTTGCCCGAAAAATAAAGAGAAAAGAATTTTGAAAGAAGAATTTGAAATCAAGGTTTCTCTGTTCTTGTTTTTTTTTGTTTTGTTTTGTTTTTCCTTTTTCCGTCATTTTTATTTATAAATTTGGGTTTTCTGGCTTGGTACTCCCCTCCCTTCAGGCATAAAATCCCATTGGGATGGTTTCCTTGCCTTATTTTCCTTTTTAAATTCCAAGTTTTGAATCATCAGTCACCTTTGCCCTAAAGGTCCTATGAGGTTTGTTTTAAATGATGTAATAATGTTTTCTTGGGTGTAGGGTGCCTTTTGTGTTAGCATTTTGTTCACTGTGCTTTATCCTATGTTCGTGTTTGGGGACGGGCTTATATGTGCTAAATCTTCTTGAGTTTAGGGGACGGGCTTATGTGTGCCAAATCTTGTTGAGTTTCATTGGGGGACGGACTTATGTGTGCCAAATCTTGTTGAGTTCTGGGGGACGGGCTTATGTGTGCAAATCTTGTTGAGTTTCATTTTATCTAAAGAAAGAGGTTTCCGTGTGCATTGTATATTTGTTAATGCGTGCATGTCTGTATATAGATTTGCTTCCTTCTCCTTCCTTCCTCTTTCTGTTTTTTCTTTCTCTTTCCCCTTCTTCTCTTTTTCCCCCACTCCACATTTTTATGCACATAGTAGAAGAAGTAGTAGTAAGGTAATTTTATTGTTATTATTGTTGCTTTAAGAACATAAAATGGGATTTTGATGAACTGTTTGTAAAGCCCAATAATCATCGGTTTTAGATCGAAACTGATGAGTGGACTGAGCGATTCGAACTTAACTCCAAGTCTGTTTACGACAATGTTGATCTCTTTCCATATATTTAATACCAGGGCATGGTAGACTTCATCGGACCCCATTCTTATCACTCATAGTAAGCAACCAGTCGTAACTTATCGTATATTCCTGACATGGAATTTCACCTCAAATGTGTGAAGAAGGCTATCATTTTAGAAAAATGGCTGCAGTATAGGAAACAGCCAATTTGAACTATTTCTTGACCGGTTATGAAACTCTAATATTCGAATCAGCTTTACGAAAACCCGAAAGTCTTCCGGTTGTATTTGCGTAATAGCACACAATTTTACACAAAAAGAAAACTAAAACTAAATTTTTTTAAAAAATGCATGAAAATCGCTGGTATCACTAAACGTAACATATATGGGGATACACTCAAGTCATGGGAATGCCGAGCAAATACAAGTGAGCAAACAAACATCTTGGTGTTACACTTACTGTTTCCTTTCCAAACACCAGAGCCGGTGCCCTCATTTTCACCTGTCCATAAACGTGCCATTTCTGGCTCTAAAATAATGGATATTAATTGCAGTCAAATACTTTTTTATACTTGTTATGATCATTGTCCCGTAGCATTTATTCGAGAAAACATTGAATCAACTGTTTTGCTTTTTTATAATGCGGATCTATGTTTTGTTTCTTTAGCTGTTTTTACTTACCGCATAAACTCCATAAAGGGTCACAAACAGACATAATGACGCTGCAGTCTGACCAAGTCTCATCTATAATAATAATAATAATAATAATAATAATAATAATAATAATAATATATTCGCTCTTGCATATCCTTTTTGATGTTGATTTGTGCTGTTTTTTTATGGGATTTAAACAATTCTAGTGCCCTCATTATTGTTATTATTAGTATCATCATTGATAATAATAATAATAATAATAATAATAATAATAATAATAATAATAATAATAATAATAATAAAAATAATAATAATAATAACAATATTATTATTATTAATAATAATAATAATAATAATAATAATAATAATAATAATAAATATAATAATAATAAAAAAATAATAATAATCTCATCATCATCATCATCACAAACATGTTAGATATATCCTACTAATTGCCCCCTCCCCCCCACCGAGAAAAAAAAAAAGAAAGAAAATGATATGGAGGGAAAAGGGGTAAACACGTACAACTTACTGATATGAAATGACAATCATAAAATGGCCAGATTATTACTCGTTCTTAGACTTTAAAAAAAATTCCATCGATATGACTATTGAATATACGACAATACACGCCTTTTGATGTAGCTATCTAGTTAATTCACGTCCGTTCATTCTGAAGAAACAAAAATGTCCGTGTGTTCTGATTTACGCCACCAGTACAACAAGACAAAACTTGGACAAGATACAGTCTGCGAAGCGAAAGCCTGTATTGCCAAATCTTCAGAACACAAAAGTTAAAACTTTGATCAAACCATTAAAATTACATGTTTTACTCCGAGTATCTCTACTTTATTTGCAACATTTTTCAAAACGATCTTGAACATTAATTTGATTGTGCTCGATTCCAAGTAAAACCTGTTCATTTTTAGAAAATGTAGAAAATAGTGTCTGAAAACCTATTTCATTTTCAGGTTACCTGGCCGTAAGTCCACGTAAGTTTATGGTATGGTCACGCATCCGCCGTGCTTCGTGCGTAAACAACTGCTTGTTACATCTCTGGAGGCCATATTTTTTTCTGATTTTGATCAAACTTGGTATATGTGCTTATATTAGCAAGATTTCGGTCCAGTTCGATAATGAATAGATCCACGTATACTAATGAGGTGAATTTGCATCGGATTGGATGAGCTTGTTACCACAATGGAGGCCATATTTCTCATCCGTTTTTGGTCAAACTTGGAATAGATGCGTATATTATCAATATCCCAGAGGAGTTCAATAATGAGCGAGGTTCATACATGTCATTGAGGTGATCTTGCATCTGACTGGCTGAGATGATTACCACTCGGGAGGCAATATTTTTGATCGCTTTTGATTAAAACTTAGAATATATGTTTATATTTGAATGCGTCATAAGTTAGATTAATTTCTCCTAATTGTATCGTTTCTTTAAATATCTACAGCCAATGATCATACAGATTACGTTTTTGTGTTTTGTTCTTGTCTCATTTGTGAAATCGTCCTCTGTAGCTCCGTGTCCTTGAGAAAGGAATCGTAAATTTCGAAAGCGCGACTAGGTTGCTTTCACACTAGTTTTGCACTGTTGTTAATAGAGAGAGAGAGAGAGAGAGAGAGAGAGAGAGAGAGAGAGAGAGAGAGAGAGAGAGAGAGAGAGATATTGTCACCTTGAGGAAAGCTTCAGAAAATGCAAACACTCTCCTTAAAACTTGCAGAACAATATATCCTGTCAAATAGCTGTTGAGACTCTCACCATAGAAAATCAAAGAGTGAACTGAGCGTACTTCTTATATGTGTCCTAAAAAAACTTCCCAATCACTGCGTCATAGCATACTTAATACCCGATCATTGACTCCGCCTCCATCGTATAAATTGTAGCAAATTGTCACTGTCTTCTTGTCACAATTATCATGCGTGAGGCTATTGCTGTCAGCAAATATCAGTTTCGGTCTATAAATCTGCTAAAATACGAGAAAAGGTGATTAAAACCATTTTGACTGCAATCATGTACACACACACACACACACGCACACACACACACACACACACACACACAATGGTCCTCACATCTATGATATTATAATAATAAGCTATTGACTATAATGTTTAAATATGACCATGGATATACTAAGACAAATGAGATTGAAAATATCAACAGTTTACACAAATTTATTGAATACTTTAACGGTACAAAATGAGAAAGTGGTTATTCACGAAAAAAATGTGCACATGATCACTTTTTTAAAAATAAAGATAAGAATAGACGTTTTGAATTAATAAATCTTTCTGATTCTATAATGGATTGACAAAGATACGGCTATGACAGTGTGGCTGATTGTTAATGAATGAGATGTGGTTACGTTTGTGCAAGTTAACCAACATGACATCGTTAAGAAAGAAATCTTGGACCAGTTAGGGTAGCTAAAGCAACTGTCCTACAACTTTGATCCAAAATGTTCTCTGTCTTGTCTTATCTTATTCTGTATAAGTCAAACAAAAGTATTATTATAATTTGTACGAGTGTGAGAGAATCAATATAAAAGATGCCGAGTTTTCTCTACACTTGTATAGGCCTGAAGCCTCAAAGATATTTTTCAAGTATTCCAAGTTTTCGGTGATTCGTGTTGTTTCTATGTGGAATGCTGAATGCATGAAAGCTTCATGCCCATCCAATAAGTTAACACAATCGTTATTCTTCTTGTTCTCTAGATCTATTCAGGAATGCTATACGATTAATATTTCACTTTTACTGTTAATTTTGAAAGAAAACAGTCAAGATTAAATTGTCTTGAGTTTTTAAAGTAAGGTTACATATCTTATGTCGGACTTGGCTCCATATTTTTTAGCACTTCTAACATGTTGTCCCAAATGGGCATTTAACGTTTTACTGAAACGGCTGAAGTTTTTTTTTTATCAAATCTTTGGTTAATCGTTTATGGCACTCTGAAGTAATATTTTAATCATCACTTGCATAAATTTAGTGTCAGTAGGTACCAAATGGCTATTAGGGTCAATCTAAGACACGTCTGAGCCATGAGTCTTGACGTAGTATCAGGTCCACATATGCGTGTAATTGTCCATTTGTCATTTGTGTAAGTGAACCGCAGATTTGAGTTTAGAATCTCATAAAAACTTGTTGTTTTAGCAGAGTATGGCAATTGTGTGACTGTAATATTAGAACTTGTAGATGTTAATTACAGGTGACGATAGATGGATAGATGTTCGGTAAATGAATACAGATTTAAGAGAATATTTTGTAAGAATCACGGAGTAGTCGTTAGAAATTTCGAACGGTCGTTAAAACTATCAATATTGTTGAAATTTTGTATGAATGTAGAGGAACGAATGATTTAATATTCCTGAAGAGTTTGTGGTTCGAATCTTACAAAGAGCGAAGTTACAGCGAATCCAAATGATCGAAAATTGAGAATGAGTAAAATTTTTGTGCTCGGTTTCGTGACTATGGCGGCTCATGGATGTCTTGGTGAGGGACCGGCGGGGGCGATATTGATTTATATATACAGTGGGTCTGTACACGATAGTTTGTTCGGGGTGTTACATATATAGTGGGTCTGTGCACGATAGCTTGTAAGGGGTGTTACATATAGTGTGGGTCTCGTGCACGATAGCTTGTAAGGGGTGTTACATATATTGTGGGTCTCGTGCACGATAGCTTGTAAGGGGTGTTACATATAGTGTGGGTCTCGTGCACGATAGCTTGTAAGGGGAGTTACATATAGTGCGGGTCTCGTGCACGATAGCTTGTAAGGGGTGTTACATATAGTGTGGGTCTCGTGCACGATAGCTTGTAAGGGGTGTTACATATAGTGTGGGTCTCGTGCAAAATAGCTTGTAAGGGGTGTTACATATAGTGTGTGTCTCGTGCACGATAGCTTGTAAGAAGAGTTACATATAGTGTGGGTCTCGTGCACGATAGCTTGTAAGGGGTGTTTCATATATTGTGGGTCTGTACACTACAGTTTGTAAGGGGTGTTACATATAGTGTGGGTCTCGTGCACGATAGCTTGTAAGGGGTGTTACATATAGTGTGGGTCTCGTGCACGATAGCTTGTAAGGGGTGTTTCATATAGTGTGGGTCTCGTGCACGATAGCTTGTAAGGGGTGTTACATATAGTGTGGGTCTCGTGCACGATAGCTTGTAAGGGGTGTTACATATAGTGTGGGTCTCGTGCACGATAGCTTGTAAGGGGAGTTACATATAGTGTGGGTCTCGTGCACGATAGCTTGTAAGGGGTGTTTCATATATTGTGGGTCTGTACACTACAGTTTGTAAGGGGTGTTACATATAGTGTGGGTCTCGTGCACGATAGCTTGTAAGGGGTGTTTCGTATATTGTGGGTCTCGTGCACGATAGCTTGTATGGGGTGTTACATATAGTGTGTGTCTCGTGCACGATAGCTTGTAAGGGGTGTTACATATAGTGTGGGTCTCGTGCACGATAGCTTGTAAGGGGTGTTTCATATATTGTGGGTCTGTACACTACAGTTTGTAAGGGGTGTTACATATAGTGTGGGTCTCGTGCACGATAGCTTGTAAGGGGTGTTACATATAGTGTGGGTCTCGTGCACGATAGCTTGTAAGGGGTGTTTCATATATTGTGGGTCTGTACACTACAGTTTGTAAGGGGTGTTACATATATTGTGGAAGCAATGAAGGCATAAACTTTGCTCTAACATTGATGTATATATTTTGTACAATAGCCAATAGGATGAGAACTGTTTTCTTCCTTTCTTCATTCATCAGCTATTGAGATTTAGCAAGAACGCCAACACAGTGTCCCTTGTTCTATGGATTCCGATCTAATGTCAGTGAGTTTTGTTCCTAGGTGATCGCGTACGGGTAATCACAATACTATCACACCTTACTTCTATGAAAGGAACTTCCCCACAAATTACTCCTCCAGATGGCGTATATGTGTTTTTGACTTTTTAGTTCCTGTTTCATACATTTTGTTCATGAGCAAAAACCTCTGGAAGTATAGAAGCAGTCTAGAAATTCCATATTATACTTACGCCATCCAGCGCCAGACAAAAGTAGTAGCCCAGTTACCAAAATGGCCAAGTTACATCCAGAATATGATGTTTAAATATTTAGCATTTACAAACATGTCCATCAATAATGATATAGCTGATCTTTCCAAACGGAACTTTACACAGTGAAGTCTGACAAACACTGCAGACGATCATTCCAAACAGAATGTTTCTATATTGACATGACGGCATTCACCGCCCAAAATACAACCCATATCGATCATTTGAAGCGATGGTTTATTCGGTTTTTATCAGTTTAGCTGCTGTAAATTCAGTGATAAATAAAATCCTGAAATACCATGGCTTATACAATGTGATTACAATAAAGATCTACATCAGAAGTAGATCCCACCCCTCTGTCATAAAACTTAACCTTACTCCACTCTTATTCGAAAATATTCTGACCATTCAAATTGCTGAATTTGTTAATTTCAAATAATATTCCAAAGTCCTGAGTAACATTTCTTTCTCAAAATGGAGAGTAAAGTTTGATGACGTAAAGACTTGGTCGGCACCGATGCGAGTTCATATTCTGTTGACCTTTTTGATTCAGCAATCAAATACAATTGTGAAAATGAACAACATTATTCGGAATATATCGTTACCAAAGATAACTCTCATAAACACTAAATGCAACACTTTATCTGATAGGCTACTTAAAATAAGTCGACCAAAAATTTAAAGGTCACCAGAGCATAAACTTCTCTCAGCGCATATCTGATCTCCGTTATGTTGGAAATCTCCATTTTAATCAGATTGATTTCAAATTGTTTTTGCATACAAAAATATGTGTCATTGTGAGTAAATTACTGTATATACTCGCGTATATGCTTAATCCAAATGCAAACAACATAGATCCTGATCTGCTGTCGCATTATGCCCCGGCAGATCTGGATCTATGCAGTTTGCAGTTGGTATAGGTTATATATCCGAGTATATACGGTAACCCTCATTTTCTAAGTTGTATTCAAAATAATTTGGACGTTTCTGAAGTTGATATTTTCACACATGACTAAGGACAATATCCGAATAAGCCGCGTGTTTCCATCTAGCGAAGAGAGCGTTTTGACCCGAATGTTAAAACGATGTTTTGCGTAGATGGCACACGTGAATAGCTGGTACAGAGAACATTTTGTGCAAGTAGGTGACGGCATGTACGGATTTTTTCATCTTTTGCCGACTTTTCATCATAATAGCATAAATATGGATGGATATTTTCGAAGTACGGAGTTTTTCATGATCGAAATTGTCATAGTTAAAGTGGCCATTTCTTTCGAATTCTCCATCTTCTGCTTAAACATATTGACTCTGGTGTTTGAAAATATTCCAGTGTGGAGGTGTCAATTACAGCAATATATATATATATATATATATATATATATATATATATATATATATATATATATATATATATATATATACCTCGAATTTCTGTGCTACGTCAAGATATTTCCTTGGTGATTTTCTTTAAATGAGAATTGTGTTCCTCCACTGCGAACAGAAATAAGGATAGTTTTGCAACCTCTCAAAATTCTCCGTGTCTAATTGATTTTTGGTGTAATTTCCTTCAAGCATGATTATACTACATCCGCCTAATCTTCTGGATATATAGACCTACAATAAGACGAAATATTGACAATATAGACCCACATTAACACGAAATATTGACAGTGGGTGTATTCGAGGATGGACATGAGTAATATGACTAAAGGACTTTGTCAATGTGTAACCAAGACATGAGTAATATGACTAAAGGACTGTGTCAATGTGTAACCAAGACATGAGTAATATGACTAAAGGACTGTGTCAATGTGTAACCAAGACATGAGTAATATGACTAAAGGACTGTGTCAATGTGTAACCAAGACATGAGTAATATGACTAAAGGACTGTGTCAATGTGTAACCAAGACATGAGTAATATGACTAAAGGACTGTGTCAATGAGTAACCAAGACATGAGTAATATGACTAAAGGACTGTGTCAATGTGTAACCAAGATACATACTACTGAGTGTAGTTTATTCTTGTCCATATCTTTTCTGTCACTTTATATTCTATTGTAATATTTGTTTATCACGTGTTTGATACAATTAATTAAATTTTTACATTGTTTTGAATATATCTTTTAAATATTGTATTTCCTGTCTTCAAGCAAGTATTTTACATTCTTATACTAGTTTTTGTATTTTACCTAAGTCAGCATTTACTTTATTTGCATTGCTTGCACTCTTTTATATTGTTGCTACTTAAATTAAAGCTTGTTGTATTATTACATTATTTGCATGTCTCACTTGTAGCTTTGTTTATTATTGTTCTCATTTATTTATTGGTATATTTTCTAGTTTGTATGTCTCACTTGTAGCTTTGTTTATTATTGTTCTCATTTATTTATTGGTATATTTTCTAGTTTCCTAATTCTTGACATGTAGATTTAACCGTTTACTAATTGCAATATCTTCCATAATTCTCTTATATTTTTAAAACAAACATTAATTTTGTTTATATTTATCTTATAATTTTACAGTGGGTTAAATAGTTCATGGAGCTATTGCTGTTTATTGTACTCTCACATGCCGACTATAAATAAAGCTTTTTACTTTGATTTGAACCCCAGTAGGACTTCTGTTGCTAAATCATTCAGAGTAAGCAATGTATGGTAAGATAAGACGGACCACACTGTACAAGCTGTGTGGTTTTTAGAGATAACATCAAAATATGAGCTTTATCAAAACGTGAATCATTTCCAGCTTGGAGGCAATGAAGCACAAAGCCAGTGAAAAACTGGGGTAAGGTGTATTTTTATAACAAAATACTGTTAGTGTTTTATATCTGTCGTTACAGAATTTCGTAATTTTCGAAAAGGAATGATGGCAGTATTGGAAGAGATTATATTTGTCCCGTATTTAATGTTAGCAATGAACTACGCCTTCAGATAAATTTTCCCCCTTCTTTTTTGTAGTCGTAGCATTGCCAAATGTGATAACTATTTCTTGCAAAATTATGTCATCCATGTATATCCATAATTTATAACAATATTTTCCACAACGAGTCATACTAGCTTCAGGCAATGACTTTCCGGTATACTCGCGTATAACTCGGATCCAAATGCAAACAACATAGACCCTGATCTGCCGTCGCATAATGCGCCAGCAGATCAGGGTCTTGGTTGTTTGTTCTACTGATTTTGTCCTTACAAACTGCATAGACCCAAATCTGCCGGGGCATTATGCGACGGCAGATCTGGGTATATGCAGTTTGCAGTTGGTATCGTTCTATACACGAGAGTATATACGGTATGAAGTAAATGCCATGGCTGTTGGGCCATAGCGACAAAATAACCTTTTAAAAGCAAATTTGGAAATAAAAAGTTTAGTATGATAAACTGATGAATGAAAAGTCTTTACAGAAAAAAACCTTGCCCTTGACAGTAACTAGGAACCTAAAATCTTCAAATTCATAATTTATTACATATAGACAGGCCATGGGGATCACAACCAAATGTGAAAGAAATGTTTTGACCTTGGACTATTTTGAATTTTGACATGTAAAACCTATCATACAAGTCAATTAATCATATCACTCTGAAAACGTTTCTAAATCCTCTGAAAATTATAATGAAGTAATTTTCTTCGCGTTCCAATTCGTTTACTTTATATTGGAATCAACCTTATTATTATGTCTTTCTTTAAAATCTATTTTCTGAGGAAATATTAAAATATTGACACAAAAGTTGTCAACAAAACAGAAAGCTTTTAGACGTCCATTTCATCAAACCGCGTAAGGTTACACATAAAATTACTACTTTTTAGATGGAAGGAAATAGCAATCGATACATGTCACAATCTTGCCATTCCGTATTTTTTTTAAATATATTACTGATGAGATTTTTTTAAATATTTAAAAACAATTGTTAAAATTTTTTTAAAAAGAGGAGCTTTGAGACCCCACAATTCCCAACTGAGTTTATTGCATGGATACAAATAGTAAGATTCAGACGTAAAAATTAATATGGCGCTAGGATTTACCTAGAAAAAAGTAAGAAAATCCTAGTTGTACGTACTACTTTATTAAAGTGACAGATCACATATCGAAATTATGACAAGGTCTGTTAGAAGTTTGATAAAAGCATACCATTCCGCAAGTTTTTGCGCAGGATAATTTTCGCACAGTTTTGAGTTCGCGTTGAAGAAATTATAAGCATAAGGTATAGGTGCAGTGTAATGCTTTGCAGCAGTTTCAAATTCGTGCCGTACGAATGGCCTCAAAAACAGTGAAAATTAAACGGCTGCGAAACTTTTCCTACTTAAGGGTAATGTGGGAGGACGGTAAGAATAAAGAATACATGTTCAACGTTTTTGGCGGGTGGGGGTGGGGGGTTGAACACACGAGCAAAATATAGGTTTAATTGTCGTGAGTAAGGTTTCACGTGTAGATGTGTCAATGAAATAATTTCAGTTAAGCAGTCAGCATGCAATGCAGGAAAACTCCTTTAAGAACTAATAGGGCAAGTTAGAATAATTATGTACGGAGTGTAGTAACAGAGAAACAGATAACTGCGTTTTGATACTGTCTATAATAACAGTATAATAAACTCTAGTTAGTCTTTGTTAAAGAGTATGATAATTGTCACGATAAATAGTATAGGCTTCACTACGGGAAAATCTTCATTCTGTCATGATGTTGGGGGCATAGATTTCATTCTGTCATGATGTTGGTGGCATAGATTTCATTCTGTCATGATGTTGGTGGCATAGATTTCATTCTGTCATGATGTTGGTGGCATAGATTTCATTCTGTCATGATGTTGGTGGCACAGATTTCATTCTGTCATGATGTTGGGGGCATAGATTTCATTCTGTCATGATGTTGGGGGCATATATTTCATTCTGTCATGATGTTGGGGGCATAGATTTCATTCTGTCATGATGTTGGTGGCATAGATTTCGTTCTGTCATGATGTTGGTGGCACAGATTTCATTTTGTCATGATGTTGGGGGCATAGATTTCATTCTGTCATGATGTTGGGGGCATATATTTCATTCTGTCATGATGTTGGGGGCATAGATTTCATTCTGTCATGATGTTGGTGGCATAGATTTCATTCTGTCATGATGTTGGGGGCATAGATTTCATTCTGTCATGATGTTGGTGGCAAAGATTTCATTCTGTCATGATGTTGAGGGCATACATTTCATTCTGTCATGATGTTGGTGGCATAGATTTCATTCTGTCATGATGTTGGTGGCATAGATTTCATTCTGTCATGATGTTGGTGGCACAGATTTCATTCTGTCATGATGTTGGGGGCATAGATTTCATTCTGTCATGATGTTGGGGGCATATATTTCATTCTGTCATGATGTTGGGGGCATAGATTTCATTCTGTCATGATGTTGGTGGCATAGATTTCATTCCGTCATGATGTTGGGGGCATAGATTTCATTCTGTCATGATGTTAGGGGCATAGATTTCATTCTGTCATGATGTTGGTGGCAAAGATTTCATTCTGTCATGATGTTGGTGGCATAGATTTCATTCTGTCATGATGTTGGTGGCATAGATTTCATTCTGTCATGATGTTGGTGGCATAGATTTCATTCTGTCATGATGTTGGTGGCATAGATTTCATTCTGTCATGATGTTGGGGGCATAGATTTCATTCTGTCATGATGTTGGTGGTAAAGATTTACAGATAATTTTATCTAAACGTGAAGAAGTGATTTGGGCAAAAGTATTGTAGTAATGTGTAAGTATGTTATAACAATTTCAAATTTATTTTGGTCATAACAAATACGGTGTTTTGATATTAAAGAATGTATCTAACTCACTTAATGAGTTATTCTGTTTCGTTACTGTTAGTAGTTGTAGACACAGACATGTTCTAAGAAATTAGCGAGCCTGTAAAGTATGTCATACAGATTATACGGAATGCGGATGACATCATGTTTGGATATACTCGACCTATGCTGATTTTGATCCGAGATGTATAACGGAGAGCTCAATGGTCAAGGCGGTGGACTCTTGACCATACGGGTTCGGGTTTTAATCCCACCATCGGATCAACCCTGATAGGCTACCGTGAAGTTTCCATGGGCAAAATCGATTTATCCTACATGACTCGGCACGATATAACCTTAAAAGTGTTTTTGTGCCGTAAACCACCAAGTCCAACCAAACTAATCCAAGATATCTAACACAATATGACATAAAGACCACGTGCCGTAAAACACCAAGTCCAACCAAACCAATTCAAGATCTCTAACACTATATGACATAAAGACCATGTGCCGTAAAACACCAGGTCCAACCAAACCAATACAATATATCTAACACAATATGACATGAAGACAATGTGTGTGCGTGTAAAAGCGTGCGTGTGTAAATTATTTCATTTATTGAAAATTCTAGTTGTAATAATTTCATATCTTTAGCAAAATTTTAAAACAAACATCTGAAAAACGTTCTTATCTTATGATTTATGCGCTGAATTAAAGTTATATTTTGTCATTTAATCTCTGTCTATTTTTCATATGTATGTATGTTTGTATCTATGAATGAATGTATGAATGTATGTATGTATGTTTGAATGTATGTATGTATGTATATATGTATGTATGTATGTATGTATGTATGTATGTATGTATGTATGTATGTATGTATGTATGTATGTATGTATGTATGTATGTGTGTGTGTGTGTATGTATGTATGTATGTATGTATGTATGTATGTATGTATGGTGCTGAACGTTAAAGTCAACAAGGTGTTTCTGAGAACACGAATACCCTTGAAAAGTACTTCAAGCATTAAATATGGTACACAATGACTTATCACAAAGGAATGCACAACCATTTAAAATGTAATACCATAAAAAATGTCATAAGTTTGGGGTTGACAGTGTTGAAAAAGATATTATTTTTATAAGTGATGTTGTCAATCAAGAAGATAAACAAGGCTAAAGTGACCTAAATTTGGAAAGATAGGTGTTGTACCACAGACGATGCATCTGCATATACAAGCTGAACATTTCTTTTTGTAAGATACTCATTCAAGCAGAAAAAGTAGGTCTCAATGACCTATTTTATACTGGTTTATCTGGCATCTAAGGAAGTGTCAATTATATGTATGTAGGGGTTATGGTGTTGAAGGATATGATGAAAAATGCCTTTTGGTGGGAAAGTCAATGAAGCATGGAAAAAAGTTGAAGCAATTACTCTTGGTATAGTTGTTACACTCTTGGAGATGCATGCACATTCAAAGTTTGGTGATTCTACATTTCAAATGGTTCAAAACGGTGTAGTAAACAAACCTCTGAAAATACAAATGTCACTAAAGCGAGAAAAACATGTCATAATAACTAACTTTTGGTATCGACGAGTTACTCGTCTCAATATGCATCCTCATACTAAGTTTGATGAGTTTAGGTGAAATAGAGTGTAAGATAAGGATAGCGCTACAAATGTGTAACCAAAGAAAGAACAAACATGCTAATGACAGAATCCACGAACGAATGGGCAAAAGGATATATCTCCTGATGGTTGAGCGTAACAGTGGCTCCCTTTGGCAAACGTGAAATATACATCTCCAGACGATACTAGCTGCACACCTGTTGAGTATAGCATGTTTCAAAGCAAGAAGGATTTTTTTTTTATAGCCCATGACTTATCGCAATAAGGGACATGTTTAAAATTATTGAGGAGTCAACTTGTATCCATATTGCCTGTAGCTGTCAAACGACCACTACATGGTACAATGCTGTCTGCTTTATGGCGCGATTTGTTTCTAACTAAGCAGAAACAGTACGTAGGCATTCCTGAAAGCGTAGGCTACTTTCATTACAGTTTATTAATTTTAGTTAGTGTCGGAAATGAACTAAATTGTAGGAGCGCATTATCGCTGCTGTAGGACGGTGGTGTTTTGCATCGGTGCGGCAGAGAAAACGCTACGGTCAATCAGAATCAATAGTATTATCCAGTAGATATTCATTGGATCCCTACATCACTTTTATTATGTTCATTTTATATTGCGGTATAATCTGCAATAGAATGTTGAACAACAAGACTTGGACAGCTTTATTGCTGTTTAACTAAATAAACGAAGTATACACATTTTGCCAGATAGTTTTTAATCGAGAATTTTTTCACAAGACAGTTAAGATACATAAGTAATTTCTCTGATTGTTTCACTTTTTGAATTAATAATATAGGTAATTTCAGACATGATGCCCATCGATAGAACGCAAGCAATGTCAGAGCCATGAATGAATAATGAATCATATAGGTAATTCCAGAGTTGATGCCCATCGATAGAATTTCTCTGATTGTTTCACTTTTTGAATTAATAATATAGGTAATTTCAGACATGATGCCCATCGATAGAACGCAAGCAATGTCAGAACCATGAATGAATAATATAGGTAATTCCAGAGCTGATGCCCATCAGTCACAACAATAAGTAAACATGGCTGCATACGTTTTAAAACCTGAATCTGGATAATGTATGGCTAATGTTTACAAATCTCGGTATTTGCTTGTACTTTTTTTTATTGCCAATCGGAACTATGATACAGAATCATATGCATCTTGTATACATTATGATTTTAAAGAAAGAAAAAAAAAATAGAAAAAAAAGTAGCACATAAATGTGTGTACAAGTAGTTCAAGCTAAACAAACTTAAAAAGTTTATTGTTTTGGATCAAAATATAATTTACTTTTTTTCGATGAATTAGATGTATGACGTTTAAATGATATGCCAGTAGCTGGTATATTGCACTTTACACTCAAAAAGCTTCAAATTCCCCACTTCCACCAACACACACACACACACACACACACAGAGAAAAAATCTGTAGATGCATTAAGATGAACATTTTGATTGGCAGCCATATTTGAAAACACTTTGAGCGAATCAGTGTGTGTGTATATTAAGTGAATCATGATTATTATTCCTTGCCGAACAAAAATCGTGATTACTAAACAGAACTGTGTCCCCTGTGACGTTTATTTATTCTGATTATTATTTTCTTTGAGTAAACTTTATAATTTTGTCGTACATAATTAAAACTCGTAGCCTTCTGAAGAATTAATTCGTCTTCGCCCCGCCATTTGGTATATTTCTTGTAAACTGTACTTTCGGTGTCTTCTGCCGAGTACGCAACAGAACACACAAAAAGACGACTAAAGCAAAAGCCATCAGAATGAGAAGAGCTAGCACTATGGTAACTGCAATAAATACGGAGCCTTCCAAACAAGTTGTGTCCTTCTTAGGATCTGAAAAGAAAGATTAAAACTTTTATAAAACAAAGCAGCAAGATACTAAGGGGTAAATGTTTATAGACGTCAATAAATCAACTAGCCTACCTACCTACCTACCTACCAACCTACCTGCCTGCATGCATGCATGCATGCATGCATACATACATACATACATACATACATACATACATACATACATACATACATACATACATACATACATACATACAAACATACATACATACATACATACATACATACATACATACATACATACATACAAACATACATACATACATACATACATACATACATACATACATACAAACATACATACATACATACATACATACATACATACATACATACATACAAACATACATACATACATACATACATACATACATACATACATACATACATACATACATACATACATACATACATGCATGCATGCATGCATGCATGCATGCATGCATGCATGCATACATACATACATACATACATACATACATACATACATACATACATACATACATACATACATACATACATACATACATATATACATACATACGGCATGCAGACAGACATAGACCTACACAAGTACGCATGTATCTAAGGACTTTACTGTGCATTAGTATAGCGTTAATTATATTATCAAGTGTTAATATTATTGGATGCAATTCTAAATAAATACACCTCATACATAAATATATTACTCTATTATCCCCTGAAATCGACAAGATTGATATCTGATAGAGTTTCAGTACACACACGTGTTTCACTTAAACTTGCACATTGTTAACATAAATGCAACGCTGTTATAACGTTTCTCATAACCTCCGTCTACTAAGGGAAAATATATCGCATGTTCATCTCATAGATTGATTGCGATATAAAGGCATTCAGATAGCAATGGTTGATATATGATAAGAGTACGAAATAGATATGAAATAGTGTATTCAGCAATCTAAATGTTATAAATCGTAATCGTTGCATAATCGTTTTATAATATAAAGAATAAAATGCGATATCAGAATGAAAGAGACTTTCATGCTGGATAATATAAAGAATAAAATGCGATAACAGAATGAAACGACTTCCATGCTGGATAATATAAAGAATAAACTGCGATAACAGAATGAAAGCGACTTCCATGCTGGATAATATAAAGAATAAAATGCGATATCAGAATGAAAGCGACTTCCATGCTGGATAATATAAAGAATAAACTGCGATAACAGAATGGATAATATAAAGAATAAAATGCGATAACAGAATGAAAACGATTTCCATGCTGGATAATATAAAGAATAAAATGCGATAACAGAATGAAACGACTTCCATGCTGGATAATATAAAGAATAAAATGCGATAACAGAATGAAAATGACTTCCATGCTGTATCATATAAAGAATAAAATGCAATAATAGAATGAAAACGACTTCGATGCTGGATAATATAAAGAATAAAATGCGATAATAGAATGAAAACGACTTCCATGCTGTATAATATAAAGAATAAAATGCGATAATAGAATGAAAACGACTTCCATGCTGGATAATATAAAGAATAAAATGCGATAACAGAATGAAAATGACTTCCATGCTGTATAATATAAAGAATAAAATGCGATAATAGAATGAAAACGACTTCGATGCTGGATAATATAAAGAATAAAATGCGATATCACAATTTCGTGGTAGAGCTTCCAGAACAGATTATGTAAGTCTAGAAGTATTTAACATGAGATTAATGTGAAATATTTTATTTAGGATGTTTACTTTACATGTTGCTATGTAACGCTACTTGAGGAATCTTAACAATTTCACCTCAAACCGACTTGATACAAGATTTTAAAAAATTCACATAAAAATCTTTGATTTTACGAAAAGGTTATGCTGAGGAGCAGGCGTAATTGTCTTTCTTTACACGATTTATAAATTAACCGGTGTCGAGACAAATATGAGCCAATGTATCGTAACGTCATTATACATCCCAGTATGGTTTATATACCCAGTAATTTTTCGAGGTCTTTTTGTCAAATATGCAAATACATTCACAAGCAGATATCAAGAGGAAAAAAGAGGTTTTGAAATGGAAACTAAATATAGTACTTTAGGATACATACCTTCATTAATAACGATGGTGGTCCGAACTGTTTGTACTTCCACTGGGTCGGTAGTCTCACGGCGACGCCTTCCGGAAGGAGATTGACAAGTGTTTCCAGGCTAATAATAATAATAATAATAATAATAATAATAATAATAATAATAATAAGAAGAAGAAGAAGAAGAAGAATAAGAATAATAATAATAACAATAATAACATGTACCAAGGGAATTTTGGATCGAACACAACAAACAAACGAAAGCCATTGGTGAATACAGAAGGGACTAGAGCGGATTCAGTTGAACCCTTATTTTCCAGTTAAAATAGCAAACTTTTAAGTGAAAAACAGAAAACGTTGTCCATTTTAAGCAAAACGAACCAGCACTTCTCAACATGAACCCTTGAAACAAGTTATCTAAGGTTTGAAATAACAATATGTGTGAACTAGCTGAAGAACTTGAAACGCAATGGAAAAGAGACGAAGAGATCATACTTGGTGTAGTCGCAGCACCCTACATATCCAGAGACGTCCTGAGAAAACTGAAAATAATGAAACCAGACCTACTGCATAAAAACGACACTTTTCAAAACAATCAAGAATACTAAGCAAAGTCCTTTAGATCTAAGGCCATAGGGAGAGACCCAACCTCAAGATAAGGAATATAACAATTTAAAAAAATTCCACTGTACGGGTTGGGTAACAGGATAATAATAATAATAATAATAATAATAATAATAATAATAATAATAATAATAATAATAATAATAATAATAATAATTAGCAGCATTGTGTCCCAATGATAAAATAGAAGCAGTGGCTGATAAGATTTCTGACACCTAATGTATCTTAATACCAGAATTAATAATAATAATAATAATAATAATAATAATAATAATAATAGCATTATATTAACAACAACAACAATTATAATATAAAGATTAATAGCATTATATTAACAACAACAACAACAACAACAACAACAATAATAATAATAATAATAATGATATTATTATTATTATTATTATTATTATTATTATTATTATTATTATTATTATTATTATTATTATTATTATTTCCGGTAATGGGCTACATTGGGTGTCAAAGACCTTATCAGCCACTACTTCTATTTTATTATTGGGACACAATGATGCTCATAACATAATCATAGAGTATACTAACGAAACATCTTGGGTCCGTGCTGTTGTAACAGAAGGCAATTTGACATTCCACAGTTACCACGTGTGGACCTAGTCTGGTGGTCTCGAAAGAGTGGATCTCGAATAGTGCGGTTCTAAATTCGTTTGGTGTAGCATTCGCCGAAGCATTGTCAAAAGTAAACGCTTGCTGGTTGTTAGGAAGCTGGAAAGGTAAGGCACCTAGTCCACACCTGAAATTTTGGAGAAAGTACTATGCGATGAAGAGATATAGTTTGTTTATGTTTTCAAGAAAGTGTTGTTTTTTTTTTTTTAACCTACTTAAAGACCGATGTTTCCATGGTGACAACACGGAACTGGCGAGAAGGAACTAAAGTCAGAGCAGATTGGTTGCGTGAGGGTCGGATGAAAATGAATTCTCGGATCCGACTACAGTTTATCTTAATAGAGACCTTTTTAATGTAGTCATAACAATTGGCACTTTAAGGATTGATTGATCGATTGATTGATTGACTGACTGATTAAATGGTTGGTGCATTTCGGCACATCAGCATATGAAAAGCTATATCGTGGCGAGGCAACTAAAGTAAAGTGTCATGTCTAGAGACACGCCATGACGGTCATTCCTGCTTAGTGTGGTCAGGATTCAAACCAGCACTCCTCTGGTTGCGAGTCAAGCACCCTAACTACTGAACCACCGCAGCTCAAAGGTAACTCTAACCACTGAACCACCGCATCTCAAAGGTAACTCAAACCACTGAAACACCGCAGCTCAAAGGTAACTCTAAACATAACCCTTGTAATCTTTACAGTAAGTTCCATTCCATTCAGAAGCAATTTCATACATTCTTTAAGACCAGCCTTTTGTGTGGCATAAGTGTGCGGTAAAAATACAATGGAGAGCTTGTATATGGCAGTTGAAACTATGTTTGTAGACTTTATAATTGGGAATGTGGTTACCAGATTGCTAGGCACGAAACATTCCAGCACTTTTTAGTAAAGAATAATATGTTCCTGACGGAAATTTTCTAGAAACGTTAGTTTTGAAAGTATGCTAATGTTAATCACTAAAACAATATTAAAATATATCTTCAGATAGAGGTGTACATTTTCTCTTCCCTACTGGAATTATTAAGAACGATTAAAATGATGAAAATCCTACATTTAAACACAAGTATATACAGATTACTTACTAGACTCTCCCATGCCACTATTGTTACCTTTATCGATTATCTTTTTGATATTTCTTGTTTGTTTTGTTCTGTTCCAAACATTAATAAAGTCAGTGTATTCTAGTAAGCAATCTAGCAATCGCGTATAAAATTAAGTCGGTATTATTTGCTAGAAAATTTAGATAAAATGAAACGGGGTGGGTGGGTGGGTGAGTGGTATAATTATATTTGCGACTCCTATACAGTTCTGTTTTTAAGTCACAGGGCCAACATGTGTGTGCTACAATCGCTGTCACCCATACCAGGTCATTGATTTTCCATTTCCATTTAAAAAAAAAAAAGTTTTACATGTAAAGGATCACTTTACGGAATCATGTACCTTTATAAGAATGCCAGATATACACGGTTACTATGTAGTCCTTGTTGATAAACAACATATATATATATATATATATATATATATATATATATATATATATATATATATATATATATTCATATAGAATTGTATAGGAAAATCGTCAAAAGTGTTTTTGTTTTCGAGTCTTACATGCGGTCTTACATGCACTATGATTCAGAAACTAACTTTTTTTCAAATAAATATAAAAATTTCATATATAGGATGACCCAATGGGAGGGGAAAAATGACAGTCAACTTACTCTTCTTTGTCATTACAGCTAAACACTTTAAATCAAACACACACAAGTAATCGATGGATCTAACAATCAATCAATCAGTCTGATAGCCAAATAATCGTTCAGTAAGCCAACTAGCCAGTCAAAACAAATACTCTCTTTCCATTTAACTGACTTAACTTCAATTTGGAGCGAATGTCTTTTGTTATGTATGATGTTTATATAATATTATAAATATTTTAGGAAATTATAAATGTTTCTTCACTTTAATATTTGCTTAAATCTTAATGTTATCAGGAAGGGCATGTTTAACTAGTGTCCTTGAATTAGGTTGTTTTGATCAATATGTTTTCTCAATTTGAAGGTCAAGGTTGAATTTTGTTTACAAGTAAAATTCCATTAAGATGACACATGTTCTAGAACATTCTGTCATGTGACCAATCTTTATATATGCCTTGTTTGGTGGACATTTATTCAGTTTTGACATTACCATCAGTCTTGTAAAGAGCTATTACAGTTGTGAAAATTCATTACAAATTCTAAGAGAGGAATTATTTTAAATATTCATTGGATTATAACAGTGCTCACAAACTTTTGGATTTGGGATTTTTAATTGATGATTTTGGAATTTAACTGAACTTATTCAGAGATTTTGGAATACTTCATTTTGACATCAGCACATCAAAGATTTCTAATACATCAGGACTTTGGAGACCATTGGCACATCATAACATTCAAGGACACAGCCGTGAATTCGGAACATTCTATATTTAGGACTTGTGATTAGAACAATCATTCTTATTGGATTATTAGGATTTCAAAACACATTACTGTAAGTGACTTTTTTGTTTTTCATTTTAATTATCTAGTAATAAATTGCTTGTTGATTTTTACTTGATTTGTTGGTTTCACTTTCTTTCTGTTACATTTTTCTTAGACCATAGAGTCGTAACAGAAATTGGGGGCTCGTCCGGGATTGAATGTCTTTAAAGCATATTAGAGATATTAAATTTATCTTTGAAATTCATATTGATTTTGTCTTGCAATTTTTTTTTGTTTTTCTCTTTGGCAAAGATTTTTAAATAGAGAAATTTTTTGTGTGTCAAACCAACAAGCATTTACAATGGCATCTAATGTTCAGAATTTCATTTCAAAACCTACCCAGGAGGGGTTAGAGTGCATGTGAAAGGATGAGTTGCTCGAGCTTGCCAGAAAATACAGTCTATCTGAGGCAAAAGTATCATTGACAAAACAGGAGATAAAGATTATTTTAATTCAGTATTTAGTAGGAAAGGGAATTTTTGATAGCAGTGCTTTAAGTTTGAAGAGAAAGCCTGTATCTGGTTCTGACAAGAAATTAAGGGTATTAGAGTTAAAGAACCAGATGGATTTAGAATTGGCAAAGCTTCAGATTCAGAGAGAGAGAGAGAGAAAGAAGAGAGGCAGATACAGATGGAGAGATAGAAAGAAGAGAGGCAGATGGAGAGAGAGAAAGAAGAGAGGCAGCTACAAATGCAGAAGGAAGAGAGGCAAATACAAATGCAGATGCAAAGAGAAGAAAGGGAAATGCAATTTAAATTAAGAGAATTAGAACTGGCAAACAGAGCACACTCCAATCCTTTAAACACAAGTCCAGGTTTTGATGTTACTAGATATATTAGGTTAGTACCCCCTTTTCAGGAAAAAGAAATAGATAAATACTTTCTTCATTTCGAGAAAATAGCTGAAAACTTGAAATGGCCCAGAGAGCATTGGACTTTGTTATTACAAAGTGTACTTATTGGCAAAGCTCGTGAAGTCTACACTTCACTGTCAGTACAAGAAAGCACTGATTATGATGTGGTTAAGGAGTACATCTTGAAAGCTTATGAGTTGGTACCAGAGGCATATCGACAAAGGTTTAGGAATTGTAGAAAAGAAACTGGACAAACTCATGTCGAATTTGCAAGGGATAAAGAACAACTATTTGATAGGTGGTGCTCAGCCAAGAAAGTTGATCAAGGTTATGATAACCTCCGACAGCTCGTATTAATTGAAGAGTTCAAGAGGTGCATCCATAGTAATGTTAAAACCTATCTTGACGAGCAGAATGTGGAAACTTTGGAAAATGCTGCTCGTATGGCTGATGATTATTCCTTGACTCACAAAATTTCATTTGGCAATGAGTCGTCCTCTCAGCAGTTTTCTGGTAAAAAACCATTTCAATCTCATTCGAGTACTTCCAAATTTCACAACAGCACAACTGTTAGGAATCAAACATCTGATAAGACTGATCAGAAATCCTTATCTCTTCCTACGTGCACTTATTGTAAAAAGAAAGGGCACGTTATTTCTGATTGCTTCAAGTTGAAAAATAAGCAACAGAGTAAAGACAGAGCTTTTCCAAATGCTCTTATTTCTACGAGGTCAAGGTCACGGTCTTGTATTGAAAGCAATACATTTGTTGGGTTAAACAAACCCCAGTCTGATTCTATTTTGGAGGCTTATGAACCATTAATGTCAGAAGGTTCTATATCACTTATTGGTGATTCTGCCAAACCTATCCCAATTAAAATATTAAGGGACACTGGAGCTTCTCAGAGTCTTTTATTATCAGGTACTTTGCCTTTGTCTGAGGAGTCTTCTTCAAGTGAAAGTGTTCTTGTTCAGGGAGTAGAGTGCGGCTTTGTAAATGTTCCTCTCCATTGTGTAAATTTGGCATCAGACTTAGTTTCTGGACCTGTGACTGTTGGGGCAGTGACTTCTTTACCCATAGAGGGTGTTCATTTATTACTAGGCAATGACCTAGCTGGAGATAAGGTTGTGGTTAATCCACTTGTAACTGACAAGCCTTGTTTGGATCAGAAAGTTGATCCTGTCGAAACTGAAATCCCTGATTTGTACCTTGCTTGTGCAGTTACTAGAGCTATGGCAAAAAGAGCTCTTGAGAGTGATGTTGATCAGGATATTATTCCTTTAGCTGACACATGTATTGGTCAGTCTTTTGATGAGGTCACTTTTTCCTCAGGTATTGATCAATCAAATGGTATTGATCACAGTGATCCTCTTTTGGCAACTCATTCTCTTTGTTCTAATCAGGATGACAAACGACAATCCCTTGTCGTTGAACAGGAGCAAGATCCCGAGATATCTTGTTTGTTTCAGAGGGCTATTAGTGAAACTGAAGCCACACAAGTTCCAGTGTGTTACTTTGTGAAAAATGGGGTCCTTATGAGGAAATGGAGACCATCTGATGTACCCGCTGGTGACGAGTGGTCAGTGAGCTATCAAATTGTTGTTCCTAAGTCATATCGACAGGAAATTCTTAATTTAGCCCATGAAACTCCTTTGGCTGGTCATTTAGGAGTCCGTAAGACTTATCACAAGATCTTGAATCATTTTTATTGGCCGAAACTCAAAAGTGATGTTTCTAAATACTGCAGATCTTGTCACACTTGTCAAATGGTAGGAAAACCCAATCAGAAGATACCTAAGGCTCATCTACAACCTATTCCTGCATTTGATGAACCATTTAGTAGAATAATGGTAGACTGTGTTGGTCCTTTACCTAAAACCAAGTCAGGCAACCAATACTTGTTGACCATCATGTGTGCATCTACAAGATTTCCAGAGGCAATTCCTCTGAGAAATATAAAAACTAAAACTATTGTGAAAGCTTTGGTGAAGTTTTTTTACACTTGTTGGCCTTCCCAAATCTGTCCAGTCAGATCAAGGGTCAAATTTTATGTCTGGAACTTTCCAACAAGTTATGCATGAATTAGGCATCCAACAGTTTAAATCTTCTGCCTATCACCCTGAAAGTCAAGGTGCTTTGGAAAGATTTCATCAAACTTTGAAGAATATGATTCGATCATATTGCTTTGATACAGAAAAGGATTGGGATGAGGGTGTTCATTTGTTGTTGTTTGCTGTTAGGGAATCAGTTCAAGAGTCGTTGGGTTTTAGTCCCTTTGAACTAGTTTTTGGTCATACTGTCCGTGGACCATTGAAATTATTGAAAGAGAAACTTCTTTCAAATGAAGATTCAAAGATTAATCTTCTTGATTATGTCTCTGATTTCAAATACAAGTTGTCAAAGGCCTGTGAAGTAGCAAGAACTAATCTTCACACTACCCAGTCAAAAATGAAATTAAGGTATGACAGAAATTCACAGGAAAGGAGTTTTAAATCTGGTGACAAAGTTCTGGCTCTCTTTCCCATACCTCAGAATCCTCTTCAGGCTAAATTGTATGGTCCTTATACCGTTGAAAAGAAAGTAAATGACTTAAATTATATCATTAACACTCCTGGGAGACGGAAACAGAAACAACTTTGTCATATAAATATGTTAAAGGAATATTTTGACAGAGATAGCTCAGCTAATTATTCCGTTAATTTAGTTGTACCTGTCCCACACAGTGAAGATATCAACGATGGAATACAATCAGACTATAGTGACTCTGGTATAATCAATCTTCGGAATTCAGAAATATTGAACAACCTAGACCAGAAACTTTCACATCTACAACAACAGGAAAGAAATGAACTAAAACAGCTATTACATGACTATGAGCACTTGTTTCCTGATGTTCCAACACGAACAAGTAAAATTTATCATGACGTTGACATTGTAGATTCTGCGCCTGTGAAACAGCATCCTCATAGGATGAATCCTCTCAAACAGAACTATCTGAAGAAAGAAATTCAGTATTTACTGGAGAATGATTTCATAGAACCAAGTAAAAGTAACTGGAGTTCACCATGTATTCTTGTTCCCAAGCCAGATAATACATTCCGTATGTGTACTGACTATAGAAAAGTCAACAGTGTCACCAAAACTGATTCATTTCCAATCCCAAGAATGGACGATTGCATTGATAAAATTGGAAATGCGGAATATGTCACCAAGTTTGACCTTTTAAAGGATTCTGGCAAATTCCACTGATGGAAAGGGCAAAAGAAATTTCAGCATTTGTAACTCCAGATGGACTTTATCAATATAAAGTCATGCCGTTTGGAATGAAAAATTCGCCTGCAACGTTTCAACGTCTGATGAACATGATAACATTTGGTCTTGATAATTGTGACACTTATATCTATGACGTCATTATCTACAACAACACCTGGGAAGATCATTTGGAAACCATTCGAAAATTCTTTGATCGACTCAGCGATGCGAATCTGACAATTAATTTGAGCAAAAGTGAGTTTTGCCATGCTTGTGTCACATTTTTAGGACATGTTGTGGGACAAGGTCAAGTTAAACCTATAGAAGCTAAGGTCAAAGCTATCTCTGAATTTCAAGTTCAAATTTGTAAAAAGCAACTGATGCGATTTCTAGGTATGGCTGGATATTATCGGAAATTTTGTTCCAATTTTCCAAAATTGCTGAATCTTTGACATGTTTATTGAGTAAGAAAACCAAATTTCATTGGTCTGACAAGTGTCAGGAATCTTTTGACAAGTTAAAGGCCATGCTTAAGAATGCACCAGTTCTTTCTGCACCAAATTTTAGCCAATCATTTAAATTATCTGTTGATGCAAGTGATGTAGGGGTTGGTGGAGTATTGATTCAGGAAGACAAAAGTGGTGTGGATCACCCTGTGTGTTATTTTTCTAAAAAAAACTAAACAAGCACCAGAAAAATTATTCCACAATTGAGAAGGAATGTTTGGCTTTGATATTGGCTTTACAGCATTTTGAAGTGTAACTTACCTCAGCTCTTTCTCCAATTATTGTGTACAGTGATCACAATTCCCTTACTTTCATCAACAAAATGAAAGATAAAAATCGGAGATTGTTGAGATGGAGTTTGATATTGCAGGAATATAACATTGACATCAAACACATCAGGGGAAAAGACAATGTGATTGCAGATGCACTCTCACGTGCATAAAAATGTAATATTGCTTGATGTAATTAAGTCCAGTATCATAAAACATGTTCTTATGTAATTTTGGTTATTATAGTATTAGATGTATATTCAAAAGAAAGCTTTATTATATAAATCTTTCTTTTTCTTTATGAGGGGAGGTGTTATGTATGATGTTTATATAATATTATAAATATTTTAGGAAATTATAAATGTTTCTTCACTTTAATATTTGCTTAAATTTTAATGTTATCAGGAAGGGCATGTTTAACTAGTGTCCTTAAATTAGGTTCTTTTGATCAATATGTTTTCTCAATTTGAAGGTCAAGGTTGAATTTTGTTTACAAGTAAAATTCCATTAAGATGACACATGTTCTAGAACATTCTGTCATGTGACCAATCTTTATATATGCCTTGTTTGGTGGACATTTATTCAGTTTTGACATTACCATCAGTCTTGTAAAGAGCTATTACAGTTGTGAAAATTCATTCCAAATTCTAAGAGAGGAATTATTTTAAATATTCATTGGATTATAACAGTGCTCACAAACTTTTGGATTTGGGATTTTTAATTGATGATTTTGGAATTTAACTGAACTTATTCAGAGATTTTGGAATACTTCATTTTGACATCAGCACATCAAAGATTTCTAATACATCAGGACTTTGGAGACCATTGGCACATCATAACATTCAAGGACACAGCCGTGAATTCGGAACATTCTATATTTAGGACTTGTGATTAGAACAATCATTCTTATTGGATTATTAGGATTTCAAAACACATTACTGTAAGTGACTTTTTTGATTTTTCATTTTAATTATCTAGTAATAAATTGCTTGTTGATTTTTACTTGATTTGTTGGTTTCACTTTCTTTCTGTTACATTTTTCTTAGACCATAGAGTCGTAACACTTTGTATTTGTTTTCGATTTATCAGTTCAACTAGAAACTGAAAAACATATTACTTACCCATTGCCATTCACAATCTGAGCTCTTTTCGTGGAGTCATAAAAGTCGTGGGCGTAGCATCCTGACCCAGTTATGTATGCACCGTAGGCACTCAGACCCTCTGTTAAAGTATAAGGAATCTCATTAAAATTCATTAATATCTTGTAAAGAGGAAGACGAAGAAAAAGCCACTTAAAAGAAATAGATGATGGGCTTAATTATTATTTTCTTATTCGTGTATCGGAAGTTCACAGGCTCTAACTTAATTGTTGATGTATGTACAGATGGACAGATGATCAGAGAAGTGTAAGGCTGAAGATATTCACGCGTCTTATTTTATTTGTTAATGCATAAAGTGAAGAGATAGAAAATAAGTACAACATTGAATACTCTATATTTCACAATAAGACAATAAGTAAATTCAATATTTCATTACACATTAAATACAACTGGGCGATACTTCTTTAGTTTTGGTAAATTTTATGCAGGCTTCTGATAGAGAGAAAGAAAATACTTCAGATAAATAGTCTTATTTAATATAAAAGAGTGGGAATCGATGGAAGAGTTGGCAAGATTTTACGCCATCTTAATTCTACAATTTATACATTTGTACCGATATTGGTGTTGTTATTAAATTCAATTCTCAGTGTTAATAAGCTCGAATCCCCTAAATTTGTCGGCCCCGAAGTTCCCCACGTAAGACTCGCACGCACGGGGTTGTAAGCTTTATTCACCGTATGAATATCACTGAAATACAAGAAAAAAAATACATTCAAATTCGGAATTATATCTATATGCACAAGGAGATTAAAATTGGCTTAAAAACTATCATCACTCCAGTACTACTTTTAAAACAAAACAATTGTTTCCAAAAGAGTCTGGACTACGATTATAATAATTTATCTCTAATATTGAGTTAATTAACTTGCAAATATTTGCATTATAACTCTCGTCTTGAAACATGATTAATCGACAGTTGAATTTTGTTATGCTTGTGGTCTTCAGCTTTCTGTTCATTAATCTTGACTTCTGTTAGCAGAGTAGTATGCTGTGATTTAACCCTGAATGCGTACCAAGAATGAAGGGCTAGTGCGAAAACGTTTCTAAACCAGACAATAGCATATACTTCTTGACAGAATATTTCTTAAGGAATAGAAATTCTGGCTGAAATATTGCTTAAAAATTAAGCTGAACGGTCGTGGTTTGCATCATTGCTCTGTTCCAATGACTTTTGTTTAGGTCTTAGCTTTGTGTGGGTCAGTAACTAACGTGTGTCACTTGTACGGTTTCGTTTTGTCGGGTTTAACGCCATTTTTCAGCACGATAGGCTATACATGGCGGCCAGTATATTGGCGGAGGAAGAACCCGAGTTGACCCCAGGAAGAACCATCGACCCACGGGAAGCTACTGACAAACTTTCTCACATACCCACGTTGGTCGAGTGGACAGTATAAAAAGGGCATGTGTGATGTCTGTCAAGTATCAAAATATATATTTGTTAATAATAAGTTTTATGTATTTTAAACAAAAAAATATTAAAAAAGTCCAAGAACTCAAAATCTATCATTTTGCGGCGGGTAAATTACCACTTGGAAAATATGTATATCACTTCTCTCTGTGGTCACATAATTATACGCTACTTTTTGATTACTAATGTTTTCAAACTCATTCAAATGAGAAAAAGAAAACTCAAAAGGTACCAACGAAAGCAACTGTGGAGTAAAGAGTTGTTTTTATCTTCCGATTTATTGAAAGTTTGCCTTTTTAAACAAGTTTTTCACTACTATATACCTAAACTGACTCGTACAAGGATCAGTAAAACTGGCATGGAGATCAAGCAAACTTTTGACTCTGAATATGAGCCTGGCATTTGTTGTCAACCATTTAAAAAGGAGTTTACTTTTGAGAAACTACAACTGGCAGTGAGTTGAAATTCAAACTTACAAATGTATGATCTTCAGGCCTTGTAAGCATGGTACACAGGCCTTGAAAGCATGGTACACAGGCCTTGTAAGCATGGTACACACTTTATTGATACTTCGGAAATAAAGTTATAGGTTACAAAGGTTACAAAATGGCGACACACCTAGTATTGTAACGAGGAAACTTGGAATTATCTCAACAGATACACACGCATTTACAGTGGCTTGAATTTACTACAATTAAGTAATAGTGAATAGGTTAGTATTTGTCTAGGTCTATTGCGCACGGTATTTCCTATGATGCTTCTGTTTTACGCATCTACGGTTTCTTCTTTATGTAACATTTTTTCATGGAGTGAAAAGAACATTAAAATGAATGTGACGGGTCTGAGGGTCTGACGGCGTCTAGTCGTCGTTTTCTTTTTCTTTTAGTCTGTGTGGAAGGTCACATACCATTCCAATGCACATGTACGTAGCCCTCAACCACGTATTCTGGACGGTCACTGTTGAAAGTTATCGAGATAGAAAAATTGAAATTACAGTGACACGTGTCTGTAAGGGACACTGAGGGTACCCCCCCCCCAAAAAAAAAAAAAAAAAAAAACGTGGGACACTTAAGGTAATAAAATAAATCGTTTATGGAGAGGTGTACTTTATAAGAGGTACATTTATATAATAATTAACAAAAGGGAGTATGTGTTCTCTATATAGAAGTGTCCGCAAGTACATATTTCACTGTACATTTTATCATAGACAAGTAGTGAATTCTGAGTTTTCAAATTATATTTGTCAAATTTTTTGCACCAGTATTAGTATTATTTCATTCACTATCCAAGCAAAGGAACCAAATTTCAATATTGCAACAACTTGAACATATTTTTCAAGTGCCTGGTGATACATCTATGAATTCTCTTTTCTATTTTTTTTTTCTCAAGGGATAATTCGCACAGAACTTAGAGACAAACATTTTCCTGATTTAGAGCGCACGATTTGCACGTACATACCGTACATACTCACGTATAAGTGGGATTCAGCTGCAAACTGCATTGACCTAGATCTGCCGTCGCATAATACGCCAACAGATCAGGGTCGATGTTGTGTGTAGTTTTACGACTTATACGCTTGTATATCGGTAAATCTTTGTGTCGGTACTTTTCGTCATACAATAGTCCACATGATATAGTTACCGGTTATACATTTGAGCAATTTCGATAAATAGACAATAAACAATTTATTCAATGACATAAAAAAACTAATAAAAAACCCACAACAAACCCAAAAACAAACAAACAAACAAACAAACAAACAAAACAAACAACTGATTACAGTGGATGAAACAAATTAAACTTACGCGATTGTCGCATTGACTCGCTGGTATATATTCACTGCATTGCTATTACAACACGTGACAGCATAGTAGCAGTCATAGAACGAGTTGAAAAATTCGTACACTTCAGTTTTGAAAATCCAATAAAAACACGATGGAGGCTAAAATGAAACGAAAAAAATTTTTTTTTTTTTTTTGCATAGGGGTTGCCTCCAAGATAACTAGTAAGATAAATAGTTGGATAGATAGAAACACTGTAGATAGAATGATACATGTAGATTCAAACCGTCGCCGGAACACGAAGAAAACGTTTGATCCAAAAGGCAAAGCCTGAGGATTAAGACTTTCTTAGTGTTCCGACAAGTGTATGATCAATATTCTTACATAATGAATTATGAAACAAGTACAGGATTTGTGAATTAACTAATTAAGGAATATTATTTAAAAAAAGGAAAATGTACTCAATTGGCACGTGTAATTCATGAGTTTGAGTATTGTTGACATAAAAAAAATCGCATGCGTCAAAAAGAAAAGATGGAACCGGACTGACATTGTAAGAATTTGGGATGCCGATGGAGTACGTCTCTGTTTTCCTTCTTTTCGAATTCCTTTTCATATGCAATTCCTAAATAATGGATTAATTTTTGGTGACCGATAATATCAGAATATTAACCACACACGTTTTGCTTTCGTCTTATCATTTCCGATACATTCAGGAAAGAATCATATCCCCTATGATTCATTATCAAGTTCAAAATAGTATTTAAAACTCCTGTACTGATATGATCTTAGCAAACCATGTATGATATTCATATAATTTATATTTAGATTTTATCTCTTGATTTTAGATTGTCTTTGCTCAAAAATCTGTTAATTGCCTCTTTTATAATCACGTTAAATGATTTTTTTCTTCATTCTATTGGAAACCTAGGATTTGAAGAGTTCTATCAATAATATGCAAACAAGGAAGAAATTACTACACATTATGAGAGAGAGAGAGAGAGAGCGAGAGCGAGAGAGAGAGAGAGAGAGCGAGAGAGCGAGAGAGAGAGAAAGAGAGAGAGAGAGAGAGCGAGAGCGAGAGAGAGAGAGAGAGCGAGAGAGAGAGAGAGAGAGAGAGAGAGAGAGAGAGAGAGAGAGAGTCATCACATTAATACCAACAGAAATGTTGGAAAATGAGTAGTTGGTGATAAAATAATACTGTATTCGAATTACTCCTCTGTGGTATTATTTTCTTAACAGATTCGTTATTTTGTTTCTTTTTAATCTATATTAAACTCACACTGCTGCTATCGGCTTTCCCGCCACAGCTTCCATTAGCATTGGCTGTATAACTGATTGTGTCTGTCACAGTTATATTAGCTCCTCCTGCGCCGCTAAGATCATTGGTACACGCAACTTCATTTCTTGAGGTTTGGAACGTTTCGTTGTTCATACCGAGAATGCGGTTAATTGGGTCTCCATTCGGTACGAACCGGAAATGAACGGTCATAGTGTTTGGGCTAGCAGAGTCATTTTTGGTGCAGAGATACTGCGCTAAAAAAGATGATGATAAAGACTTTTGTTATAGGTATACAGTCAAACCTGCTATAGTTCACTTCTATAAGGCATCGACCATTATATAAAGGCCATTTATAAGAAGTCTCATGTATGCATAAATTATAAAATATTTGCCTGAATATAAGGTTTAATTGATTATTTTAATTAGAATATTATCTATTTACTGTTGATGCATAATGGGATTCCTTAAACAAGAAAGATCAATGACTTAGCTGCAAAACAGAACTGAGGTGAAGAAAGACTTTAAGAATTCATATCCCGTATTTGCTCGTGTAAAACACACACCCAATTGTAAAAAATGTAGACCTAGATCTGCCGTCACATAATGCGCATACAAATCGAGGTTTAAGGCGTTTGTTCTACTACTGATTTCCATCAAGCAACATAAGCCCTTATATGCCGGCACATTATGCGACGGTCGATCTCGATCTTTGGTGTTCGCAAGTTGGTGTACATTATAAACGGATTTCTACGTAGTCTGAAGAGACTGTTTGAATACAAGTAGGGGTGTTGTGAAGAATCGATGTTTACTGAAAAAGTTAGAAATCTTTGAGATGTATAGATCCCACTTATGTTTACAAAAAAGGCTGATTATTCGATTGCTTTAAACACTGGTAGAAGAATGGTGTTAGGTGATTTTAACTCACCAAGTCGCTTAGATAAGTAATCTAAACCAAGATCATGACATAAAATTAATACCTTGGATAAGTTCGGATTTGCCGTGAGTATTTTCTTCACACCTTTGTATTTTAAAAAAAATGAAAATACAGGTGTATAAGAGTGAACTTTCTCTCAAAAATAGCTATTTTGGTAATTTCATATTTGTTCCTTATCTTTCGTATCATAATTCACCTTTAATAATCCTAGCTCCGCCTATCTTATTTGAATAGGTATGAATATACTTCTAAGGGAGTGAACTCGCAAAAGTTGTAAAAATATGTGTTCTTTTGTCTTGGTGTTTGCAACTAACGGAGATAAAATTGTTGAAACGAAACAAAACTTCTTTTGTTACGATAAGGTTCATTAAAAGTAAACGTAATTGCAAGTGCATCAGTGGTTTGTGAGTATTATGTTAGGTACCGTATTTATCCGACCATGACGTGAATCCAACTACGAGCAGTGATCTACCGTCAAATTATGCACCGGCAGATCAGGGCTAATGCTCTTTGTTCTACTTAGGACTTCAATCGAACAGGGCACACCCTGGTCTGCCGGCGGTTAATGCCACGGCTGATCTGGCCTGAAAATCATACGACTTCTGAGCTTGAGTTTTAACTTGAGATTTTGTGTTAGCCAATCACAAAGGAATTAACGTTTGTAACGCCACTTTTGATTGGCTGAAAGGAAAAACTCAACCACAAACTCAGGCTCAGAGCTTTATGGTCTCCAAATCTGGTTCTGAACTTTCTCTGTAGGGTGTGCTTTACTTACGGGCACATACGACAAATACATTAATCTCATATATACTAATAACAAATAAATTATCAATAAGTTTAAGATGATTTTTAAAAATATAATGTAATATTATCATCTCGTTGACACAATAATGAAGATAGTTGCAAGACAACTATTTGTCCCTAAACGATTACACAGCCGTGTTCAAGTTTGATAAGTGTGCTCTAATTGTTATTAATATGTATGTTAAGTTCTTTCTTTGAAAATTTTACAATTATTCGATCACTTACCGTCTTGATTACGCTGCAATAATAATAATAATAATAATAATAATAATAATAATAATCTACATACATACATACATACATACATACATACATACATACATACATACATACATACATACATACATACATACATACATACATACATACATACATACATACATACAAGCATGCTTTCATACATACAAAGAGACAGACAGTTAGAAGAATGGATCTGATTTTGCTATAATTTGTTTCATCCATTCCCATCCTTCATTATATACATTTTAGAATCTTATCCATAGGTACGGATATATTAAAATTAAGGCCTTGACATATAAATCTGTTGGAAAATGCAAGTAGGTTCTGACCCTTGTAACTGTACAAAAGATCATATTTGTAAAACCATACATTTATCTCATAAAGATACGTACGACGACAAGTAATTCATAATTGTACTCTCAATTTGTCTTATCAATTACATATTCTATAACAATTTCAAAGAAATGATTGCCATTAAAGTTCAAACGGGTAGAGTAGATACATTAGTAGTTAACGGGGATGATATGGAGTTCTACGGAAATTAACATTACTGAATCCCTGTGGGGATGTATGGGGATTACACATTGGGTTTGGGGTGATATAGAACCCTACAGAAGATATAACACTTTGAGACTATGGGGCCCTACGGGAATTAAGCATTAACGGTTTTGGGTCAGTATGGGGATCTAAGGGAATGAATATTAATGGACTACTATGGGGCCCTCAGAAATTTAACATTATCGTTTTTTGGGGCGTTGTAGGGTCCTCCTGGAATTTAATGTCAACGTTATTTTGGGCCAGTATGGGGCCCTACAGAAATGTAACATTAGTGTTTTTCGAGTCAATATGTGTCCGTATGGGAATTTAACAGCAGCGTTTGGATCATGTTTGTACGTATGGGTGCTTGCCTTTAAAACCGTGTGTTAGTGACCATTACCTATCGCCTACATTCCCTCATATGTTTGTTCTAATGTGTGCGTGTTGGCTTGTAAAAGTAAGTCACAGTCTGCATATAGGTGTGTCTTTGTGTCAGTCTCTCCATCCTATTTGTCCACCCCTATTATAATTTCCATAGATGGCTCTACCGGGTCCTAATGTCAAAGTTCCATAGAGGGCTATACCGTCCCCCAATGTTAAGTTCCATACCGGGCTTCTGCATGTTCAATTTCCATAAGCTCCGTAGGGGGCCTAATGTTAAATTGAACAATTTCCATGCCTAAAAAAAAGACCCCTAACATTCAATTCCTGTAGCACCCCATAAAGACCGAAAGCCAATAATTCTAAATTCAATTAGTGACCCAGTAATGTTAACTCCCATATGGTCCCACACTGGCCCAAAACAGCTAATGTTAAATTTCCGTAGGCTCCATAGTGAGCCCAGTAATGTTAATTCCCATAGGGTTCCATATCGACCCAAACTCAATGTCAAATTCCCTTACATTCCCATAGTGAGACAGTAAAGTTAATTCCATCATTGCCCCATATCGTCCCCATAACTACTTATATTCTGCCAGATTTTTTAAAATTATGTCAACAGTTATAGACTATATTTGCAAACCTTGACATCAGAAGAGGTTAATTATTTTTTAGCAAGAAAATTAATTTCCATTTCGGTTAGAAGTATAATTTGTAGCAGTAGCAAACAGCGGCAGACGCTGTATAATTGGTACTATTTTTGCAAGCCATGGTGGGAAAGTTTTGTAAAACATCGGTAACCTAGACAGGATTGTGTTTTATCGCTCTGACCAAATGTACTTGTTCAGACCGTGTGTTGACGGTGTTCCGACTAGGAATAGTCATCACTTTGATACCTGGTTGTCCTTTTTGGTGACCCTGGCTATGGTAGCCTGGCATCATTAGTCCGACCAAATTGTAACCGAGGTTTATACTTGGATCAACAGCAGCAAGATGGTAGGCATAGGAGACCTCCATATTTAGTAGTAGTTTATATACTGAAACAAGATGGCGGACTGGAACTTACCATCTTTGTTCCTACTCTACTCGTTTTCAAACAAGAGCAAGACAATATTTCTGGTTTACTTATCTTTTGGTCCTGACATCTTTGGTTTAGTGCTAAACCACACCCATGTCCAAGAATAAGACAAGCAGAAAAATGGTCTCATTCACGTACGAAAATAGATAGAGTCAGAACAAAATTGTCGACCCCCTGTCGCGTTAGGACATAAACAACGGATAAATATAGTGGCGTCCAAACTCGCTTACATTTTGGTTTGACCAATGACATCTCAAGACCACAACTAATGTTGTCAAAACAGTTGAGCAGAGATCCAAATAGTTTCTGGTCAGACGACAATTCCCCCCCCCCCCATCCCAACGCACTCCCCTCCCAACAATAGTGCCTTGTTTACATGGTCTGCTCGGCACTACCTTTTTTGTAAAGATACTTACTTTTTTTATAATGAATTAAGGGTAGGTTGCAAAACGTTATTAAATTATATATAATGTTGCTTGTTGTTTAATGAAAACATTAAGATGTAAAATGTCCCCGTTTTCTGGGTCATTAAGACGCTTTTCTGGGTTACTTCCTCTACGTCAGTTTGTTTACATTGACAATACACAAAAACCAGCCTGTCAACGTATGATAACTCTTTAGGATTTATTGAACTAGTGTGGGTTAATATGTAACAAAGGCGATAGAGGTCTATCAGTGGCATACTGTTTAATGCATTTATATGAACCAGAATTAACTTAAGTGTCGTTCGAGGCTAGGAAGTTTACCAAAGCAGTAGGTATTATGATGTTATATTTCCTAGAAATAGTTCTGAATATGGCGGACGTGCACTGCCGGATGTTATTTTTTGTGCTGACGGAAATAGCCGAGTTGTATTCCGATTGGTTAGAGCACTGCCAGAACACAGCCCAGTCCGTGTACGATATGATGGCAGCGGATTGGACTAATCGTATCATCACATACATGGTTAGAAGCATCGTTGATTTCAGCTTGACTATATATACTCTATTTGAACGATTTATTATCTTATGTCTAAGCCTCTCCATCGTTGATTCAGGATATAACACAAAGGGAATATATATATATATATATATATATATATATATATATATATATATATATATATATATATATATTTAGCGTGAATATAGGCTAAATATTTCGTTTCGAATAGGAGACCATCCCCGTTAGCTTTCTTTTCACTCTTCATTGTGCGTAAGCACCGTGACACTATATCGTGCAAGCAGTGTACTGCATATAGAACGCGTTGTTTAATCCTGAATAAAAATGTCATACATAGATGCATATATTGGAGATTTGATTTATATAAGTAATCTGTTTATCTACAAAATCTTCCTTAAAGATACACTGCACGAGATGCTAGTCTTGGCAACGCTTAGTACAAGTTCGACCAAGTCAAAATCTATATACATGCACATTTTATGAACAAACAGGTTATTAAGGATATAAACATAAAATAGATTTTATACTTACAGTCAGCTGAAGGAAGAAATGACAAAAGTAGTATTAAGTTAAAATATGCGAATATTTGATTTAAATGTCTGTACAATTAAAAAGAAACACGGACTCTGTACAACTAAAAAGAAACACGGACTCTGTACAATTAAAAAGAAAGACGTACTCGTGACTATTCTCCGTACATACGTAAGAGAAATACTATACTTAGCTATATGCGATGTTCTGGATCATAAAAAACTATATATTTAAAATATAGTTTGTGTCAATTGAAAAATATCACTAATCGGACATTCCCAAATTGGAACGCCGCAAATGTTTGGCCTATATATGTATGTGCTATCCCTGCATAGTTTAACTGTAAAATGTAAGCATATTTAAAATCATACTTGTCAGAAAGATTGGCGTAAAACATATTGAAGAAAACTTATTTTGCTCATTAAACCTTATATTGCGTCATCATTTAAGAGATAATAAGAACGAAACATGATCACTTCTACAATAAAAACAAAATTGTGTTTGTATACAATAAGAATTTAATATCGCTTCATTAAGAAACCCTCTATACCAGTTTCAAAACCTTGCACCTAAAACTTGGATTCATTTTCACATCGTTTTACACTTTAAAAAATCTAAATTAAAAAAATGATCGACTTACCCCACGAATTCCATATACATTCAGTAAGGATAAAATTGAAAAGAAAGCAGTCCACCCCATTATCTGAAATAATAATAATAATAATAATAATAATAATAATAATAATAATAATAATAATAATAAATAAATAAATACATAAATAAGAAGTTTGATAATAATGACGATGACAACGATGATGATGGTAATAACGTTGATGAAAAAAGAAACAATGATAAGAAAAAAAATCAGAGAACGTAAACTATAAAGAAAAGAAATTGTCGATCAATGAGAACAATGGTGACAACACTAATAATGTAAGCACAAATCGTTGTTACAACAACAACAACAACAAAAGTCAACACGCAAACACTACAAAGACAATTGACAAAAGTCGGTGCTTCATTGATTGATTGCTGCGCCGTAATTCTAGTACTGTCTATGTCCAACGTGTAACAAAAATAAAACTAACATACTTGTCATTTCTAGTACAATTTGATTTGAAATCGATAGGTATTACTAAAATGGCTTATCGGATATTAAAATACAGAGTGCAAATCCGTTGTGCCTAAACGATAATTATATACAGAACTTTACTAAGGATAGAATAGATCTTAACAACATTAAATGCATGCATGATATGTGAGGCAGACAACGACAAACAGACTTACATACATATATGCATACATAGATACATAGATACATAGATACATACATAGATACATACATAGATACATACATACATACATACATACATACATACATACATACATACATACACATAGATAGATAGATAGATAGATAGATAGATAGATAGATAGATAGATACATACATACATACATACATACATACATACATACATACATACATACATACATACATACATACATACATACATACATACATACTTGCTTTCTATGATACGTCCTTTACGATGTATGGGTATACGTTCAAATGACAAGATACAATATTCCGATAATACTGACAGCAATGACTAACTTTCTTTAATAAAATAAAAGTGTGCAGGTTTCCACCCATATATGCTCCGCCCACTGCTTCTCAAATTTGAAGCTGACATTGTCAATCCAAAATGCTCCAAGCGTGCAACAGTTGGACACCGGTCAACCGTGACGTGTAAAAGAAGTTTACATTAAATCTTTGTGTGGTTTATATTTTTGATAAAATGTAAAATATGTATACTTGTGTTCAACAGAGCTATGTAATTTGGTGTGAATTATGTTCAACTAAATCAAGATGTCGGTAATGAAAAAATAGAATGTGTTAATGATTCATACAATTTTTGCAAGAAGAGTATAGATTTTTTTCTCTCCTTCATCAAAATGCTCTTATTGATATGTTTGGTACCTTATTGATATAATTTATACTTTACTGAAAACTATGCAGTTTATGTTTAAGAAACTCATATAAAAATGCATATTTGAAATATAGAATGTTAAATAAACATGGTCGTTATCATAATATACCAAGAAAAAATGACAGTTGTACAGATTGTAGTTCCAATGTGGTAGCTTTAAATGTAAGAAGCACAGGAATTTAAAAAAAGCTTTTCTTATATACATACATATTTGCATTTTCTTTCTGACGCATGCATAAGCTTTTCTTACTGTTATTAATTTTAAGTTGTCAATACGCTAGACAACTAAACTTAACCAGTTCCCCTAAAACAGTTACAAGGTCATGTACTGAAAAATGGCGTTAAATCGCTCCAAAACCAAACCAAACCTTATTTTGAGGAGAGATTTTTATAAATCTAGTATATGTGGGGCTTGATCTAAGAATTTCCCAGTGTCCAATTGTCCAGTGTAGTAAATATAGAAGGAAAGGTCGGATACATAAACAGTGAAAACTGTCTTAGAGGACGCGTATATATACAAAACATCTGTCGATGTAGAACAACTCCAATTTCATAATCAGCCTCCTTACAGAGGACACCTAAATATACAGGACAGCTGTCGATGTAGGACAACTCCACTTTCATAATCAGTCTCCTTACAAAGGACACCTAAATATACAGGATAGCTGTCGATGTAGGACAACTCCACTTTTATAATAAGTCTCTTTACAGAGGACACCTAAATATACAGGACAGCTGTCGATGTAGAACAACTCAACTTTCATAATCAGTCTCCTTACAAAGAACACCTGAATATACAGGACATTTGCGCATTTTGGATAACTCCACTTTCATAATCAATCTCCTTACAGAGGACGCGTGTGAATAAAGGACATTCGACAAATTCATTAAAATGATAATCAAGGAACAAAAGTTGTTCTTTGATTGGGCTTCTTTCAAACGTGTTAGCTTGCCTAGCAAATAACAAATTTATCCTCATGGAAATTAGTTCAGTCTCTGTTACAGAATGGAATGAATAAACTCTATATGTGATTGAGTATATGACTATTTTGTGTATTTGATTGAATGAATAAACTCTATATGTGATTGAGTATATGACTATTTTGTGTATTTGATTGAATGAATAAACTCTATATGTGATTGAGTATATGACTATTTTGTGTATTTGATAGAATGAATAAACTCTATATGTGATTGAGTATATGACTATTTTGTGTATTTGATATAATGATAATATGGCGAATGTTGTAATACATGTGTATCTTTACAGGAAGAGTCTCTTTCACAACCTCTGTAGGAAGCCGAAATTTTTAATTAGTGGATATAAATAAATGTGTGCGCTTTATCGTTGGTATGCATTATGCGTATATCACACTACATGCTATGGTGGACAACTGAAAGTGAAAACTTCAAAAATAAAACAAAATAATACATGGAAAATTATGAATCCACTGGAATTTTCATGTAAGTGCTAAAATGCAGATTCTTTCGGCCTTACTGTCTGCTTGCTGGAACCCTCATTCGTTCGTCCATATGTATGTATGTATGTATGTATGTATGTATGTATGTATGTATGTATGTATGTATGTATGTATGTATATATGTATGTACACACATACGCACACAAAAAGCAAAACACACAATACACACATGTATATATATATATATATATACACACGTGTGTATGTGTGTGTTTCGCTTATTTTGTACGTATTTGTGTGTGTGTGTCTATTTTGAATGACATTGATTGACATTCAAGTTGTGGATGGAGGAAACTATATCATTAAACACATTTTTTCCATCTTAAGCATGTTCTAATAGAACGACTTTTAACTTGCCATATTATTACAGAAAATAAACATGTACATTTATAATACGCCCTCTCTCCCCTCGCCTTTTGTTAAAGGACCCATTTGAACACAGCGGGGTGTATATCTGCAATAGAAAATACACAAAGGGCAACGAAAAATCGGGTTCACGCAATTTTCGCTGCCAGATTGAGCCGATATATGACGAATAAAAAGCAATTTGTATGTTTCACACCTATTACTTCTAGTTCATATGTTGTCACGAGGACTTTTGGGTGGAACAAAAGTTTCTCCTAATAATCTCTGGTGGTACTGGTTACACCCTGACAGTAAGTTATACCATCATTTTCATCAGGCTTGCGATGATGATAGTCTTTCATATATTTTGTATTGTCATGGTTGAATAAAATCTTGGTCAATGTAAATGATCCATATCGCCAACATACAGTATGCTGGTATATCTACAATTACATGTGACGATTTTAAATTTCCTATCTGTCGTGTTCAACAAAAAGCCATAAAATGTCGCCCTCAAAATGAGGTCTCTTGGATTTAAGGTTGCTTATAGGCGGTGTATGTATGCATTTATGCATTTATGTATGTATGTATGTATGTATGTATGTATGTATGTATGTATGTATGTATGTATGTATGTATGTATGTATGTATGTATGTATGTATGTATGTATGTATGTATGTATATATGTATGTATGTATGTATTTATGTATGTATGGATAGATTCATGCCTGACTGACTGACTGACTGTATGTATGTATGTATGTATGTATGTATGTATGTATGTATGTATGTATGATGGGTAGATGATGGATGGACGAACGGA